>CM052655.1:113192906-113216930 GCA_028533165.1 Leontopithecus rosalia
GTGCCTTTTACACCTGGGCTTTTTCCCCCCGCTCTGTGGGCTATAAGGATCCGTCTGAAAATGCGGTGTTTGCTTACCCTCTGCGTCTTGACTGAGAGCTGCAGTGGTGAGTTGCTTCTACAGCGCCATCTTCCTCCCCCTCCGGGCATTACTATTCTTAAGCTTTCGACTAACAATATGTAAAGATCTCTTTTCCTGGGCTTTTATCAGCAAAAGTGTTTCTATTTCATTTAATGGGCCTAAAATGGAATTATATTTTAATTGGAATTTTTAAATTATTACGCTGTTGAATATTTTCTCATATTTTTATCAGTTTCTGTTTATCCTTTGCAGTTGTTTGATCCTATCCTTTAATCATGATTTATATGTGCTATTTACCTATTATGGTTGCCAATTCTTCGTTACACTTACAAATATTATTCCCAACATGTTTGCCTATTAATTTCAACATTGAACAGCACACTCTTCTCTAAAGGTTTTAAATAAATTAAAATGAGAGAAGAAGAAAAATGGAAAGGAAGTGTATCCTCTAATGAAAAGATGTTGTTTTCTTTGAACATTATTCCTGTATATATTTCTGTCCAAATATCATGATTGGAAAAAAGCATTATCAGCCAGTGAGATGTCCTCTACTCACTTCATTAAGTTTCTTTGTCCTTTCTTTGTCTTCATACAGTTTATGGTTCTATCACAATGCTTAAATACTGGCTTGAAAATGGGAAAATTTTCTAGTTACAAGGATGTTTGCATACTTGATGCCAAACATCTGGATGACTATACATATTTAAATGTCGAACATAATATAGACATGTGATTTTTATATTTTTTGAAAAGCAATATGCTGTATAATGCAATTTTTACTTTAGAATACCATATTATTTAACATGTGGTTTCAAAGATTTTAAATATGTAATTTATTCTAAACTTTTCAATTCTAAATTATCAATACATATTCAGTAATTCCAGCTACTTTGAGAGGAAACAAGCCAGTTGACTATTTTATGAGTCATATAATTTTAGAAATTAAAGGTATCTTAGGTAGGACATAGTCTAATTTCTATTTTAAATAGATGAGAAATTGGAAATTAGAAATAGCAAGATTATTTGGACGAACTAAAGAGCTGAGACTGTAATCTCAGGGTCTAATCTTCATTTTTACAGTCTGTCAGGCTGTTGGAGTATTTGAGTGCCCAGTCTATACATAATGCAGGATCAGACTTGGTTTATTGTATTCAAATGACAGAATTATTTAATAGGATTTATTTGAAGCTATAATGTTTTTCATCCCATTAGGATAAATATAAAAATCTATATGAAATAAAATTACATTTCAAGGTATTCAGTCATTAATTTGCTTTTTTCTTTTTAAAATACATATTTCAAAATTATAATTTTATCTGTGCATAGAGAGCATTGTAAAATCACCATAAACTTTAACTCGGTTTTTTTCTAATTGTTTTAATTACATGATTTGTCATTATATTTACCTTAATAATTCAGAAGACAAATAAGATGATCCAGGTTATTGAGTCTTAAACCTCAAATTATAATTCAGGTCCTTTAAAAATAGAACATTAAAATACTCTGAAGGAAATAGCTGACATGAGTGGCAAAAATGTATAAAATTTTGTGAATTTTTTTCTAAATTCTCTTTTCAGATTTTGAATCCACTTGTTTCCAAGGCACAACTTTCCCAAACAGTCCAGTCTCGTTTAGTTAGTTGTAAAATTTTAGGAAAATTGACCAACAAATTTGATGCCCACACGTGAGTATTTGTATGTAATTTTTGGTCTACTTTATTACATTGATTTAAAATGTATAATGACTGTATAACAATATATTTGTGTTATTTCATAATGTGTACAAATTTAGTTATCTTAACTTTATAGAATTCTCATGACAGAATTTACTTTTTTAGAGGACTTTCTTCTCAATCTCATGACTTTTCAAAATTGATAAGGTTAACTTTTTTCCTACTTCCTTAGTCTTCCCTATCTCATACCAAAAGTAGTTTTGAGGAAAAAATGGCATTATCTTATTGACTTTTGAAATTGGCAAACAGCATAAAGATAGAATTTCTGCTTTTTTGCACTATTGTTATGAATTTGTTGTTTTGAATAATTTAACCTACTTTGAGGTTTATGGAACATGTTTATAATTTATATGCTACTTCTTGCCCACTTATTAAATACCAAATGGAAAGAATGGAATGTTGTATACTTATAATAGAAGAGTAAAGGTGAAGAATATTTTGGTTGATGGTTGCCAGACTCAGATATTCTACTGCTACAGCCTTTCATCTCAGCTATGGACATTTCAACCAATCCAAAGTTAACCATTATTTTAAAAAGATTCTGTGATATACATAATTTACAAGTGGCTAATAACATCCAAATTTAATAACATATGTAAAATACATTGTAAACGATTATTTTTTTCTATTAAAGTACATTTGTTATTATTAAGGTGAGTTAAGATTTTAATAATTGTTTGAGAATATTATTCTGAAATATTCATTTGCATGTTTCTTTTCTGCCCACTCTCAGCATTAAACGAGAAATACTACCTCTGGTAAAATCACTCTGTCAAGATGTAGAATATGAAGTTCGATCTTGTATGTGTCGGCAATTAGAAAATATAGCTCAGGGCATTGGGTAGGTATACTTTGAACTCCTATGCCATTCCCATGAGAGCGTGCCATTGAAAGCCTATATTTTATATGATCTTTAAAAATGAGCATAACAAGTACATCTTTTATGTCTGGATTAAAAGAGATAAAGAGGAACGTGCTTGCATGTTGGTAGGCATTTGATTAATATTAATTTCTTTTCTTCTCACCTTAGTTGCTTAGTTATCCTTCCAGAAACCTAGATTTGGGAAAGAAAAGATATCCCAGTATAAACCATGTTTGGAATAGGGTTGTAGCATTTCTTTTGACTGACAATTCTTTGACTATATTATTGGGTCATTTCAGATGGGATTGCAGTTATACCTCTATATCCTTGGGGGATTGGTTCCAGGACCTCTTTTGGATACCAAAATCTGAGGATGCTCAAGTCCGTGATATAAAAGAGTGTAGTTTTTCCATATGACTTGCTTATATCCTTCCACATGTTTAAAATCATCTCTAGACACTAATAACTAATACAATATAAATGCTATATAAATAGTTATGCTGTATTGTTTAGGGAATAATGACAAGAAAAAAATCTGTGTGTTCAGTAAAGAAGAATTTTTTTTTCTGAATCTTTTCTATTAATGATTGGTTAAATCCACAAATGTGGAACCTGCAGAAGTGGAGAGCTGACTACACTCTAATGGAAGCCTTTCTGTATCTCCTGTACAGCTTGAGGCTTCCAGGGTTTGTTTTGTTGCTCTCCTTCCTCTATGGGTACATGAAGCTCCAGGAGAGGCATAGCAGCCAATCTCCTCACCCATAAAAACTGATCTCATTTCAATCTTATAAGTATGATATTAAAGGGAGTCTTATATAAAAACTCTCTTGGGAAATCTTTTCTTTTAAAAAGAAGATTCAAAATTGGTACAAAAACTATTGGAACCTCTCATTTTTAGCATAAGTTGCACTGATTTCATTTGGTTCTTTGTTTCACAAGCTAGGACAATCAGATTGTGGTCATTTGTACATTTGTTAGTTTTTTAAAAATCTGGGCCAATATTTAAGGCTCTGAAAAGGCTCTAGAATGTCACACAGGGGTAGAATGTCACACAGGCTATGGAAGATTGTCACACAGGGTATGGTGGTATAATCTGTCCCGTTTCCACTCTTGCTAAATAGTATTTAAGTGTTGTGTTGGAAGTTTAACACAATTAATGAAAGTTATTTGTTATGATTATTTTCATTTTTAATTCCCAGAGATAACTAAGTTGAATTTGCATCACTATAATGTGTTTTTGAAAAAAAGAGAACTCTGTTTAAAGATTGAATGAAAATAACTTTTACTATAGAGATGAAATTATTTATCTTAAACTATTTTCTTTTGTTGTTAGTAAATTCAAGGATTTCAGTAGGTATACAAATATATATATATATATATATATTTTTTTTTGAGATGGAGTTTCATTCTTGTTACCTAGGCTGGAGTGCAATGGCGCCATCTTGGCTCACTGCAACCTCCGCCTCCTGGGTTCAGGCAATTCTCCTGCCTCAGCCTCCTGAGTAGCTGGGATTACAGGCACGTGCCACCATGCCCAGCTAATTTTTTGTATTTTTTTGGTAGAGACGGGGTTTCACCATGTTGACCAAGATGGTCTCCATCTCCTGACCTTGTGATCCACCTGCCTCAGCCTCCCAAAGTGCTGGGATTACAGGCTTGAGCCACCGCGCCCGGCTAGGTATACAAATATATTCTGAGCACAGTTTATATGAAATAAATTTTTATGACCTTTGGATATGTTCTGTCACATTTTACTCTCTTACTTTCTCTATCTGCATCCTGTGTTTGCTGAATGTTTGTAAACTACTGATAATGTTAACATTTGTATCTATATGATCTAGATCAATCTCTTAGGAACACATCTTTTTTTTTTTTTTGCTGTTCAATTGGTCAAGCCCTTGTCTTGGTGCTGTGCTGTCTAATATGGTAGCCCCTAGTCACAAGTGACTATTTAAGTTTAAAATAAGGAAAATTAAAGAAAATTAAATCTTTATTTCCTCATTCATAATAAACTTATTTTAAAAAATGCTCGATAGCCACGTGACTACTCTATTGAAGAATCAGTGATAAACATTTCCATCATTGCAGAAAGTTTTACTTGACAGCATTGTCTTAGAGTGTTTGAGCTTTGCCCTGAATTTTTTAAAAGTTTTCTACAGCTCTTAATAACTTTCTTGGACTCTTATCAACATCGTCTGTCAATTATGATTGATGCCATTTTCCATCTTGTATCCAAGAAAGCTAACCACATAATAAGACTCTCCTTTATCAGAGTGTTTGTCATTACAGTGACACCTTATTATGAGGAATAAGCAGAAACAAACTGTTGAATAATAACTATTTATGATTGTATTATAAATATTATGTGCTCCCTAAAAGCATTTATGTTGTGTTTCATTATTTTAGGTATACCATCTAGAGTCATATTTCATCATATATATAGAAATTAGTTACTGTAATGTCATATATTAGTGAATGGAAAAATAATTTATACCCTGAAATCTAGATAAAATTATATTTAGGTTTATGCAGTTAGTACTGATAAGTTTTTCTAAGTAGTCCAGATAATTTGCTGAAATTGCTTAAAATGGAAAACTATATTATAATTTATAAAGTTTAATATAAACTTTTAGTTATTAAGATCTCTGTAGGTAACAATATGCTGGGGAGAGTGGGATTGATTTAAATCATTATGAAATTACTATTAATGTTTCTTATGTGTATGGTATGCTTTCCCAATAAGACTGAAAGCTACTGGAGAGCAGGAACAGTATCTTAATGATTTTTTTATATTTTCTGCAGCAAATAGCCCAGTCACTGGTTTTTAGAAAGTTCTTGCTACACATTTATTGATTTGATTTATTTTCTTTTATTGCTTATTGTGCAGGACAGAACTTACAAAAAGTGTGGTGCTCCCTGAATTAATAGAACTTTCTAGGGATGAAGGCAGCAGTGTACGACTTGCAGCTTTTGAAACTTTGGTTAATCTGCTTGACATATTTGATACAGGTAAATCATGTGAATACATCTTTGCTTCTGAAAACAGTGTTTTTCCTTATATTTTATATCACTAATAAGGAATAAAAGTCGATATAGAATTTCTTACATTAAGTTTTATGTTAAGCCTCCCTTCCTCTCTCTCTTTTTATGATTCATTCTGTTTTGGTGTCTTCTTGGCTTTCACTTTTACCCTCATGGTGTCATAATCCATTTTGTGTTGCTATAACAGAAACTTGAGACTGGGTAATTTATAAAGAAATTTACTTTGGCTCACATTAAAAAAATTATTTATTATGCTTTAAGTTCTGGGGTACATGTGCAGAATATGCAGGTTTGTTACATCGGTATACACGTGCCATGGAGGTTTGCTGCATCCATCACCCCATCATCTACATTAGTTATTTCTCCTAATGCTATCCCTCCCCAGTCCCCGTACCCCCTGCTATCTCTCCCCTAGACCCCTACTCTCAGTCAGGTCCTGGGTGTCCATGTGTTCTCATTGTTCAACACCCACTTATGAGTGAGAACATGTCCCTGGAAAGGACATGAACTCATCCTTTTTAAAGGCTGCATAGTATTCCGTGGTATATATGTGCCACATTTTCTTTATCCAGTCTATCATTGATGGACAATTGGGTTGGTTCCAAGTCTTTGCTGTTGTGAACAATGCCACAGTAAACATACATGTACATGTATCTTTATAATAGAATGGTTTATAATCCTTTGAGTATATACCCAGTAATGGAATTGCTGAGTCAAATGGTATTTCTATTTCTATATCCTTGAGGAATCGCCACACTGCCTTCCACAGTGGTTGAACTAATTTACACTCTCACCAACAGTGTAAAAGTGTTTCTGTTTCTCCACATCCCCTCCAGCATCTGTTGTCTCCAGATATTTTAATGATTGCCATTTTAACTGGCGTGAGATGGTATCTCAATGTGGTTTTGATTTGCATTTCTCTAATGACCAGTGATGATGAGTTTTTTTTTTTATATGTATGTTGGCTGCATAAATGTCTTCTCAGGCTGGGAAGTTCAAGATCAGGTGGCCCCATCTGTTCTGTTTCTTATGAGGGCCTCACGGTACCTCATAATGCGGCAGAGAAATGGAAGGGGAAGCAGGCCTGAAAAAGGGAGAAGGGACAAAAGAGGCTTACCTGCTTTATAACAACCTGCTCTCCAGAGAGCTAACCCAGTTCCACGAGAGCTAGTCTAGTCCCTTGTGAAGGAGAGCTCACTAAATACCACAGGGACTTCATCAGTCAACCCAGGAGGGTGGAGCCAGTGGGTGGACCCATGCGGCCCCTACCTCTTAAAGATTCCACCTTCCAATATTGTTGCACTGGGGCCAAGCCTTGACAGGTATTTTGGTGGGGACAAATCATATTAAAACCATACTACATGGCATACAGTGTTATTACATATTCCATCTCTCTTTTCACCCATCAAAACTTAACTGACTTGTGTGTGTATAGGGTTAAGAATTTAGCCTTACCTTTTTCACCTAATTGACATGAAGACAGATCCTGAGATATGGTCTACATGAGTTTCCTCTCCTTAATAACATTTTAATGCTAGAAATCTTATGGCCATTGGGGGAGAAATTTGGGATGGGGTGTTTGGGAGAGGGTAAAGAGATATTCCTTACTGTTATGCAAATCATGTCACAAAGAGTAGAGTAACTGCTCTACTCAATGTATGACTAGACTCTTGACTAATGCTGTCATTAGTTATCAGTAAACATTAACCATTTTGAGAAAGTGAAATTTAGAGGGGTAAATGTCAAGTACTTAGGTGCAGAATTCAATTGTGTAATTGTAGTATTACATTTACTTGGATTATCAGCATTTTATCTGAACTCTAGGAAGCCTTTTAAAGATTATTGCAATGTGGACAATAATTGTGTTTGGATTTTGGAGAACAGTCATTTAGACGATATGACAAACCAGAGGAGTAAAACTGCAATACATGATAAGTGAATGAATAAATCTTTTTTCCTCTAATAATGGGGAATCCCCAATCTCCAAACTAGAACCTTGCCATCATCTTTGATCTTTTCCCTTTTACTGCCCACATCCATTTATCACAGAGCTGGATCTCACCTGTGTTTGCAGCTTTATTTCCTACCATTCTTTTCCACTCCTCTTGTGTCTGATGCTTCAGTCCCACTTGCTTAGCATACCAGATTCTTTCACAACTCTAGTATTTTCTCATACTTTTTCTTTCTCTATTCTTTCCGTCCCTCTATTTTTCTCCTAGCCATCTTCTTCTCCCTTAGTTCCCAGTTCAAATACAGCTTCCTCCCTGACATTTTTCTAAATCTCTTAAACCAGGGATTGGCAAACTATGGCCTTTAGACCAAATCTGACCTGCTCCCTGTTTTCTTTTTTTTTTAATAAAGTTTATTGGAACAGAGCCATACTTATTTGTTCATATATTGTCTGTGGCTGTTTTTGTGATACAAGAACAGAGCTAATTAGTTGGGACAGAGCCTGCAAAACATAGAACAAATATAAAAAAAGTTTATAGATCCCTGCCTTATACCAACTATTAAGACAGTGATCATATCGTCTTATATTTTTTGTGTTTGGCTTTTTTGTTGGTTTACATTTCTCAAAATCAGAGATCATTTATTATTCATATTTCTTCTCCTACTTAGTAACAGTGCTTGTTCTGTAAGAAATAACAATGTGTTGAATGAATGTCATTTAACAAAAATAGTAGATAGGTGCTGAAATATAGTGATAAAAGTAATAGTAGTAATAATATGTGTAAGCCTGTTACAGCATTTTACTTTGTATTTCTAGACAGTAAGTGATTCATTTCTGAAATTTAAGAAAACTGTGAGAAATTTGGAGAGTATTTAGAATTGAGACTTAAATATTGCCAATATGTCAGATAGATACTTGTGACCTAAGCAGATGTATTCAAAGAATCAATTAACTTTTTAAAGAAGTGTCAGCTAAGAAATAAAAGTGATGAAATTCAATATATAGAACAATATTATAAGCTAATGTAGTTTTAGTAAAAAATGAAATGATAAAATGGGCTGCATCATGGTCTGAGATGTGTGTGAAAGAGAATAAGAAAAGTTTTCTTTGCTTACTATTTATTTATGCCAGTGGTGTTAGAATTCTTTTAGTTATTCAGACTCAAATCCTCAATCATCTTAGCTTTTTAATTCATAATCACTCTTTCTTTTCTGTTCCCAATGGCCTGCCGTATGAAGTCCAAACCCCTTAACCTGACATTAAAGTTTTCGATCATTTCACGCTTCCTCTTAACCCTTTTTCACCACCCACCTCCATCATCATTGCTTTCAATGGAAATAGTATTTTCTATTACTACGAACTAGGCTAACATAGTAATTTTTCTTTCTGGAATATGTGTGTGTATTAGTTTCCACATGTGCAGTGTGGGCATCTGAATAAAGTATGTATTATTTTGTTTTGTTTTCCAGATGACAGAAGTCAAACTATACTTCCATTAGTGAAATCATTTTGTGAAAAATCTTTCAAGGCAGATGAATCAATTCTTATTTCTTTATCTTTCCATTTAGGAAAACTATGTCATGGACTATATGGTATGATATATTCTAAGAATTTCAAGACTGTAGATAATTTTTCCCTTTTTTTCTATCTTATTCATTAAACTTTGGCTCTTCAGTTAATTGTAAAGCCTACCTTTTAAGTATATGAGATCTTAGAATTTTGATAGCATCATTTAGAACACATTTAGGAATGACTTTTTCACCAATAGAATATATTTGAAAAAACAATGACAATAAAGTAAGCATAGCTTATTAAATATCTGAATACTTATATTTTATTTGGTATGTGATAATAGAAGCTCAGGCTTATTAACTATTGGTACATAGTAAGTATACACTTATTAGTCATTTATTGAATAATTTGTATCATGTGAGAAGTTCAGCTTGGGATGTGGAATAATACCGTAACTCTTGACATTTTGAACTCATTACTTAGTTCTTAGCTTACTATATCAATGTGAGATAGACTATGTAATAATGAACTCATAACAATATATCATCAGTTTCTACCTTCTTGAAATAGTTAATGACTATGGAAACATTCCATTGATTAAATATATTTAAATATACTTTGCTGTCTTTCAGATTCAATTTTTAAGCTCCTTTTCTGCAAAGAGAGAGAGAAATACACACACACACACACACACACACACACACACACACCCTTTTCTGCCAGCAATTGTAGAACATTTATTGTAAGAAAATGGCAGTTGTATAAATAGCCACAATATTATTATTAGTGACTTTTTAGTGGCCTACAGTATGGTACATGCTGCAGCAATTAATGCAGGCATAGTTCCTGCATTATATAAGTTATGCTTTTGAAATTAAAATATTACTAGAATTAACATGAGGTAAAATAATGTGATCTATTAGATTCCTAACACAGTTACTCTGTTCATGTTTCTTTTATTTGTGAACTATCTGCAACCACTTATTTAAGTATTTTGCTCCAATTATATTTTTATTGTACTTTCCCTTTTAAAATTTTCCTTTTTAAAATTTTGTTTTTAATTGAAATATTGAGCATAGGTTTTTATATTTGTTTTAGGAATTTTTACTCCAGATCAGCACTTGAGATTTTTGGAATTTTATAAGAAACTTTGTACATTGGGTTTGCAACAAGAAAATGGACACAGTGAGAACCAGATTCCACCCCAAATCCTAGAGCAGGAGAAGAAATATATTTCAGTACGGAAGAACTGTGCTTATAACTTTCCGGTAATAAATATACATTTATATTTATTGAGGATATTTATTATAACTTTAAAATATGTGAATGGATGTCAAAATATTGCCATATTTGACACTTGCTGCTTAGTATTATGTGTAATATATACAGAGTATTGCAACTACACACAGATTAAATATTTGTGAAATTTATATCTTTGTGGACAAATCAGAATGATACACACATATTTGGATCTTCCAAATATGGTTTCTAATCAAATTAGAATTCAGAGAACATGATTTCAATTTAAGTGAAACAATTATAATATTAGGTATTGATGCATGTTTTTCTTTCCTTCCCACTCATCTCCTCCCTTCCACCTCCACCAGGCCATGATTGTTTTTGTTGATCCTAAAAACTTCCACTTGGAACTCTATTCTACATTCTTCTGCCTTTGTCATGACCCTGAAGTACCAGTCAGATACACTATTGCTATTTGCTTTTATGAAGTAAGTCTGAAGACTTGATATCACTTTACATTTGTTGATAATTCTACCTATGTATTAGATGATTTTTTTGATATTTTGTACACTTGTGTTTATAGATTATAAGATATAGACTGCATATCTCTTTTATGTTCTAGTCTTAAATCTTGTTTAAAAATTTCCATAATTCTTTTTCAGTGTGTTTACAGGATCCATTTCCATAAATACATTATATTTGTGTATTTTTTTATGAATCCATTTATTCACCATATCTATACCAAGTGTTTACTTTAAGCCAGACATTTTGGGAGATATGGGTGATGCAAATTTTGAAGTAAAAGCAGTTTTCTTAGGTTTTATAATATTTACAGTTAACTTTGCTTCTAAACTTAAGCGCTTGAGAACCAATAGAAAGTTGAGACACATTAATTATTTTTTACTACAAATGGATGGTGTTTCATAAGCGTGGCTTTCAGATTCTGCTATTATGACTCTCCACAAAGTAAGAACAAAAGTAAATTTAAACTTTTATGATGAATGTAACTAATATTTTAATCCTTGAAGTTGAAATTTGGGACATGTTTCTTGGATAGCAAGAAGTGAACCTAAGCCATGGTTGCAGTAAATATAGGTAAGCTATAACTTTCAACTTCCAAACTGACACATTAAAAACTTCTGGATAAGTGGTATATTAAGATATTTCCTTTCTTTATTAAGTGATATAATAAATTCTTATTCTTAGTGAGAATATTTCACCTCCTTCCTTGCACTGTGTTCCTGTGTCAGAACACTTTGATTGACTGCAACTGTGTAGGATATCCATCCATAGCATCATTACAAATGTTGCTTAGATTATTTTTTGGCTATTGGGTGATAGTTTTGCTTTTTAAAAAAAGCACTTTTTCTGGTATGAATGAAATATATATCATTGTACAAAATCTTGGACATCTTCCCTTTAAAGTATAATTAGTTAAAATAATTTCAGCGCTGCACAATTGTATCATCTTTGTCAAATACACCTGTAGAACACTGCTTTTGGCGGAGAGGGGAGAGGGCAGAGAGCACTGTTCGGCTGAGCAGAATATTCACCTCGAAGATGCATTAAATGATCATTTAGGCTTGATTGCCATGTCCACATGTACTTGTTAGATCATTGGTCTCCAGAGAGGGTTGTACAAGATTGGAGTCTGAGAATGCAATATTTATACAATTTTAGTCTATTTATGTTTGTTTTTCTCATTACTTTAATATTTAATTTTATTTATGTTTTATGGTGGACATGATAGCACCATATAATTAAACATGGAAATATACATGTGTATACAAAAATGTTTCACTGGTGGAAGTAAGTTTGATAATCATTGATTGGGCAGCTAGTTTCCATATTCTGCAACAATCATAGCATCTAGGTAGGGTAAGAGTGATGTGCCGCTCCATGAAATGAAGGGCTAGTATAAGGTTTTTCTTTTTTTTTTAAGTAATGAAAATCCACTGGCAGATTAAAATTTTTCTAACGGTGTTAATGCTGGATTCTGATAATTGCTTTACTATATTCTTTGTTCTTATTTTTCATAATAATAATATTTTGGAAATATTTTCAAGTCAAAAGCAATCCCGTTAGAGCAAAGAATTTTAAAGCCCCTTCCTTATCCAGGGACTATTTTTTTTTTTCAAATAAAACTTTACTCAAGCCAAGTGTGTTTTAAAAAGAATAAGATGAAGTAGAAACTGGTAAATCCAACATTGTGGGCTCTAAGTATATCTGGAGAAAAAAAGTACTGTCCACAAGGGGAACTGTACTATTCTGGACTTTCCTGACTCCTCTCATGCTGATAAAAGTATTTGATGGGGAAAAGGAAAGTTGGTTTGCTTTCTTAGGAGTTACTGTTACCCCAATATCACTGTAGGCCTTCAGTAGAAGTTACTCTCTGGGAAGTTCTGAACTGGTATGGATACTTGTATGCCTGGGATATTCTTTAAGACCCTCTTGGCTGCTCTAAGACTTTAAAATGTGAACGAGAGGCCCTTGTGGGTTTGTTATTACTGTTGATGTGAAAGTTATGACTCTGATAAATCTCATTCTTTTGTATTTCCTTACCCTATGTGTACTCATATTTCCACACACTTCAGCATGTTATGAGGCAGACTAGAAAGCTGGTTATATTTGCACCACTAATTTTTATAGAAACTGATTTTATATTTGTGTTGTAACATGGCTTTATTTTAGAAGAAATATATAATAAGGATGTATTTTTTTAAAAAATTACTATTGTAACCTCTGTCTGTCTAGTAGTCTCAAATCTGAGAGATTTTATTGCTATATTTTAGGTGTCTAAACTTCTGAATTCTGGAGTATATTTAATACATAAAGAACTAATAACATTATTACAAGATGAATCACTAGAGGTAATATTTTCTTACTCTTTGGTTTTTAATTCTTTTATGTTTGGTCCAAATATACTAATGCCTTTTCTTCCCTACTTCTTGGAATTGTGTGATTTCTTTAAGCTAACTAGCCCCAGAAGCTTCAAATTGATGTACCACTGTGTCATAAACTGGATATTGGGAAGATCTTAAAAAAAATTAGGTTTTATTTATTTATTTATTTATTTTGAGATGGAATTTCACTCTTATTACCCAGTCTGGAGTGCAATGGCACGATCTTGGCTCACCGCAACCTCCGCCTCCTGGGTTCAGGCAATTCTCTTGCCTCAGCTTCCTGAGTAGCTGGGATTACAGGCACGCGCCACCATGCTCAGCTAATTTTTTATATATATATTTTTAGTAGAGACAGGGTTTCACCATGTTGACTAGGATGGTCTCGATCTCTTCACGTCGTGATCCACCCACCTCGGCCTCTCAAAGTGCTGGGATTACAGGCTTGAGCCACCGCGCCCAGCCAAAATTAGGTTTTAAAATATATTCAGTTTTAAAACTTAGTGTATATATATATACGTATATATATATATATATATATATATTTGTTTATTAAGAATAGTTTAGGAAGTGCCAAAAATAAAACAGACAAAAGAATACCTTTAATTCCAATTACTGTTACTATTTGTTTTTTTTCTTTTTATATGAATCTTCTTTTCTATATAAAGGTTTTTATTTTATTCAATTGTAATTATATATTGAATTTTAATAACTTTTTTTCTCTTGCCATTGTTTGGGTAGTATTTTACCCCTTAGTATATACTTACGAAGACTTTGAAATACTTTATTTTGATGCTCTATTTAGATAGTCCATTCAACTAAATGACTGTTAATTTGCCAAAGCTCAACTCATGAATATTTTGATATCATTGAGAATATTATCTGATTTAAACCACCAGTCAAATTTTGGAGACAGTTTTTGAACATGTTAGTTTTGTAGAAGCAGCTATCTCAGATTTAGACTATTTAGACTATCTTTCTTTAGATACACTAATCTCTTTTCAAAGGTTGGCCAAGGCAGTTGATCATGTTTCTAAGACTTTTCAGCACAAAGATGGCAGAGTAAGAAAATAGAAATCCCCAAAATGTTGTTTGGGAAAAAAAAAACCCACTATTGCTGTATAGAAATTGACATGTGGAATTAGCTAATCTAGAAAAAACATAGTAATCACTATAACAGTAATCAATATCTCTGTTAAAAGGTACTAGATGCTCTTATAGATCATCTTCCAGAAATCTTGGAACTTATGTCTACTGGGGGAGAAAGCAGTGTTCAAGAAAATAAGGTAAATTTAATCTTTCAGAAACATTCTAAGCTTTGTAAATATCCTACTCTACAGGGTGTTAGACGTCAATGAAGGAATGTTTGGAAAACATGTAAAGTAGTGCACGCCACATAGCAGTTGGTCAGTAAAAGCCTGTTAGAGTTTGAACAGCTTGAATTTCCTTTATCTTTCTTACATTAATAATTTTAAATTACTGTGATTCTTACTTACTGTATTTAGAGTTTATGTTTATATTTTCATTTTTCATCAGTATTAATGATTATTCCAAGAATAGCAAATAGTGAGGACAAAAGGGTAGAAATTTATTCTTTCTTATTATTTTTTAAGCCTCTGTGTAACCTAAGAAAAGGGTAGGAGTTTAGGAGGTCACAACTTGTTGACAATAGTAATATGTAATACATTGTACTGTAGCTAGAAGAATTGCTATCATCTGACAGGAAGAATGAGTTGTAGTTTTTATTTCAAAATTTGATTCCCAGGAATCATACATTTTACTTAAGTATTTCTTTTAAAAGTATTTAATTTAGTCAGATAATTTTCTCCTTGTTACAGTTAAGATGTCTCCTAAACTCTGAAATGAGCAGGCATATTCCCCTCCCCAATGTATTGTAAGACTGAGTAATTTTACTTAGTGCTGCAATTTATTTATTTATGTGTAATTGATTCTTTTGATGTGTTTCATTTTTCAGTTATCTTCTTTGCCTGACTTGATTCCAGCACTCACAGCTGCTGAACAGCGAGCTGCAGCCTCTTTAAAATGGAGAACTCATGAAAAGCTACTTCAGAAATATGCCTGCCTGCCACATGTCATATCAAGTGATCAGATTTATTATCGTTTCTTACAAAGAATGTTCACAATCATGATGACAAATGTGAGCTCAGTACCTTTCATCTTATTCTTTTGAACTCATGGTTGATTCTGGTTTTACCACTTTCTTCATATTTTCAAAATAGTGGAACAAACTCAGTTCATTCCATTCTTCCTAGGAGGATGTCACCTTCCCAGGTCCAGAGTAGGAACTTCAGGTTTCCCTTTGCTACCCAACTAGGTCTCCCTCTAAGAATCTTTTCTTGAGCTGGAGAGAAGAATGACCAGGTGGCACTTTCACCTACGTTTTGTTGATATACTGCCAACAACAGTGTAGACTCACTTCAAACTTTAAATAGTTCTTTTTTTAAATTGCATTTTATGTTTTGGGGTACATGTGCAGAACATGCAAGATAGTTGCATTCTTAAGAGGGTTGTTGACGAGACTTAGTGACTTTAACTGCAAAGGACCTTCTGTTCTGATGTGCACCTCTGATGTATCTATAACCTTAGTGTCTGACCCCAGCTATCTGTTTTGCCAAGGCACCCTTTAAGCTTCCTAGTATTAGTTTGGTTACTTTTATAGTAACTAAAGTATGGCTGTGGAACAGGGAAAGCTTATAATAACCTTATCAATAACCTATTGATAACCTTATAATTAGAGTTAACAGAAAAAAAAAGACTCCTCCCTTAAAACAAGGTGGTAGTCAAGCCTTCTCACAAAGTTAGTTGTCTACTTTTTTCAAAGAAATTTATAGGGGGATTATTTAACTCATAATTTACTCTGCATTTAATATGAAATCCTTTTGCCATTTTTTGAAATATAGAAACATTCCATGGTTCAGCGATCTGGGCACAGAAGGCTTGGGACAAGCCCAGCTGGTCAGGCCTTCCCCTGGGACAGATGCCAGGTTGGGGGAGTTCAAGTTGGGGGAGCCCCACACCCATCTACTGGACGCACCTACCTGGTTGTATACCAGTGGTACCACTGCCCTGCCCTTCCCTGACTTCCCCTGCCCAGGGATCTTCTACCCTTGACCTACTGCACTGCCAGACTACCAGCAGACATACCCTGCATAACCTGTTCTGAGCTGTAATCAGTTCTACTGAAACTATTCAAAACAATTGAGGAGGAGGGGTTCCTGTTTAATTCTATAAAGCCACCATCATCCTGATACCAAAATCTGGCAAAAACACAACACAAAAATGAAAACTACAAGTCAGTATTCCGGATGAACATTCACATAAAAATCCTCAAGAAAATACTAGTAAACCAAATCCTCTAGCACATCAAAATGTTAATTCATCACAGTTAAGTGTGCTTCATTCCTGCAATGCAAGGTTAGTGCAATGTAAGCAAATCAATAAATGTTATTCACCACATAAACAGGATTAAAAGCAAAAATTATATGGTCATTTCAATAGTTGCAGAAAAGGCTTTTGATAAAGTCCAACATCTCTTTGTGTTAGAAACCTTCAACAAAGAAGGCGTTGAAGGAACATACCTCAAAATAATAAGAGCCATCTATGACAAACCCACAGCCAATATGATACTGATTGGGCAAAAGCTGGAAGCTGTTCCCTTGAGAATTGGAACAAGACAAGGATGCCCACTCACACCACTCCTATTAAACATAGTACCAGAAGTCCTAGCCAGAGCAGTCAGCCAAAAGAAAGAAATTAAAGGCATCCAGATGGGAAAAGAGAAAGTCAAATGATCACTCTTTGCTGATGATAAGATTCTATACCTAGAAAACCCTAAGGATCCTGTCAAAAGGCTCCTAGACCTGATAAACCACTTCAGTAAAGTTTCAGGTTACAAAACCAATGTACAAAAATCAGTAGCATTTCTGAACACCAATAATGTTCAAGTTGTGAGCCAAATCAAGAATGCAATCCCAATTATAATAGCCACACAAAAAAAATCCAGTAACACATCTAACCAAAGAGGTGAAAGATCTCTGCAAGGGGAACTATAAAACACGGCTGAACGAAATCATAGATGACATAAACAAATGGAAAAACATTCCATGCTTATGGATTGGAAGAATTAATATTGTTGAAATGGCCACATTGCCCAAAGCAATTACAGATTCAACACATTCATATCAAACTACAAGTGTAATTTTTTACAGAATTAGAAAAATTATTCTAAAATTTATATGGGACTGAAAAAGAGCCTGAATAGCCAACTCAATCTTCAGCTGCTACTTCAGCCCTCTGAATACCCAATTTTCCTGTCAGCCTTTTACCTATTAGTTTTAGAGTCTATTGATTACCCTTACTTGAATTAGTGATTTCATTGTAACTTGCAAAACAATTTTAAAATTCCATCATTTCTTACGCATTTTTGATGGTGGCATTCTGTGAAGAAGTACATTCCTTTGTCCACATTGGTTATTTGATGATCTTGAGCTACATTTACTAATGTAAAGACAGGATGAATTCTTAATATTTTTCCTCTGATTACCAATTTTCAGAGCTAGGATTTGATGCAGTAGTTATTTTTAATGGTGACAAGTGTACTTTGTTTTTAATTTTGACTCTCTTTTACATAAAATAATGTCATTGCAGTTATTTTTTTGTGTACAAATTGTCACAACTTCTTCAAGCTGGCTCTTACATGCTTTGGACCTGATTATATTTATCTTTGACTTTGGGCCCAAAAGAATACCTTATGGCATAAACTATAATACCTATTTTATATGAGATACAAAATGTACATATTTTCATATGACTAGTGTATATGTATTTGAAATTTTATCAGTAAATACAAAATGAAAGGAAAGAATAACATGCTTTAATTTTGTTTGCCATTTATCAAAAATTCATTTTCCTTAAGTCCAGTCCTGTTTCTGCTTATGTATATTTCTTAAATTTTCTAAATCGTAGGAATAACCTCTTTTTACATTCAACAGATTAAAAACCCCTCTCAAATTGTACCAGATAGAATGTGAATAGCTTGTATAAAATATGAGAGGATAGCAGGTAACACTGTCTCAGCAACATAATTTCATTCTATTTGAATTTCAAGGATTCCCACTATAATATTTGGGATCTTTAGTAATTCAACATTATATTTGTATGCAAGTCAAGATAATGAACATGAATTTATACTGGACACAATATACCTGGTTAAGAGATTTTTCTCTAATGTATAGTTTGAACCCAAACCCAGGAAAGAAAAATGGCTGTATTTATTTAAATTAAGGTTCTGCTTAGCAGTGTGACAGAAATTCAAAGGACAAAGGGACTTGAAATACCTTTAAGAGTGATTGACATGGTGTCTTTTGGATTCTAAACTTCATCTGTATCATGAAGAGCTAGAATTAAGCCAGAAGGATTGAAAAGCATACCTAATCATGGGATCCCTAAGTTTATATTTTAGTAGGGCATATTTTTGGTGATGTACCTGACACATGGCATGTTATAGCAAATGTTTGTCAGATGAATGAATGACAAAGTCCAGGGAACAGCTAAAAGAATAGGTGACAGGGATGTATTTGATCATTTAAGGTGAGATGGCAAGGAAATGAGCGTCATATCTAGATGATTTGGACATGACTATGCCAAATTAACTTTGTAATATAATTATTAGTTGATTTGCCTGGTGGTTAACATTAATTTATGAAGATACTTCCAGAAGGATAGAAGTTCAGTGAGTTGAGAGACAGTGAACACTTCCATTTCTTTTTAGTCAATAACTTAAAATTGATTTGGTGGGGCCAAATTATCTAGAGAATTAGCCTAGTGTAACTGTCTGTCTTATTTATTTCTTCAAGAATGTCTTACCTGTCCAAAAGGCAGCCTCACGAACTCTATGCATTTTTCTGCGTTATAATCGAAAACAAGAACAAAGACATGAGGTCATTCAAAAATTAATTGAACGTAAGTAAACATTATCTACTATTTTGAAAAAGGAAAGTAAACAAACTAGTTGGCTTTAGTTATATTTGACTTATGTGTCATTTTGCTGTGAATAATTAGGTTGATAATTGGGTTTTATAAGTTGATTTTTATTTTTAAGAAATCCTTATGGCAAGATTAGATCTATGATGAATGAAAGTAATAATTACTCTATTTTCTTTTGTGAATTTCTACCCTTTAGAAATTAAAATATGTTTCTTTATATTGAAAGCCCAGTTTCTACGCTGATGAAATAACATTTGGAACTAAAATATAAATAGAATATCCATGAATCTAATCATTTATTTTATGGTCCTATTTCAATATTAACATAATTAACAGAATCTGGGGTTTTTCCTTGAATAGAGTTGATAGTATATTTGAATATGAATTTGATGAGCCTAGTTGGTTTATAATGCCTTAAGAAACTAAGTCAGTTTACAAATGCAAATTTATTTTGATTTGGTAAGAGCTAAAATCAAGGCAGAACCCTTTGGTTTATAGTATTGATTCTAGAAATAGTTGCACACACCCATATATACTTAGTAAGTTTGTTAATTATTGTATATTTGCTTTGCCTATAATGTCTTAATGTTTTTACTAATCTATATTATCCAGCATAGGCAGGTAATGGGATTTTCTAGTTATTGGAGTTTACCATTTTAAATGTGGATCACTACTTTTCAAAAAATGAGACGACTTTTATAAAATTCCATTTAAGAAAAAGGATGCTCAGCATACTTTAATCTTTCCTTTTATAGTCTTATTTTAATTCAGTTTTCAGTTTTCAGTGGTAAGACCTCATGTTTAGAATGTTTTATTTTGAAAGAAGATTCAGTTTGGTTTTAAATATTAAGAATTTTATTTTTGAATATTTATGTAAAAAGAAAACCTTTTTAATATTGATCTGAATTATTATCAATAATACTGTTTACATATGACTGTATCTAGCATTTTTAAGGAAACAAAGGGAAGAAAATTTGACTATTAAAACACTTTGAAGTTATACAGACCTGTGTTTGAATTCTAGCTCTGCACCTGCCAGCTGTATGACTTTAAACTCAGTAAATCTCAGTATCCTTATCTTTAGGAGGAAGAAATATGTGCATCAATTTGGGCTGCTTTTCAGGGTTAAATGAGATAATATGTGTAAAGTACTTAGCACATAGTGGCTGATAAAAAGTAGTAAATGTAGTCATTCCATAGTTAATAAATGCTTATGAAATTGAATGAAATGTTTGACAAAATTTTTTTATGGTTTTTGAGGTGTCAATTTGGGGATTTACAAATCTGAGTATATAATAATGATTTTTTCCCTCTTATCTCTTGTACTTGCTAGCCAAATTGTGAGTATGAAGAAACTTGTTATGAATTTCGTGTGTCTAATTTTGTCACATTAATTTAATGTAGGAAAAATTAAGATGATTTTTGTTGTTTCTAGAATTGGGCCAAGGAAAAAGTTACTGGAATAGACTTCGATTTTTGGATACTTGTGAATTTATTATAGAGATATTTTCCAAATCGTTTTTCTGTAAATATTTCTTTCTACCTGCTATTGAACTGACACATGATCCAGTAGCAAATGTGAGGTATGTTATCAATCAATGAAAAAATTTGAAAACATTGTATTTATTTTTATCTACTGTAGTGAACATATGCAAAATCTTTTTCTTAGCCAATTAAAAATTTAAGTGAAGAATTTACACATGCTTTGAAATTGTTAGTATTCATAATTGCTGGGTATCAGTAAGACTTGGAACCATACTCTTTCAACACTGTCTCAGATCTTTTGTTTTACTGGGTTGAGAGCAGCAGTAAGTCAAAGCCAGATTGGTAACTTTCTTTGGCTGTTTAGGTATATGCATTGCAATGATTAGAAGGTGGAGTAGATATTATTAATTTATCATTAAAACTAAAGAAAAGTTGGTCAGTAGCCTTGTTGCTTCAAAGTTGGCTTGGTGAGCATCCATTGGTTTTTTGAGGCCCATTTATTCAAAGAAGTAGTATTGCTTTGAAGTCTTCATCTTGTCTTCTATGTTTAGCTGCATTACATTTTTGAAATCCATTGAAATGTTCATTGCATTTGATTAACTGTTGAGTTGGATGGACAGACCTGAAAATGGCTTGCCTGGAAATGCAAAAAAGAATAAATATTTTTTGTCCTTTTCTCCCCAAATGAGCGTATCTTCCTTTTTTCATTGTGGTAAAATATATAATATAAAATTTACTATTTTAACCATATAGTTCAGTGACATTAAAGTAAATGCACATTATTAAGAGCTATTTTTGTACATTTGATAATGGAATGAAAAGAATTTTAAACCCTCAATCATTAGATTACTGTGTTCTAAGTCCCGCATCTCCATTTTGAACTTGAACTCAGATCTGTAGGAAAAAGAGACATCAGAGTCAGTTGGCCAAAGGCTTTCCTGGACAAACTCTTGAACTCCCTTCTAAATTTTCATACACTAGGGGCACTTAGTTTTATGCATCAGAAAGATGCATATGTACCTCTTTTATAAACAACTGATGTGAATTTTAGGCAATATGTAAAAACATCAAAACTTTTTAATAGGAGGAGTTGTTGAGATAATAAGCTAGCTAAGATTAATAGCCTTGGTGTTGAGATATGTACAAAAATGAATTGTCAAAAGATACTGAAAAGTTCAACCTAAGAATTTTATGAGCATTTTTTAATGGGAGCAAATATAGAAGTTTTTGTTTTGTATTTTAAATGTGAGAAAATATAGAAAACACAACTGCATTGACTTTAGTTTTCTGTGCATATTTCTTGTGCTTTATAAATGAGAGGTGATGTATTACTGACATTCAAAACAGCATGGTACTGGTACAAAAACAGAGATATAGACCCATGGAACAGAACAGAGGCCTCAGAAGTAACGCCGCACATATACAACCATCTGATCTTTAACAAACCTGACATAAACAAGCAATGGAGAAAGGATTCCCTATTTAATAAATGATGTTGGGAAAACTGGCTAGCCATATGCAGAAAACTGAAACTGGATCCCTTCCTTATAGCGTATACAAAAATTAACTCCAGTTGGATTAAAGATTTAAACATAAGACATAACCACATAAAAACCCTAGAAGAAAACCTAGACAATATCATTAAGGACATAGGCATAGGCAAGGACTTCATGATTAAAACACCAAAAGCAATGGCAATAAAAGCCAAAATAGACAAATGGGATCTAATTAAACTTAAGAGCTTCTGCACAGCAAAAGAAACTGTCATTAGATTGAACTGGCAACCAATGAATGGAAAAAATTTTTTGCAATCTATCCATCTGACAAAGGGCTAATAACCAGAATCTAGGGAGGAAGGAGGAAGATAGCGCTCTAGAAGCAACTCATGATTGCAGCTCTCAGTCAAGACGCAGAGGGTGAGTTCACACCGCATTTCCAGACGGACCTTTATAGCCCACAGAGTGGGGGAAAAGCCCAGGTGTAAGAGGCACGCGGGATGCAAGCGCAGTGCTCTCCGCTGGCGTGGCCAGGCAGCCGGCGCCGCAGCGCAGCGGCATGGCGCATGAAACACACGGGTCTGGGCGCCCCGGTAAACCGGCAGTTTGAGACTTGGGAGGGCAGATTGCCATGTTCATCTGATTGAATGGGTTTTGGACGGTGAACCAGACCAGGAGATTTCTGGGAGGTGAATTGTGAACCAGCGCAGTGGGTGGCTGCACGGGAAATCACACAGATCCCGGGGCCCTTTCGGCCAGCGGCTGAGGCACCTGGGAGAGAGTCAACCCTACAACTTGAAAAAAAAAAAAAAAGCAAAAAGGCTCGGAGGCAGGGAGCCAAGTAATCAGGCTTGACAGGTCCCACCCCAAGAGGGACAAGCAATACAGCAATTCGGAGTGCCCGGGGTTGAGAGTTCCACTGCGGGAAGAGCTGAAGCCACGACTGTGCAGCCCATTGTGGGAGGGGCGTCCGCCATTGCCGAGAGTTTCTGCCCCTACTGAGGTATCCACCCATTGCTGACGCAGTCAGCCGTTGCTGAGGCAACCCGCAATAACAGAGAGACTCCGCCAACAGGGCAGAACCCACATCAGCAGGGCGGGGCCTATGTCATTAGGGCGGAGCCCAAAACAGCAGGACGGAGCCCACAGCAAAAGGGCGGACCTCACGCCAGCAAGGTGGAGCCTCGGCAGCCAAATAGTGACTAGACTGCCTCCTAGCTGGGCAGGACAACGCAACGTATACTCACAAATAAAGCCCTAATTTCCCGAGACAGCATCTGAGGAAAAAAACCGGTTTCATGAGTTCTGACACAACAGACTCAAACGTACTTGCTTAGCAACACTGAATGAACAATGGAGCTCACAGAACAGCACTTGAGCTCCTATACAGTACAGATCGTCTACTCAAGCAGCTCCCTGACCCCTGTATACCCAAAGGATCACCTCAAAAAAGGACTGATCAGACTGACATTTGGCAGGCATCATTCTGGGACAAAGATAAAAGAAGAAACTGGTAGCATCCCTCACTGTTCCGCAGCTGCTACAGGTGTACCCCAGGCAAGCAGGGCCCGGAGTGCATCTCAGCAGTCTTACAGCAGAGGGGCTAGACTATTAGAAGGAAAACTAAGAAACAGAAATACCCCATCATAAACAATCTGCGCCTCTACTCAGAGACCCAGTTGAAAAATCAGCAACTACTCAGACGACAGGTGGATAAA
>CM052655.1:113217430-113239976 GCA_028533165.1 Leontopithecus rosalia
AAAGATATAATGGTAAAAGGATCAGTGCAACAACAAGAGCTAACGATCCTAACACCAGATACATAGAGACTTAGATTCAATGAGACAGAAAATTAATAAGGATATCAAGGACTCAAATTCAGATCCGGAACAAGTAAACTTAATAAATATTTATAGAGCTCTCCACTTCAAATACACAAAATATACATTCTTGTCAATACCACATCACACCTACTCATAGGTTTAAATGAAACATTGATTAGCCATTATTAATACCCATTTTTTTCAGAATAAAGCAATATTTCTATTCATCCTCCCTCTTTCTCTTCCTCTTTCTTCCTCTCCTTTACTCATTTTTTTTCTTTCCTTCTCTCAAAAAAAGGAAAAAAAAAAAGAAATCAACTTGTAAACCTCTAGATCCAGGTCGGCAATGTCTCTCTAATTGCTTGATTTCCTTCCTTCCCTTCCCTCCCTCCCTCCCTTCCTCCCTTCCTTCCTTCCTTCATCCCTTCCTCATCCCTTCCTTCCTCCCTCCCTTCCTCCTTCCCTCCCTTCCTGCCTTCCTCCCCCACCAAAAAAATAAATAAATAAAAGAAAGAAGCCAGACAAAAAAGAGTATGTACTGTATGTTTTCATTTATATAAAATTCTGGACAATGCAAACTGATTTATAGTTGACAGGAGTGGTTTGGAGAGGGAGGAGGAGGATTGTGATGGGATGTGAAGGACTGTTTCATAGTGATAGATGTGTTCACATCTTCATTGTCATGATCTTCATGGGGCTGTACATATGTCAAAACCTTAACTTTTTGCTCTTTGTTGTATGTAAATTATACCCTCATAAAATTGATTTAAAAAGTGAAAAAGTCAGCTATCATTAACCTTTTCTTTTTTAATTTGGTTGCCCTCTTTCTTAGTATATTTGATATGTCTAGCTTTATATGTATTACTTTCAGATGATTCATTCCGGACTCGTAATGCCAGTAGTGTTCCACCTTCCTTTTCTCCTAATACTACCTTACCGAATACTTCCCGTGGGACAGGTAACTCACTTGATCCCAAGAGCAGTGGAAGTAAAGATATACAAACACGGAAAGCTACCTTGTAAGTAATCGAGTGATGTTGGACTGAGTGTATTATCCTATTCTTTATCTCAACACACTTTTCTTCCCACTTAAGTACTTTCCAAAGAATACAAAATGTCTGTAATGAGAAAATGTTATAAATTAGAAGGTATTATTGTCACATGTGACTCTTATGTTTATTTAGAATGACTTATATATGGCAAAGACATTTGTAACCTTAGGGAAACAAAACATTTAAATGGCTCCCACTAGTATCTGAGTTTTATTTTTTTTCTATGAAATGTTTGCATTTAGGTAATTTATCTCTAAGAAGACATCCTTTTAAACACCTAGCTTAAGGATATGGTATTTAATCACCCAGTGTGCAGAAAGATGGGTACAGCTGATGTCACTTAAGAAATAAGTGGCAGCATGGAACCCAGAATTGTGAGTCCAATAAACTGGAGATATTTACAGACTGTATTATGTCTTGAAGTTGAAGTTATAAAGAGCCTCTGTTCTTTTCCCCCATGGTTCTTTTTAATGTGTTATTCATGTCTTTAACTTAAATATTTAAGAGAGGGGTACCATAAAAATCACCATGGTTAGAGACTATATCAAGGCATAAATGATTCAGCCAGGATACCCAAACCATAGTTACAAGTTAGCCATTTCGTATAGGACACCTGAACCTTCTGGTTGGAACAGAATTTAAACAAGATTTAGATTTTCTTCTAAATATATGTTTGTGAATGCATGGGCATTTTTGAATAAAGTTTTTAAAATGCATTCTTTTGTAAAAACTCTATGCCAGAGTCCCTTTTAGGATCTGATTTAGGCTGTTTTGCCTTGCTATAAAGAAATACCTGGGACTGGGTAATTTATAAAGAAAAGAGATTTAATTGGCTGATAGTTCTGCAGGCTTTACAGGTGTCACACAATTTTAAATGATCAGAGCTTGTGAGAACTCACTATCACAAAGACAACACCAAGCCATGAGGGATCCAAAGATCCGCCCCCAAGATCCAAACACCTCCCACCAGGACTCACCTCAAGCATTGGGGATTACAGTTCAACATGAGATTTGGGCAGGGACAAACATCTAAAATATATGTATACCGAATTTTAACTAGTCATTGTGTATATACCCATATAGATGTATATGCCTGACTTCATTCAAAATTTAGAAATAAGTTTAGAAATAAGTTTAGAAATAAGTTTAGAAATAAATGTATTGAATGGAGCTCAAGGAAAGAGGACCAATACACTATTACAAGAAAGTAACAGTAACAGAAAAAAAATGAATAATGCTATGACAGGTTAACAGTGTAAATGCTACTTTTATTTACAGAGAATGCTCTTTAGCTATACAATTATTGCTCCCATGATTATACTGTGGAAATTCTACTTAAGTCATGAAATCACTGGGCATGGTGGCTCATGCCTGTAATCCCAGCAGCACTTTGGGAGGTGGAGGCTGGCGGATCATCTGAGGTCAGGAGTTCGAGTTTTCCCCCATGGGGAAACCCTGTCTCTGCTAAAAAAATACAAAAATTAGCTGAGTGTGGTGGCGCGTGCCTGTAATCCCAGCTACTCAGGAGGCTGAGGCAGGAGAATCGCTTGAACCTAGGAGGCAGAGGTTGCAGTGAGCCGAGATCATGCCATTGCACTCCAGCCTGAGCAACAAGAATGAAACTCAGTCTCAAAGTCATGAAAGCAGAGGCAGGGCATGGTAATGGTGTATAGAGAACATGAGCCTTGTGTGCCTCCTTCCCAGCAGCAGCTAAGTGGCTGTGCAAAGTTCAGCTCAGCACACTGGCCCTCACTGTGCATGTCTGTCACATGACAGGGCCGCCTCATGGTTCCTCTTCTAAGGTGCCTTCTAGCTTTGGCATCCTGACATCCTCTTTCTTACCCTAAGTTTGCATCCTCTCTGTTTGCCCTGAAATACTTCTGTTGAGGAATTATGTTGATGTTATTTAGTAACATCAAAAGTAATATATATATTCTCTTGTCCACTTACTATATATTTTTTAAATGCCATAGGCATTTTTTACAGTAAAGACCATTGAAACCCAATATATTTATGCCAGTTGTTTATTTCAGATTACTCTCTTTATCTGTTCTTTCATTGTTGAGCATGCTTTTCCTTTTCATAGATTGAATTTTCTCTTGTTTGACATAAATAATGTGTAATTATTTATATAATTTATATATATGTATAATTAAAAAGTGAATCTAGAAACAAACATTTTGATAACAAATCACATCAGGTGTATTTTTTTTTCTGATTCTAAAAGAAGAATGTTGATATTTTCAGTTGCTTTTTTAACATGTAACTGGATATACAAGCTTGTAACTGTATTTCCCTCTGATGTGGCATTTATATGGATCCCTCCCGACTGCACAGTGCCACATGGCTGGATGGGTGATGATATCCATGTTGGTTGTTCTTTTGTGAAATAGTATCCACAATTCAAAGCAGGCCATATCCAAATGAAAATATGTTCTTTTCATTTAAATTAAGCCTGGGAGGTGATTTTGGAGAGTATAAATTATCTCAGTTTTTGCTTCTCAAATTCTGTGTAATACATTCCCCAGCTTTTCAGTGTCATTGCGATGACACATTTGGTATTTAGGAATATTAGCCTCTTAAAGGAAGCATAGCTATATATTATATCTTGTCTTTTAAGGCAGGTCATATATTTATGCCTGTGTAACTTCCATTATGGCTATACAAAATTAAAAATGTAGGAAAGTATGAATTAAATTGAATGCTATGTTAGATTTACACAGAATTTTTGGTAATTAAAGATAATTCCAAATAATCTTTAATGTGTAATTCATTTTTTCTATTAATGAGAATTTTCATGTATTAGATTTATTCCAAGTAGAGTATCTATTTTTAATTTACTTTGTAAACATTATATGAATAACATTTTTCATGTTTTTTTCTTTTCTCCCTTTCTCACTCCCTCCTTCCCCACCCTCCCTCTTTTCCCAAAGAAAATCCAGGAAATCCAATCCTTAAATCAACTGCTTGATGAAGGAGGCAAAAAAAAGGCAGCAGGAGATAATGTGATTCGTGCACAAAAGCTAAAGCAATGGCTGGGGCTTTGTTTTTAAATTTTGGGGGTTTTTGTTTGTTGTTAATGAGCAGAAAGAGAGATATAATGACAGCTGATGTATTTTCCATATTTCAAATTAGATTCCCTAGGAGGTATAATATATATTTTTTGAATAATAATGTGGTTACAGAATTCCAGTGTTATAGTGAAGTGTAATGAAAAACATCTCTAGGTATCTGCTTTCACCACTGCTGCAAAAGAGAAAAGTCTGCATTTATTTGTGCAGGAAACCAGCTATTTAATTGTTCTAGAGTTTTAGCATTTAAAAATTCTATGAAAGTCTACATCAGCTGAAATTGTCCTAGCTTGATAATCACTTGGAAGAGGACTTAGAGGGTAAGAAAGATACTGCGTTTTTTCATGACTCTCCAAGCCCACTTGAAAAGTGACACTGAAAGGATGCAAATAGCCGTCTTCGACTGTGGCAGCCCTCTGGATTGTGGAGATAATATGTTGTACCCAGACATTCCCAAATTTAAATTTGGCAATGAAAATTCCACAAAGATTTCCGATAACTTTGAGCTATAAATACCTTTAAAATAATAGATTGATGATTTTCTTTATTTCTTAGAAAATTTGTTTTATAAATACTTTGTTTACATTTTAGATTGTACTTGTCCTTATTTAATTTAAAATGATGACTCTAGTCTGAATCAGCTGTTACTCCAAGCAATCATGCTTAAGCTATGTCAATAGCATTTGTTTGTGCTAATGCTAATATTTCCATCTAAATTTGCCTGTGGAATATATACAGTCTTAATTTTAAACTGTCAGTTCTTGAGAGATACTGTATGAAGCTATTGTCAGCTTCTCTATTTCAAAGTCAAGCATATAACTATATTGATACTAGAAAATATTTGTTTTTTTAAAATTATCAATGTATGGTAGTGATGATCTCATTTGTGAATGCACATGTGTGTGAGGTTAATTTTTATAATGTGAAATAATGAATAATGAATTTACTCAAAATAAAACATAGGTTAATAAGATACCTGTGTTTGTGTAAAAAGTTTTAAATACTTCCCTGCAGTTTTTATTCTATAATTAAAGAGTAAGAAAGTTCATTCGTAGGTAGTGAATAAGAGAAATATTCCAGCGTCAACTATAAGAGCACAGTTACTCAGTGTGAGATCTTTTCATGCCATTTGTTTTCCTTTTTCCTTCCTTATGGCTTCTTTTTGGCTATTTTTAGTGATGCTTAATAATATACTTTGCCAGAGGACAACCAGATAAATGGAATTGTTATTATTCATTTTGTCAGTAGTTACAATTCAGCAGGTATGAGAAATTTGACAGTACTGTTAAAGTAATCAATACACTCACTGTGGATTTCATTTAACTATTTTCATTATGTCTCCTACTAGCACCAATAATGTGGAATTGAATATATTATGATATGGAGAATTTGGTACATAATGAGACATCAAAATTGCATCAATTTTTCTGGTGCTTTGATTTATAGTCAGCGTTTTGTTAAATACAATGGAGAATTTTAATTTATTTGTTAAATAGTAAATTTAGCAGAATTATAAGTTTTTATTTCCCATCATGCAAATGAGAGAAGGGGAAAATGATTTGACAGAGAAAAACGGCTACTACTTACAAAGCTCAGAAATGTAGAGCAGTCAATTGCAGTCTTATTCCTAGGCACTAAATTATCAAAATAGTTAATCAAATTTACTAATGGAAGTTTATTTATTTTTTTGAGATGGAGTCTTGCTCTGTCATGTGGGCTGGAGTGCAGTGGCTCAATTTTGGCTCACTGCAACCTCTGCCTCCTGGGTTCAAGCAATTCTCCTGCCTCAGCCTCCTGAGTAGCTGGGATTACAGGCACGCGCCACCATGCCCAGCTAATTTTTTTTTTGTATTTTTAGTAGAGATGGGGTTTCACCATGTTGGTCAAGGTGGTCTTGAACTTCTGACCTCATGATCTGCCAGCCTCGGCCTCCCAAAGTGCTGGGATTACAGGTGTGAGCCACCGTGCCTGGCCAGAAGCTTTTTTTAACAGAACATGACATTTCCCAAAATCTTTGAAATATTTGTTAAAATTATACTTCCAAGGACAGATATATAGAAACAGAATGAAAAACAAATTGGTGACAGTTATGAATATCTACATGTATTTCCATTTATACCAGAAACAAGATGGATACTTTTGTGAAAGTTCTCACTTTAACAACTTATAAAATTGATTCTTTAAAGTAGTTGCATGACAAAGAAAAATCTCCCTCCATCTGTTCCTGTAGGGAAAAGGGACATCTTCATCATCATTTTGTTAATGATTAAAACTTGCATTTTTAAGAATAAGTCCACAAATTTCACTAGTTAGCCTTATAAGCAAAAAAACTTTTATTGCAGAAATGGAGATAGGGCTATAAAGGATTTTACTTAATAGAGGTTAAATAAGGAGCACATAAAATTTTTCTTTATGACCTCATATACATTTAAAAAATCATTTCTATTATTTGATTTCCTGAGCGTGAATATGTTAGTCTGGAGATGCGTCAGTTTTGCCATACAATTAGTGGATGTATGAGAAATCTTTGAAATGAAACAGACTCTTCAGCTTGAGTAGAAATTTTACAATGAGGATAAAATGAATTAGATTAATTCAGTAACCTGTTCTTAGTTGTTACAGCATGTATGTGTGAGTGTGTGGTTGAGTGTAGGAACAATTTTTTTTTTTTTGAGATAGATTCTTGCACTGTCACCCAGGCTACAGTGCACAATGTCAGCTCACTGCAACCTCCACCTCCCAGGTTTAAACAGTTCTCCACCTGAGCCTCCCGAATAGCTGGGATTACAGGCGCATGCCACGATGCCTGGCTATTTTTTTGTATTTTTGGTAGAGATGGGGTTTCACCATCTTGGCCAGGCTGATCTTGAACTCCTGACCTTGCGATCCACCCACCTTGGCCTCCGAAAGTGCTGGAATTATTGGTGTGAGCCACCACGCCCAGCAGGAACAATTTTTAAAACTTGACACTTACATGTAGTGAGGACTTGTACAATGTTAAGATTTTCTCTGCTCAGTTGGAAACCCGGAATTTGTGTGTGTGTGGCGGGGGGTAAGTTACATTTTTTATTGGTCTGTGTTTTTCAGTGATGCCTGTGTACTTGGGAAATCTAAAACAGTGTCTTAGGAACTTCTTAAAGCAAATGTGGGGGAACATTAGAAAATACGTGTAAAATATAGAATAGGTTAATTTTCTACCTTAAAGAGTAATAAGTTAAATACAGTTATTATGCTGTTGTTGCCTTATTGTTTTTGATCTGCATGTTTTTGTATCCTTCAATAATAATGCACCTTTTTATAACTGGTTTTGGCCATACTGATTTCAGTAGGTATTGTGTTCTCACAGACTTTCTTTTCCAGATTTCATTTCTTAAAAGTGGGAAATTTGACTGAATTCTACTTTATTTTTCTTTCTACTGTTTTTCCACAAACAAATCTGACTAATTGAACACAAACAAGTGACTTAAGAATGTCGGAGTTAGTCCTCTGTCTTTGGCCCTCTAGGGCCTAGAATTGCCTGTCTCTTCATGAGTCTCAATTAGTGCTCTTGGAATGAATACAGAAATGAATTTTGTTTTATTATGCAGTCTAAATACTGACTTTTCATTATTCCAAAACCTGAATTGATTTCATAAATAACCTGGAATGATGAGAAGTCAGTATTTAGACTGCATATTAATATTACCTATTCATATTACTCTGAATTACATTAATCAAACAACTAATCAATGAATGAATTTTAGATTTGTTCAAACATTAGGTAGCAGACAGACAGAAATTCAGTTAGGCATTTAGTCAACATAGCTGACACTCTATTCAAGATTCTCTGAATATACTCTCTTCTGTTTCTGTGACAGAAAATGACTGCCTAAGGAAAATCAGGGATATATGCCATTTCCCTTTTCACCCTGGGACAAAGTTTGTGCTTATGTTCTGTTTAACCCCCACAGGTAGCTGTAGTGCATGCTCTCTGTTTACCTGGTTCCCATTACATGTTTTAGATGGAAGGAAGGAAGAGTGAAAAGGGCTCGGGGACTAGACTCAGGAAAGGAAGGCCTCTGACTGCCCCTGCCACACTGGGAGACCTTGGACAAGTGTTTTCTTCCCACTGAGATATAAGGTATGACTTATCCCCTAGATGCAGAAGACAGTGCCCAAGGCTGACAGTACTGTAAGGGCTCATGAAGGTGTTTTGCTTAGCGCCATGTGCTAGACATAGAACTTTGAAGCTAGATAGACAACTTTGAAAGACAAATATATTCATCTTTTTACCAGTGCAGCCATAAAACATATATACATGAAGGAAGGAGGAGTCTATGAGGGTAAAAGTGCCTAGGGCCCATGAAAGTAAGAATGTGGAACTGTTTCTGGGCCCCTGTTTCTTTCCTCTGTAAAATGAAGGTAGATGATCTGTGATTCAGCCAATGGCCTCTGCCAAGTGATTTGATGCACCATGGCAGCAAATGCTGTGAACGGGACTGATTAGAGCTGTTTTCTTCTGATTTCAGCCAGCAAGAAATGATTCCATAATAGATTAAAATAAAGCACTTACTTTGCACCCCAGAGAAGTAAAGAGAGAGAAGCACATGACTCAAGGAGAATGTGTACATGTCTTTCTCCCAAAGGCTTTATCTTGGCATAGTGTTCTCATCTACAACTTTTGAAAAATCCAAATATGTGAGCAACAGAGAAAATATATGCTACTCAGCTAGTCTTCAGCCAAATAACTAAGGCTCTTAGAAACAGGTAAAATACCAGACAGATGGCACAAACATCTTAAAAAAAAAATATATATATATATATATCAATTTAATGCATTTGTAGTAGTCCTCCCTTATCCATGGTTTTGCTTTCTGCAGTCTCACTTAACCATGGTCAAGCATGGTCCAAAAACATTAAATGAAAAATTCCAGAAATAATCTAAAAGTTTTAAGTGGCATGACATTCTGAGTAGTGGGATGGCATCTTGCATTGTCCTGCTATGTCCCACCCTACCCAGGATGCAAATTCTCTCCTTGCTCAACGTCTCCATACTATCTATGCTTCTTGCCTGTGAGTCACTTAGTAGCCTTCTCTATACTCAGTTTGAATGTCATTGTATTGCGGTGCCTGCATTCAAGTAACTCATTTTACTTAATATTGTTATTATTAATCTCTTAACTGTGCCTAATTTCTAAATTAAACTTTATCATAGTTATGTATGTGTAGGAAAGAATATATATAAAGTTCAGCCCTATTCACCGTTTCAGGCATCTGCCAGGGTCTTTGAGTTTGTCCCCCTCAGATAAGTGGGGACTACTCTATTTATTTGAGAACACCCTAAACTAGTTAAGAACAAAAGGGACACTCTTCTGCCATCCATGGCTGGTATCCTGTGTGGGTTTGATACTTCAGATTCAGCATCTACTGCAGCACTAAGTGCTTATGCATGTCCTGAATCATAGGAGAGTCGGATTCACCACCCTGCCCAGAAACAGAAGCATTCCAGAGGTTTCTTCATAGATCATGAAATGAAATGGCCGGTCCACTTTGATGACAGGAGGCATGGAATAAGCAATAATTTCTGACAGGGTTCCTGCCACTGCCTCAGTGCCCCTTTCATCAACTTCAATCACTGCTCTTTGTAAAACCTGGAAAAGGAAATAATGTGAAAAACCATTTGTGTGGCAGTGCAAAGGAGGAATTAATTGAGCCCCTTGAAATTCTTCACAGTGGTCCTACCACGGGGTCATGCTCCTGGTATTTAGTGGAGCAGGCCCATCTATGTTAAGAGGAGTGGTCTGGGGCTGCACCAGGGATTGCCTCAGGAGTAGACCTCAGGAAACCAATGTGATGTATTGTGGAATATGTGAAGCACATTCTGGGTGTGGATTCAGGATGCACACATGCATGAAATAAATGTTTATTGAGTATGTACTTTATGCTACTAATTCTTGAGCTGAACTGGTGCTCCTAAAAGGTTTTCAAGCTGCCTGGATCCCTTGAATCCTCTTATTTTCCTTTTGGCAGGCAAGGTGGAGGCAGGGAATGACTAGTTTTCTGTATTGGCTTCCCAGCACCTGGTACTACTCTGAGGCATTTTCTGGGCAAAGCCCATGGGTCCCTGGAGCCTTTCTGAATTCTGGCTGCCTGTATTGTGACTGCTTGCTATGTTTGGGAGGCCCTTTTTTTTTTTTTTACAGGAATATGATGGGATATGAGTGATGTACCTATATAATTACTGTATTATAAGAGATAATGAAAACATTCATGTAATTACACTGATTTTCACTCCAGGAAATTCTCTGATTTCCTAGAGGAAAATTAACTCCCCAGAGCAAACACGGGAGAATATTTAATGGTTTACAATTTAAATTTCATGATGACCCTTCATAAACCAGCAGTGCATTTCAGTTTTCCATGTGTTTGTAGCAGAAACACTTTCAGGTACTGGTCTGCAGGTTAATTGTCTTATCTCCCTTGAGGTGGTAAGACCCAATTCCAGGCCACAGTTGCCCTGGTGTCCAACTTAAGTGGATGTCATTTTTAGTCTCTCTTGGAATTGAAAATTGTAATTGTATGAGAAAATGTTAACCAACCCCACAGCTAAGGAAGAATATAGAGAGGAGTAGCTGCCATTTGGAAACGTGTAGGAGCATTTTTATAGTGATGACTGGAGTTTCCTACTGGCATTAGTGGCCATGGGCCAGCAGTGCTAACTAGTTCCTGCAACATGCACAACTGCTCTGGACAACAGGCAGTTCCCCTCAAAACCAGGAAACCAAAAAATTAGCTGGGCATGGTGGCACGTGCCTGTAGTCCCAGCTACTCAGGAGGCTGAGGCAGGAGAATTGCCTGAACCCAGGAGGCGGAGGTTGCAGTGAGCCGAGATCGGGCCATTGCATTCCAGCCTGGGTAACAAGAGCAAAACTCCGTCTCAAACAAAAACAAAAACAAAAACCAGGAAACCTTCCGCTGAGAAACACTGAGTAACTGAAGGGATTCTATGTAGACAGTGACTTAACTTGTTCTTAGTACTTTTAGAGATAGAACTAATACCAAAAAGTATGAGGTCGAAGTTACAGATTTCTCTCTATATATACCAATTTTAGCCATTTGTGGACTGGGCAGCTTTTCAAAGAAATGGTGAGTTTCCTGTCACCGGAAGCATGAAGAGGAAGAGGGACAAGTTGGAGGCCTATTTCACAGGGCGATGGAGGGGATTTTCACAAGGAGGGAGAAGTTGGGATCATGATGTCTAGGTATCATGGTAAAGGTGGTGTAATTTCATGAACTATTCAAGTTGTATTTAACATAAATGATGGTGAATCTGTAAACCACTCATTTCAGGGGCAAATTTCTCTCTGAGCCCTTTAAGCAGAGGGAGAGAATTCTACTTAAATTAAGTAGATTTATTAGGTATTTTAGTCCAAGCAACATATTTTGTTCCAAGAAGTCACTTGGAATTCTTAAAACATCCAGCTTGGGTGCGATTGCAAGTATTTGGGATTTAAATCTAATTTTCTACTATAATTAAGTATTTTATCAAAGTTCAATGGTTTGTAAAAACATTTGTTTTCATGACATTTCCTGCTGAGGTTGGGCTCTGATGAAAGATCCTGACTTACCCTGGATACTTGGAGATTTCTTTCAGTAGCTGAGAGTTCACTAAGGTCAGCCCAGGGTGAGAAGATTCTTCTGATTCCCATCTGCTTAAGCAGCTCATGCATCTCATATTTCTGATCTAGCTTGAATTTGGGAAAAAAAACTTCCATGTTTCTGTGGTACAAGAACAGATAACAGTGAAATGTAAACAAAGCCATAGTCTATGGACACTAAAAAGGTCACAATTTTTTTCTTTAAGATTATTTCCATTAATGAGTCTTTCAGTTGACTGTGTAGCTCACACCATTCTTTTGCAATGGTCTATCTCAGGGAAAATATTTCTAGCTTATCAAACAGTACTTCAGTTTCAGTGAACGAGTTTTATTCCTCTGCTGATGATTTACATTCTCTTTAGCAAAGTACCTATGTGTTCATTTCCCGATATTTTAAAAACAACCTGAATTGACAGCTGCTTTCAGCAATCCTGCGTTTTCCTGGATATTGGCTGTTTCCACTTCCTGGATTCTGCAGACTCCAGGAGTCTGGGGATGGACGCGGAGGGAGTAAAGAAAACTTTCAACCCCTACCCATCTTTAATTTAGCCAGATAAACTCTTAATATCATCTATTTTGTATACTGGAGTCTTTTAAAAATATGTTGCTTTGAAAGATGAGTTCTGTGGCTCACAAAAAAATGTGAAAACTACAAATTGATACTAATTTCGTCTTTTTAAAGTCCCAATTTCTTAATCCATGAAGTGCAGACAAAAATATTAATACCAATTTTACAGGATTGCTCAGAGGAATATTATATGTCAAGAACCAGAGCAGTGTCTGCTGTATAGTAGGGTCTTGGTAAGTATGAACTCCCACCTACACCCTATTTCTTTATTCTCTCTCTCTTGCACAGTTGGTCTGGGCTATCAGACTGGATCGTAATTGAGCACATGACATGTCTTGAAGATAATAAACTTAATCATTCAGCAAACATTTCTTGAGGGCTTATGATGTTTGGGGTTCTTTGTTAGGTGCTAAAGATATGAAGAAAAATGAAAGAGGAACAGTGAAGATAAAACTAATTCTGGGGACCTTTAGCTGGTCTTATCTCTGCCAAAATCTGTGTCACAGAATTCAGAAGCGATAGCCATGGAATTCATATTGCAGCCATTTTCCCAGCATTAATACCTATTTTTAATGGACTGTTTGTCTTCCTTCAATAGAACATAAGCTCCATGCGGACAGGGACTTTTGCCTGATTTGTTTGCTGATGGATCCCTGGCATCATACTTTTATCACAGTAGCAGAGCATGAAGTACTGGAGGACTCAATGAATGAATCAGGCACTCTGACAGATGCTGAGGATTGAGTGGAAATAAAATGCTGTGCTGCCCTCAAGAAGCTTGTAGGTCACTGGAGGAGGTGGGCATTAAACCACAGTGCATTCAATGAAATTGTGCTGAGTGTTTGCAAGTATGGAAAGGCAGAGTTTGTATAGGGTAAGGGCAAGAGTTGTACCTGGTTTTCATGTTTCTGAGCCATGTCTCCACCAAGTCTGTGGTCAGGTAGTCTTCAAGGGCGAGGTGATCATCCATTTTCTCCATGAGGATCACCAGCATGGTGGCATTTCCTCGGTAGGGCAGTTTGAGGACATGACAATGAAAATTCTTATCAAAGGTGGAGGCAAACTTGCCTGTGCCGTACATCATGGGCACCTTAATAGTCTTGTACTTGTCCAGGTGGAAGGTGTCAGCTTCAGTGAAGACAGGGTCAAATGGAGTCAGCCATTTCCCTGAACAAGTAAGAGAAGAACTCATTGCAGGAATCCCCTCTTTGAAAAGCATTGTTCTTGCTTAAATAATAGGGAGCATTCTGTCTCCCTTCTTGTTCCAACTAAGAAAGGTGTTCCCAATCGGGTTCACTTTTCCACAATTCAGGCAGGCAAAATTGATTTCCTCAAAGCCTCAGATGACAGGCTTTTCTCCAGCCTCTAGCCCAGCTAGTAAAATACAGCTCCACTCACAGGCCCTACTGGAATTGCACACGAAAGAAAGGAAATATTTCCCAACCATCCCTGGCTCCCGTTGCTGTCCTGGACCTGAACAGAATTCACTGTCATTCCCTCAGAGTTGGCTCCAGCTTAGAGAAGACAGCCTTTGCCTGGTTCCTCTGACTGCTCCTTTGTCTCATTCATACCAGGCACAAGCACACTCAGAGTCCAAGGTGGTAGGAGTGATACTTCTCACCCACCCACTGTTTAGTGTGGTTCTGAGAGAAGGGGCCCCACAATGCAGAGGCCACCATCAGGCAGGTGCAGGACTTTACCCAAATGTCTGCCCTGGGGGTGTGGCCTGTCTGGTTGTTAAGTGGCTTCCCCTGCCTGGGCTTTCCAAGTCTGGTGCCAGCTCTGCGAAAGTGGCGTCCAACCCACATCCAGTGCCTCATTAGGGAGGCAGGGTTGGACAGAACCTAGAATCAGTGGGTCAGGAGGCCCTTGTTTGGGTTTTGCCTCTACCATTTATTGCATGACCTTTATCAAGCTAACCTCTCTGAGCTGCTTTCATCTTTAGAAAGGAGACAACAACTCCTACTCTACCTACTGATTGGCAGTTAGGAAGATGAAATAAACAGAGCTAATAGATACTCAGTGTCTACTATGTGCCAAGCACATCTGGGTACTTTACATTCAGTGTCTCATTTAGCCTCTATAGTAGGTGGAGTGTCCCTATTTTCTATAATTAGAATCTAAGGGCAGAGAGTTTGTCACTTGCTCCAGGTCCAAAAAGTAAAAATGAGGAAAAATTGTGCAATTCTCAATCTCAGATAATCCCCCTCCTTTTTTGGGGGGGAAGGGATGACCCTATGCTTCTAAACATTAGAGGGGAGCTGTGTAGAATGCTCTGAAAATTAGAAGCACTATAAGCACATGGGATACTAGGGCAGGGCCTCAAGTGACAGCATCTGGCACTATTCAGTATGTGTATTAATCTGTTTGTGAAACCTGAAAACATACCCAGAAAATCACTTAGCGTTAACCGTATGTTGGCCTAACGGAAGGAAACGGAGAGACAGTCATAGGACCCTGTGGCCTTGGGAGAGTAGAACATTATCAAAGTACCTTTGAATAAGATGTAATCCACAATAATTAATTTGGTTTCAGGATTAATCTCATCAAACAGTTTGGGAATTTTCCCCCGAGTCTCTTTGTTAATATAATGATTCATGAGCCCTTTGGCCTGTGAGGCATTGCGAAAATTCATAGGCACACACTCTGTATCGAAATACCTCTTGGATAAATTGAGGAAGGTCTCTTTGACATCAAAATCCTTGTGGATGAAGGCAAAACTCCCCTGGGCAAGGCCCAGTTCCTGATTGCGGGAGAGGGTTTCTCTGAGTCGCCTAAAGAGGGAAGGCAGGAGCCCAGGCTTGGTGGGGTTCAGGGTCTGCAAGTGGAGCCCTCTCTTGATCTGGGCTTTGGTGGGCCCTGTGGCCCCCAGCATCAAGCCTGCCATGGCCAAGGACATGCCAAGTGGAGAGAAGACCATGTTGCCATCATGCCTCATAGAGATCTTCCGTAGCAGGCTGAATCCAAAGTTTGAAGTCTCCTTTGCAAGTTGCTGCTCGCTGGCTGTCAGCCAGGCTTCATCCTCCTTGCTGGCCTCCTCCTCATCCTCCTCTTCCTCCCTGGGAGCCTGCACTACCCTGCTGGTCTGGTTCTGAGGGGCCAGGGCCTCTGGAGACTGAGAACTAGGGGCCAAGCCAGGTACCAGCCATACCTGTGCCAGGAGGATGGGGAGCAGGAGGCTTGGCACTACCTTCATGTGGTCAGCTGCAGAGGCCAAGGACTGCCTCCCTTCAGCTGCAGGACTTCCTGTGGAGAGGAGAGGATGGAGTTGGTTTTTAACACCTTCTAAAATGTCTTTGTGGATGGTAAAAGTTTCTTTAGGAACCCTGCCTCCTTTCTGTGGCTCAAGTAGGTTAGCCCTGCCTCAGAGAGACCTGGAACAAGTGTGGGTGGCATTTGCTCACCCAGGGAGGGGGCATTATTTCACAGAGCAAAACCTCATCCAGTTCCCATTTCCTGCCAGGCTGGCAAGCAGCTCAGTCCTGACCCCTTTTCCATTCATCCAGTCTCCTCCCTGAGGGCCAGGGCAGAGATCCTGCCCTGGGAGCAGGAGGCAGCACAGAAGGTGGGGGTCTGAGCAGGTGGAATCGGGGGTTCTCACACACCTTTCCCTGATCTGTTTCATTCATTGCCCTGACCATCCAGCTGGGCGACCAGTTTTGCCCTGTGCCCTGTTTGGCTGGGGATTGGAGTGCCTGCATGGCCACTGGGCAAGGAAGGGGGAAAGTGCTGGAGCTTCCTTGGATTTTTTTTTATCGAAATTCTTGCACTGCACCTCTGCTGCGCAGGTCCTTGGAGGTCTTCCTTCCTATAGCTGAGGCTCCCAGGTAGCAGGAAGCACTGCGATTCATGCAGCCTATGGCTGGGCTCCTTCCACTGTGACTTCATGAAGCCCTCATAGCCACCTGGGCTGCCTGCTGGCTCTACTGCCCAGGTGCACAGCATGAGAGCCACACTTCCTCACCATTAGCTGTCCCCCCACCCTGCCATCACCTTTCAAGTTCCCTCCATGTCCTGGGAACAGGGCCTGGCTCCTGAGCACTTGCATGTTTTCCATCCAAATACATGTCTTGAGTTGGACTGGGCCACCTGGCTGTGTCCAAACTCAGTTCTGGTGTTCAGCCACACAGCAGGCCTGATCCCAGAGGCTGGCTGGGCAGGACCCCTGAGATGCCCTCCCTCATCCTCTCTCTGGGCCCTCCCCTGGGAGAGTCTGGGTGGGGCAGGATACCCAGCCCAGTGGATGCCAGGTGGGTGCTGCCAGCCTCATGATAATTCCCATCAGCAGAGACCCTTATTCTTGACCAAGGTCGCCTGAAGCAAAATGCAGTGGCAGGCAGAGCTCCCAGTTCTCTTCTCCCTGATGCGGAAGCTGAGTCCGTATCTATGCCTGGGACAAAACTGCCTTCTTGCTTATGCTGAAGGGCACTCCGGAATTCAGAGCCTCACTCTGCAGTCTGAATGCCACTACCTTCTACCCTACAGAAGCAGTGAAATAACTTGCACTGTTATGGGGCCCAGCATGTTGCTCCTGGCTTAGGCTGAATGGCACTCCAGAATTCAGGGCCTCACTCTGCAGTCTGAATGGCACTACCCTCTACTCTACAGAAACAGTGAGATAACTTGCACTGTGTTTCCCAAAGGACATTGTGGAGGAAATTCTTGTGGACTCTAAATGGCAAATCCGTGTTCAATAGGTCACTCAGATATTGTACATGTTGGTTAAATAGCTCTTTCAGTGTAAATGCACCCGTTTCATGCTTTTATTATGGGCTGAATGTGTCCCCCCAGAATTAATAAGTTGAAGCCCTAACCCCAGTGTGATGGCAGTAGGAGCTGGGGGCCTTGGGAAGTGATTAGTTTAGATGAGGTCATGAGGGCAAGGCCAATGTGACAGCACTAGTGCTGTTAGAAGAAGAGAGACCAGACAGACCACCCCCTCTCCACACCTCCTCTCCACAGGAGGACACGGTGAGAAGGGGCCATCTGCAAGCCGAGAAGACAGCCCCACCAGAATCTGGCCAGACTGGCACCCTGACTCAGACTTTCAGCCTCCAAAACTGCAAGAAATGATGTCTTTTGAATCCACCCAGTCGGTGTTGTTAGGGCAGCCTGAGCTAAGACGATGACATGGTGTTGTTTAGGGTTACTTTCTACATTAAGACCACACAGAATACTCCTGAATTCAAGGTTACTTCTCCCTGTCACAGTGGTCTGGAAATTGGCCTGGCATGCCAACCAGATGTTGCTGCTTCCAAATGCTGAGTCTTACCTCCCTGCTGACAAAGCTTGTCCTGCTGTCTGCAGAGTGGCAGCCCAGTAATCCCCAGCTGCGCCTGGGCACCTATCCCCTAAGGTCTTTGCTCATCTACCCAACTCTTCGGAGTCTAGGCCAGGAGTGCAGGAGGCACTCTTGGACTAGGGCACCATCCAGCATGGTGAGGAGGCACTTTCCTAGACAGAACTTGGGAAGTGAGGACTCATCAGCTCACCTGCCACTTCTCAGCCCTGGGACAGCACACACCCCCACCTCCCCTCAGCCCCGGGAAGGGGAGGCCCACTTACTCCGGCAGTGAATTGCAGTGGGTGAAATGTCAAGCCTTTCAACTTCTTTCCTTTGACCTCCTTCCTGCAGAGGAGCCCCTTGTGTCTAGAATTTGCCTCTCGCCCCACTCCAGCCCCCAGTCTGGATGTGCAGTCCCTATGGAGTGCCAGATGGAGGCCTTTGCACTGCTCAGCCACACAGCCCTTACCTTGGTGCCCACCCAGAGATGAGAACATCTCTCCCAGTCCCTTCTGGTTAGACTCTTTGAAGGTCTCCTGTAACCCACTACCTCTTACCAGTGTGTGGCCTCGGGTCCTGGGAAAGTCCTTCATTCAGAGCAAAAACCAAAGCTTCAGCTTTGCAGCCCAGAACCTTCAGCAAATATTTGCTATTCCAAAGTTTGATCCTCCATGGGATGGTTACTGATTAACATCCTGCTTGTGATGGTGGCATTTCCAAAAACCAAAGACCAAGTGGGAGGCTTCCTCTACCCACCAGTTCCTCATATAACCCGGAGCATGACCCACATTCCATCACGAGGGCTTCTGTCTTTCAACTCAAGGCTTGCCCTCAGTGCGATTGAGCTCCTTCTGGGTGGGGTGTGGGGGATTTCTCTTGAGTTGTTATGGGTGCTGAACACCTCTAGAAAGAAGGCACTGGGGGATCCCACAGATGCTTCCTGAGTCCCCAACCTGGTACTGACACGATGGGGGTATGGATTGGGGGGCACAGCAGAGATGTTTTGAGACTTGCTCTCTCAGCCCCCAAGGAACTGGTCAGTCCAGTGGGGGAGGCAGACAAAGTGCATCACTACTTAGAGTACATAGCTCCTTTCAAGGTAAATTTCCTGCTTCACAATGTTGCTAGACTCGAGATTGAATTGTTGGGTACTCAGAGTTGAGGCTGGTGGAGACCCTTTACGGAAAAACTTCTCAGACTTCTCAGATCCTCTTTTTTATAACTAAATATTTTGTTATGTGTCCCTTACTACTATGCTTGAAGTGAAATGTATAGCTAATATAACCTACCCACAAAATTAAAACAAACAAACAAAATAATGCTCTAGGGAGAATATGGAGGCGTAATAAAAGAGAATAATGTGCCCCTGACTATGGCAGTGCTGTGGCCTAAGGGGCTGGGCAGGTACAGTGAGGCCGGCCAATGTGATGCCCGTGGGAGGCCATGTGTGTGCTGCTCACTGCTGGCCAGTCAAAGTGGCAACCAATGTAATTTCCAGGGATAGTTTCGAAATGGTAAATAATGCTTGGTAAAGTTTCAGACAAAATAAAATATAGATCTTTCCCTAATTTACATGGTCGTTGTCTTCACAGAAAATGCAGTGTGTAGTAAAACCTTGGATAAATATTATATTTTTATATGAAATAAAGCAGCTCCAGGATTGAGGGTCTAGGCTCAGATAATTCCACGTGAACTTGAGAACTTCCAGGTGGACATGTGAGTCCTGTGGGACCTGGTGGCCTCTTCATCGTGGTTTATCACCCTGCGTGTTCTGGTATGTTTGGCATTGTCAACCCTGAATCCTTAAATGGTACTAGTACTCCCCCCAAACCTTTGTGAAGAGCAGAAGTGTCCCAACAGGTTTCCAGAGTGTTCCTTTTGGGCAGTACCTGCTCTGTTGATTGGCAGTTCCTTAAGAAGTGAAAGTGAGGGTGTAGAGGGGCAGGCTGGGCTCACACCATGCACAGGAGCTAGCCTTGGCCTGTCCATCCACGTCGAGTTCTGCAGCTGAGGGCTTGTGGGATTCCAAAAGGCAGGGACTACTTCCTCCAGGCTTGGGAAAGTGTCTGCTTTGCTAAATGTCTGAGCAGAGCCCGAGAGTGCACAGAGTTGTTTTGTTTTGACAGATTCTTGCCCTGTCACCCAGGTTGGAGTGCAATGGTGCAATCTCAGCTCACTGCAACCTCCGCCTCCTGGGTTCAAATGCTTCTCCTGCCTCAGCCTCCCAAGTAGCTGGGATTACAGGCACCCACTACCATGCTCAGCTAATTTTTGTATTTTTAGTAGAGACAGGGTTTCACCATGTTGGCCAGGCTGGTCTCAAACTCCTGACCTTGTGATTTGCCCATCTCAGCCTCCCAAAATGCTGGGATTATAGGCATGAGCCACCATGCCCAGCCAGGGAACAGGGTTTCAGAAATGAATCCTTATAAAGGAAGGCAACAGAGTATATTGGAAAGATTGTGAAAGCTTCAGCCAGGCCATTACCTCCTGCCCTGGTGTGAATCTAAGGTTCAACAGAGTATATTGGAAAGATTGTGAAAGCTTCAGCCAGGCCATTACCTCCTGCCCTGGTGTGAATCTAAGGTTCTCTGCTCCCAATTCCTAGCTGCTGGGATATAATTAACCTCACCGAGCCGGCCTTTCTTCCTCTTTTAAATGGCCAGAACTCAGACTCTGGCCTATGAATATCTCAGCAGCACTGAGGAACCAGGAAAGGGGTGGACGATGCTGCCCCTAAGGCGATATCTGTGAGCCCTGGACCCCAGGGTGTGATTTAGAAGTCCTCCTTCAGTGAGCACATTATTCCTGTACAACTCCCAGCAAGGGAGCTGCCCACCCTTTGATCTTTAGCCCTCCAGTTAGATGGGAAAGTGAGAAAACTCTATGCATAGCACTGTAGCTTGAGCTGTTTCACCAGCAGCATGACCCTGAACAAGCTACCTAACCTCTCTCTTGGCCTCAGTTCCCCAATCTGTAAAATGGGGCTCCCCCAGCTGAGCTGTTTTGACTTCTGGGAGGATGAACTGAGATGGTGCTTGTGGAGTTTAGTACCTCGCCTGGTAGGAAGGAAGTGCTACATGAATGGCATTTGTTGCATACTCTTAGAGCCAGACTGAACCTCAGAAGTAAGTAACCCTGACCCCAGGCTTTGATTTTACAAAGGAGGATATTCAGGTCCCAGCAGGAAGGCCTTTCCTGCTAGAGATAAAGCAGAATAGACCAGGTCATCTGTCTTCCAGCTGTTATGGACTTTAGCTTCTCACATGCCTTGGCCAAAAATGATTGGGAAAGCTCTGACAGGAAGGCCTCTGGTGACCCAAATAAACTCAGAGGCGACTCAGAACCCTTCCTGGAACTCCCCTCAGGCAAGAGGCACAACTTCTGAAAGCCTCTCTTCAGGGTGACATTGAGGGTTTTCTAAAGCAAATTTGTCCAGAGACTACAGGAGTAAACGTCTGAGAAACAGGGGTTGGGCAGTTTTATGAGGCCAAATGCAGACTCCAAGAAACAGTGAGAGTACTGGAAGAGTTTACTTTGTGTCGATCAGATGAACGGGGTGCTTGGATAGGTGGGTAGTAAAGGAAACCAGACTATGTTACCCCCAATATGGCCTGGCCGTGTCCCCACCCAAATCTCATCTTGAATTATAGTTCCCATAATTCCCACGTGTTGTGGTAGGGGCCCAGTGGGAGATAATTGAATCATGGAGGTGGTTTCCCCCATACTGTTCTGTTGGTAGTGAGTAAGTCTCATGAGATCTGATAGTTTTATAAGGGGACAGTCCTTTCGCTTGGCTCTCTCATTCTCTCTCTTGCCTGCTGTGAAGTAAGATGTGCCTTTCAGCTTCCGCCATGATTGTGATGCCTCTCCAGCCATGTGGAACTGTGAGTCCATTAAACTCCTTTTCCTTTATAAATTACCCAGTCTTGGGTATGTCTTTATTAGCAGTGTGAAAATAGACTAATATACCCCCAAATATGCCTTTCTGATATAAAAATTATTTTTGAATTGAAGGTAATTAAGAAGCAGCAAATGGAGAAAATGTTTTCTCTATCTTTTCCCCTTTCTGCCGAAAGACAGATAAAATTTCTCCTTTATCGGAGATGACTCTAGACTCTTATCAATCCAGGGGAATCTGCAAACAAGGCTTATTCCTTCAGTTTCCTCTCATATGTTTACATTCCGTGGTTTCCTGGACTTGGAAGCATAAAACCACTACCCTTGTCGGATGCCATCGTTTTTCTACTAATTTGTTGCTCTTTACTAAAGTTAAGCGGAGTTCTAAGGCACCATTTTGAGTTACCTTTCATGCAGGTTTCTCCTGCGTGAAGTGCATGCCACATGTTACAAACTTAATTTTCTCTTGTCTGTCCTTTGTTACAGGAGTCCACCCCTACAAAGAACTAAGATGGGAAGAGGTCAAGTTTAGCCTCCTCTTACAGTAGTACAGAGGTAGAAAAGAAAGGGCTTTCCAAGTCCTTGCAACATGTGTACACACACATATGCACAAACAGACACAAATTTCTCACTGGTTTCCATACATCCCTCCTGCCTTGAACTTATTTTATTTCATTTTATTTATTTATCATACTTTAAGTTGTGGGGTCCATGTGCAGATCGTGCAGGTTTGTTACATAAGTATACACATGCCCTGTGGTGGTTTGCTGCACCCTTCGCCACGTCATCTACGTTAGGTATTTCTTCTAATGCTATCCCTCCCCAATCTCCCCACCCCCTTCTATTCCTCCCCTAGGCCCCCACCCTCAGGCCTCAGTGTATGATGTCCCCCCACCCCCGTGTCCGTGTGTTCTCATTGTTCAACACCCACTTACAAGTGAGAACATGTGGTGTTTGGTTTTCTGTTCTTG
>CM052655.1:113240476-113281901 GCA_028533165.1 Leontopithecus rosalia
CTGTTTACAATAGCAAAGACCTGGAATCAACCCAAATGCCCATCGATGATAGAATGGACTGGGAAAATGTGGCACATATACACCATGGAATATTATGCAGCAATCAAAAATGATGAGTTTGTGTCCTTTGTAGGGACATGGATGAATCTGGAGAACATCATTCTCAGCAAATTGACACAAGAACAGAAAAGGAAACACCATATATACTCATTCATAGGCGGGTGATGAACAATGAGAACACATGGACCCAGGAAAGGGAGTACTACACACTGAGGTCTATTGGGGGAAATAGGGGAGGGACAGCGGGGGGGGGAGTGGGGGAGGGATGGCATGTGGAGAAATGCCAAATATGGGTGAAGGGGCAGAAGGCAGCAAAACACACTGCCACTTGTGTACCTATGCAACTGTCTTGCATGTCCTGCACATGTACCCCAAAACCTAAAATGCAATAAAAATTAAAAAAAAAAAGAAAATTAAAAAACTGTATTGATTAGCTTATATAAGTAAACAATGTGAAAAGCATACTGAAAAAAATAAATCAATAAGACAAATTTAATCAATCACCAAACAGAAACAGTGTTCCTGTGGGGGGTAGGATCATATTAGCTTAGCAGGAGGGCAACTGCCTCAAGATGGCCCAGCCCCAGCCTCTACCTGGGGTTTTGCTTCAGTGTGTGTTGCTTTTACAGTAAGAAAGGATAACCACTGAATATGGGAACTGATTCTGTGTTAATCTGTTTTCACACTGCCATAAAGATGCTCCCTAAGGCTGAGCAATTTATAAACAAAGGAGGTTTAATTGACTCATGATCCTGCATGGCTGGGGAGGAAACTTACAATCATGGTGGAAGAAGAAGCAGGCACATCTTACATGGCAGCAGGCCAGAGGGATAGTGTGTATAGGAGGCAATGACACTTATAAAACCAGATCTCGTGAGAACTCACTCACTAGCATGAGAACAGCATGGGGAAACTACCCCCATGATCCAATCACCTCCCTCCCTCGACAGGTGGGGGTTACAGGTTACTCTCTCGACATGTGAGGATTACAATTTGAGATGAGATTTGGGTGGGGACACAGAGCCAAACCATATCACACATATTTTCTAAGTCTCTTCCTATCTTTCTGAAGTAAGAATCCACTGTTCACATACAACAGGCGTCCAGCATCAGCCGCTCTGGTGGGAGCCCAGAAATGTCCAAAACCCCCTTCCCCAGGAAACCTTAAAATGAACAACACAGACCTTCAGTCTCTTACCTCTCATGGGACTGTTTGGGATTCTGTCTCTTTCCCACATACCTCCCTGCACTGCCCTGACCCTTAAGACCCATATCAAATCAAAGATGCTATGTTCATCTGCACTTGTCAGGATGTTAAATCAAGTTTACCCTAATGCTGCCTCCTTACATATTTTAAATTCAGCCTAAAGGTTTTTCTGTACATCATGAACTATAACAAGTGGAAGGATGAACAGACCATAGCCTACGCTTGTGCCAGTCACTGAGTTTGGCTGACAAACACCAACCTGTAACCAATCCAGCTGCTTCTGTTCCTCATTTCTGTTTTCTGTACATCACTTTCCTTTTTCTGTCCATAAATCTTCTTCTACCATGTAGCTACACTGGAGTCTCACAGCTCAGGAGGCTGCCCAAATTGTGAATCATTCATTGCTCATTTAAACTTTAGATTTGATCCAGCTGAAATTTTTATTTTATGAGGGAAGGGGGAGGGTTTGTTGGCCGGAAAAGTTGATCCTCCTGTGGCAGTACCAGGTGTTATGGCCTGAATGTTTGTGTCTTCCCAAATTGATACATTAAAACCAAACCCTGAAGGTGATGGTATTACAGTTGGGGCTTCTGGGATGTGATTAGGTCATGTGTAAAACTCTCATGAGTGGGATTAGGATCTTTATAAAAGAGGCCCCAGAAAACTTTCTCTGCTCTTTCTGTCATGTGAGGACACAGCCAGAAGATGCCACCTCTGAACCAGGAACTGACCTTCCCCAAAACCTGACCAGGCTGGCTTCTGATCTCAGTCTTCCAGCCTCCAGAACTGTGAGAAATACATTTCTGTTGTTCACAAGCCACCCAGTCTATGGCAGCCCACACGGATGAAGATGCCAGGCCTGGGGGTTTGCAAAGACTGCTTTATCATGGTAACCTCCAGAATCCCCCTGCCCTTCCCTTCAACCACACTGGTCATCAGAGTTGCAATGATATTTATTACAAGATGCCTAAAAATAGATACAAGTCTGGTTGGAAGGAGAACTTCGAGAGGATTGGGGGAAACTTACTTTCTGCTCTCCAAAACATTTCCATGGGGTCCCTGGTGCCCAAAGTCAGATAGTGCTGTGGCTCCGGGTGGGCAGTCTCTTATGCTGGGTTCATAACCCTGCCCAGGAAAAGGCTGCTCCAGGTGAAGTGGTCGAAGATCACGATGAGGAAGGGCTGGTTGAAACGCATGATGATAGGCTTGGACCTCATGTTGAGGGTGACCCCACTGGAGCCAGTTGTGTTCACACCCTCCTCACTGAGTTGCAGCACAGCCTTATGGAACACCTGTTAGGTACAAAATGAAGATGGGTGGTGAGAACTTGCTATGTGTTCTCACTTTCCTGCTTCATTGCGGCGACTCCTAATGTCCTTGGCTTTAGGAAGGTGAAGCTTGGCTCAGAGAAGGTCACTTGCTGGGTCCTTATCCAAGTGGCAGCCCCAGAATGACACAGCCAAAGTCTGTTCACCTCCAGAACCTGGGCTGTACCTACACTCCTGTAAAAAGGCAGGTTGAGCCCATCACATGGAGATTAGAGGTCTCAGGGATTGGACTGGGCTTCACTGTCCTTGCTGGGTGCTTCTTACCGTCCTGGGGTGGTGGAGGGAGATCTTGCTCCGTTTCCACTCAGCTGGGTAAATACAAGGGTTCCAGTTATGCAAAGAGCCTATGCCTATTCTGTTTGGGAAAGCCGAAGCAGAATGTAAAAATGTAAATTTTTGACTGTTGATATGTCCTTGTTGTGATCAAAATTAGGAGTTCGGAAATCAGCAAAATGTCTGCCTAGCTTGTATCAAAAGACTTTGGTGGCTCGTAACCTGGCTAATTAAGTAGCAGGTGATATTGGTGAGCTCCCTACACCCTAAGGGGTGGAACTCCCAGCAACTCTTTCTAGTGAGCACACTGAGGCTTTAGTGGTTCTGTGAGTGGGCACCCATGGCTAGGAAGAAGCTGAGCTGGGATTGGAACCCCTGCAGTGTGTTTTGAGCATATGACATAATGAAGTTTTGAGTCAAAAGGCCTGAGATCAAACATCAAACTGTAATTTACTAGCTCTGTGACTGTGGGCAAGCTGTATACCCTCCCTGAACAGGAGAGTCCTCCTTTGTGAAATTGGGATAATACCCGCCTTCTAAGGAGGCAGCTCTGTTGACTCAATCCACTCATGCAGCATGCATTTTACTGAGCACATATTGCCTGCCAGGTACCACGGTGGCCATGAAGTCCTCGTGTCTTGAGGTCAGGGGCCACATATCTGAGTAATGGGGGCACACCCAGAGCTACACAGTTTGGAGCACATAGTAGGTGTTCAGTAAAAATTTTCCAAATGCATGAATAACAAAACATAGAGCCGAAGGATTTATGTAATTGAATGGATGTAATTGGGTAGAAGGCTCAATATGATCCCAATTAGACATTTACCACTTGTTTCTTTTTCCAGGGGCCAGGCACAGTTCTGCCATGGCCACTCGGTTCCACAGTGCCCCCTCTGTGTGGGCTGGCGGGATGGGTAGGTGCCTGCGCTATGGCCCTCCTTTGTCGCTAGCTTCCTGTGTGATCTCGGGGGTGTTGCATTTTCTTGCTGAGCCTCCATTTACCTCATGGTGAGATGAGGGGCTTGGACTTGACCTGGGGTTCTCAGCCAGGGACCTAGAGGCTCACTCATGAATGAGCTCAGTGCTACTTCCTAGTATTATATTTATATTGTAAATTTTGGAGGGAAAAAAGGTGGGCTCCCAAGACATTTACCTTTGATAACTTCAGCTGGGCATCCTGGGTGATGCGTGAGAAATTTGCGTGGTTGGTGAGCAGGTCTGCAATGCCCATTTCCTCCAGCACACCTCCGAGGTCATAGGCTCCAGAGATGGTGACCTTTGGAATGTACAGGTCCACCTGGCTGTTCGGAGGAAGCAGACAGAGTTAGACATTCCAGGGCTGGGCCTGGCAGAGTGGAGAGCAGCTCCTCTCCTCTTGACCAGAGTCTTATTTCCTCATGTGCTCCTTCCAGCTCCTGTCTCCCAGCCTGACTTGCTCTTTGGGGGTAGGAGAAGGGGCAGAGCAGGAGGCAGGATTTGTTTCTGCCTCCATGACACAGGCAGCTTCCCCACTGGGCCTCTGAATTGTACTTTCTTTTCTTCTCTGCAATTCCTTTGAGCTGATTCTACCTGGGATGCAACTGGACCATGGGGCATTTAAGACATTGGTCCACAAAGAAGCCTTTTTGGTCCCAGGAGAACCCTGCTAGAAGCAGAGGACTGGAGGGAGCACCCAGCTGGGAGCAGTGGTCTCTGGCTCCAGCCATGCCACTAGTGCTGTGTGGTCCTAGCCAAGTCCAGCCCCTTTCTTTGCTAATGTCCTCACCCACACACAAAGGTGGTTGAACACAGGTTCTCCCAGGGCCTGTGGGTGCTAAAGCTCTGTGATTCTGCAAGAATCTGATAATTCAGCTGGCACTTTCTACTGGGTGAAGCAGGTGGGGTTTCTAGAAAGGTAAGTGGGGTCACACTAGGGGCAGCACAGGCATATGCACTTTTTAACATGTCAAGGCATTAGTGTTATTTTTAAATTCTTCCTGTGCCTTCTCCCCAGAGGGAGAGCAGATGCCTGAAACACTGAAACTGAGGAGTGTCAGGGAACTCGCACTGGCTCTCGGCGCAGGTGAGAGGGAAGGCACGAGACCCTGTCCTCACTGAGCAAAAGCAGCTCTGGGTGAGGCCTGGAGACCAGCAACCATCCTGTATGAAGTGGAAGCCGTCCTTTTCTAAAGGAAGAAGAACCAGAGGTGAGTGGTGTGTACCTTCTCCAGGTGCGGAAATCGTAATGGAAAGAAGGGAATGGAGACCAACTTATCCGAAACACCTGGTCTGTGTTCTCACACACACACACACACACACACACACACACCCCTATGAAGTTGGAATCAACATCTTCAATTTCCTGGTTGAGAAACCAACACTTAGAGAGGCTGAGAAATTCCCCCAAAGTCACACAACTGGAAGGCAACAGAACCAAAAGGCCAGGACTAGTTTTGCTACCTGCCACCTGCTGTGTTGTCGACAGCTATCAGAGAGCGAGGCAACGGGGCTTTAAACTATGTGTTATTGATTAATGTTGCTCACACTGAAGTATTTTCATGAAGAGACTATTTTTGGTGTAAAGAAAGATAGATAGTCCTTCCCATCATTTTCGGTAGAGTCTGATCTGGAATGCACTGTTTGCATATGGTACGTTATCACCCCTTTGTGGAATTACACCTAAATCACAGGTTTTCTTTGGTGGGTAGAAAGGAGGAAGAGATGGCAAATGGATCCTTAGCATCACCCAGACACAGGTTTACACCTACGCCTACTACAAACACACACACACACACACACACACACACACACACACACACACACTCTCAAGAGAAGGTATGGATGGTTTAAGCACTGTTTCCTCCAAATAGCTCTAGGGATTACTCAGAAGCACAGAGCTCACCACATGACTTCCCTACAGGAAAGGAGTCAAATCCTCTCAGGCACTTCATGTGCATTCACAGAACTGGATGAACTTCTCTAGAAGCACCCAGCACCAAACAGCTCTCTGAGGGTATCATTCAAAATAAAAACAATCTGAAACCATAAACCACAAAACCTACATATTAATTTGTCAAATTTTGTGGTCTAAGAATTCTGCAGTAGAAAATTTGTCTCCAAGCCAAATTTGTCCCCTTCATTACTGCTGACCCTGCATTATTAGCACTCTGGGCATGGTCCCCTGACTTGGTTGGTGCCATGCCCCCCTTCATGCCAGTTCTCAAGGCCACTTCCTACTGGCTGAACTTTCACTCAGACTCAAGGCAGTTTCAAGGGAAGACAACCTGCTCCGCAGCCCTTTCCGCTTCCCTGGGCAGAGCCAGGCATTCCCACCTCACAGCCAGTGGCATGTTACACTCTCTCTCTGTCTCTGAGAACTCAGATAATTGTACAACTGTTAATTCCACCAGAATCTGTTTTCTGCTCTAGAATGCATGTCTTTAAGAGCTCTCTTTTATCCTATTCACCATTCTGTTCTGTGTGCTTAGCTAGTGCATGGTACATAGCAGGCGCTTCCATTTATGTACATTGAATGAATGAATGAATGAGAGAATGAAATGCTGCTGGATCCACTGCTTTCCTGAGCTACTCCAGATCTCCATGCCCACTCCCTCCTCAGCATCCCCTCTGCTCTTGAGTCTGCATCAGCCCACCTGCCACCAGGTTCCATGCTGGTTGTCATTTTCTGACTCTCCTGCACAGACAGAACTTGAATCTCTGTGAGAGTGAGGACCATGTTCTAAAGAACACCTCTTTCCGCCTCCAAGGTGAGGAGCAGGGCCGGGCACACGCATCACAATAATTTCAATTGCTGTCCAGCTCAGAGGTGCTTGGGGGGAAAAGCTTTGTGTTTATACAGGATTCATCCATCCATCCATCCACTCACTCATTCATTTACTTATTCATCCATTCATTTACTCATTCTCCATTCACTCACTCACCATTGTATTACTCACTCACTCACTTATTCATCCATTCGTTCCCTAGCTCATTCATCACTCCATTCATTCACTCCATTCATCCATCCATTCATTCACTCATTCATTCATTGCTGACTTACATCCTCAGCTGACCTTGCCTGAATGTCAACCCTGCACTACCTCTTGCTTGGGCCTGAGGTCAGAGATAGAATCCATTGGCAGCTTCTCCTCCTGACTACTGGCTCTTCAGGATATGCAGCCCTTGCTTTCTTTCTACTTACTTGCTTATTACCTACTTGTAGCCTTGCTTTTTCAGTTGTTTACGGATTGACTGATTGATTGAAGAGTTAGATGCCCTGAGTGACTTAAGAACCATTCATAGGTTTTGCATTGGCTCCATGATGAATACAGAGGTCATTTTCACTATATTTCTATGGGGTCTCCCAGGAATCTTCAGCAGGGCATGGTTTCAGGTAAGCAAGATAACAAAATGGATAAGTGGGTAGCTGGGTGGTTGGTGAACTTACTTTAAGAAAATGCTGCAAAAATATGACAATGCAGATGTTGTGTATGAATCTCACAGGGAAAGGGGACCTCATTTTGTGAAGTATTTCAATGTTGATGGACAAATCAATAAATAAGTGTGAACTCTAGATCAGAGAACCTTATAGCCTTTGGGGGTCCAGCAGACAGGAAAACAATGAGCCCTGGAGGTGAGTCCAGGGAAGAAAAGATGCACCCCTTTTCACCTGCCCCACTTTCTGGGGACACATGCATTGCAGAAATCAACACGATGGCTGGAGGGCTTACCTGCTGGTCAGACCTGTGGACCACCTGTCAATTGTGTCCCGGCTGAGCGCAGTGATGACCATGTTCATCTTCCCCTTTTCCGGAAGGATGAAGAAGGCAGTCCCATTGCCTGCGTAGTTCAGCTGCACCAGCTGGCAGGGGAGCTCTGAGTCATGAAGGTAACTGATGGTGCCCGACTGGAACATCATGGGCACCTTCACCACAGTTGTCTCGTCCACGTAGAAGTTCTCCTCCCTGGTGCTTGCCAGGTCAAAGGGCTGTTTCCATGTGCCTGGGAAGAGGAGGAGACAGGTCTGTAGGGCAGAGAGGAAAACACAGTTCCAGGTGACCTCACGGGCCTGCTATCCAAGTGACAAAGTGGCCTTCTGCGTGCCTGGAATGTCCCCACGTGAGTCTCAAGGGTTTTTAGGTAAGAAAAGAAATGTAAAGCGTGTTCATCCTCTCTTATTGGAATGGGTTGAGCGTAAGCTCTGTTTCTAAGATTGGCTTCTAAACAAGGAAGTGGGGAGAGACCAAGAGGGTGCTGGTCCTTGGATTTGATGGTAAGATTCACTTAACCTAGACTGTACCTTGGCTCCCCCTGCCTAGAGTGGGTCCCAGCTCTGAGGGCTCTGGAAGTGGGACTGGGCCTCAGGCCTCAAACTCACAGTCCCTGGTGGGCAACGAGGGGGCCATCTCCACTCCTGCCAGCCTGGTAGGCCCAGCCGAGGCTCCTGACCCTTTGAGTGGTCCTTCCTTCTAGACCACACTGTCTAAAGAAGACTCCTTCAGGATCACAGACTCCCACCCCAAGCAGGCCCTCGGGTCCCCTCTACCATGTGCCAGGGTGCCACCATCCAGCTTGTTTGTTGCCTTGAGATGGGGAACTCACTACCTTCACAGATGGGACTTGGCAGTCCTGGTCAGCTCTGATGGGAAGAAAATTGCTTCTCAGACTGAGCTAAAGCCTGCCTGATTGTCTGACACCTGTGGGACCTCTTCTGTCCTTCTGAACTTATTCCAGACAACTGAGTCCACCTGCAGGAAACTTACCTGAGCAGGGGGTCACAGGGCCTCTTTGCTCTAGGTGAAGGCTCCCCGGTCTTAAACTGATGACTGAGGCCCCTGAGTCTAGCAGGTCCTGGGTGTCTCGGCTGCCATTGACCACAAGTCCTGAAGCCCTTGTGAGGCAACTATTTCCCAGCCGAGGCTCCCTAAAGGTGGCCAGAACATCACTGCAGGTAGCCTCTTCTCCATCCTACTGCCTGTGGGATCTGTGGATTTCTTGGCCAAAATTCTTGCTTCTAAGCCAACCACAAATCTCCTGTAATAGCTACTGATAGAGACAGCAGCGGGGAGGCTGGTGATGTAGGGAAATCAGCCATGGCTGTGGAGTCTAGAGACCCCAGAGCTATGCTGGTCCATTGGGAATGACCTCGCTAACCTTGGTGTCTGCAGACACTGACCAATGGTAGAAAACTCACCGTCCATCTGTCTCAAATGGGATCACTTGAGGGTTCTCAAATCATCCTCCAAAGGAAGTCCAAAATCCTCAGAACCAGAGGTTATATTTTGTGGATAACTTAGAATCAAACAAAAAAAGTTGGTAAACTATTTTCCATTGTTAGATTTTCTATGATACAGCAAAACGAATCCACAAGTCTGACCACTCAGCCAAGGTCAGCTGAGGATGTGAGTCAGCAATGAATGAATGAGTGAATGAATGGATGAATCCTTAACATTTTCCTGCTTACTTTTTATGAAGTATTTCTTTTCTAGAAGCAAGCGTAATGTATATAGTTTGACACAAAACAAAATACAAAATGGGGTTCAGCCTCTAAGGGATTTATTCTCAACATGTCCTAGGAGAATTGGTGGTAGAGAAAGAATTTATGGGGGAATATCCGAGAGAACAAGCATGGCTCCTCTGGAAAATCTTTGAACAATATTTTTAATGTTCTTTAAAAAGAACTGTCAAGAAAGTCCAATAAATAAATAACACATCAGGGCCATTTTGCGTGTCCTACATTTAGTGATAATAGCTACACAACTCTTGATTTCTATTTATTACCCTGGCTTGCTACAAATACTTCAGGGTATTTTCCAAGTGGTTTTAACCAAAACACTTACAGATTTGTTTTGCTGTATCATAGAAAACTTGTGTACAATGAGGCATTTTACCCCCATCAATGTCTGGTCCTGCATTCAAGTGTTCAGAGTTACTCTGATTTTGTGTCCTAAAGCTGCGATCTCCTATCCACTTAGCCCCTCTGTGGTCCTGAGGACACAGAACCTCGTGCAGAATGAAGCCAGGCCAGCACCTGTTCCACCAGATGCCCACATGTGCTCAGGCCTCTCTCAGGCTAAGGAGAGCCCTCCCTGCACCTGGGTTTACTGTGCCTTTTCCCCAGCTTGTTTTGCCTGAACCTCTGTGCAACCATCACTGAACTCCTTCCATGCACCAAGCCCTTCTCAAAGGCACTGGATCTCCCAAAGAGACAGGGGTGCACTGCACAGGAGTGCACAGTCTCATGGGGGAGATGGTCTATGGAATTCATGGGAGCACACAGAAGAGGTTTTGGGGAAACGTTCCCAGCCTCCCTGGCCCTCCCACAGTCAGGAGTAAAGAAGGCTATCTTTGTCTGGTCAGCCTCTCAGCCTCCCCATCCTGCGAGGAGGGCAGCCTCTCCTGGGAGTTCCAGCCTTGTGCTGGAGAGCGGGAAAGACCCAGAGGCAGGTGGAGAAGAAGGACTCATGGAGAGGCTAAGTCAGTCCAGTCAGTTAGGAGGTGTGGGACGGGAGGGGAGGTGGGCACAGTCTGATGGGAAGCCATGGGAAAGAGCTGGGGAGGAGGGGAAAGGGGGGTGAGGAGTCCTGGCTGGATCACACCTCTGCTGATCCGATGATGTCAAGAGACACATGTTCAATAGTGATACTGTCATAGTTTGCTTATTTTGACTGTTTTACCTGCATTCCTTCGAATATGATTGCCTAACTGAAACTCAACCACTTGGGTGCTAAACAACATGTGATGGCAAGATGATTGCCAAAGCGAGGCATGGGAAAGCTGTAAAGCATGCACGTGAGGACAAAGGTTTTCCTGGGTGAATCTGGGGGGAGGCTTCACAGAGGAGGTGCCTTTTGAGCTAAGATTTGAAATGAGGGAAGGCAGTCAGATAAGTTGCAAGAGGGTTCATGAGGCAGAAAAGGCCTGGGCTTTGTGGTAGGCAGAATAATAGCCCTCCAAAATGTTCACATTCTAATCCCCAGAACTTGTAAATATGTTAGCTTACATGTCCAAGGGGAATTAAAGTTGTAGAGGGAATCACAGTTGGTGATTGGCTGGCCTTGAGATGGGCAGGTTATCCTGGATCACCCAGATGGGCCATTATCCACTGAAATCCTGTGGGTTCTTGTAAGTCAAAAAGCAAGGCAGGAAAGCCAGAATCAGAGAGAGAGATGTGATGACGGATGCAGAGGTGGGAATGATGCAATTACTGGCTTTGAAAATAAGAGGGGCCCACAAGCCACGTGGCTTCTAGAAGCCGGAAAAGGCCTGGAAGTGCATTTTCCCCTAGAGCTTCCAGATTTTTGTGAACAGGAAGGTTGAAAAACTGAAGCAGGACCTGGTCAGAGCAGTGTGTGCAGGATGGTTTTGGGGGCATCTGGGAGTTCCTGAGGGGGTGGGTGGGGTTCTGTCTGGTTCTAGACCATTTTTCCAGCCCCTGGCCCAGTGCTTGACAGTTAGTATTTGTGGAGCATGAAGCAGCCAGACTGTTTGTGGTTACAGGTATGGGCCTCAAACCAACCTGCCAGAATGTGGGCACATTGCTCAACCCTTGTGGGTGTCGTTTTGATCTTTTGTAAAATAATATAATACCTTCTACCCAACAGGATTGTGGTGAAGATGGACGTTCCCAGATGTGTATGTGCTTTATAGAATCAAAGACTTTGCCCAAGACTGTGCCCTGGATTTTAATGGCTGTTATTATTCCCGGCCAGAGCAGATGGGGTTTCAGACTGGGATGGGAGGGAGTACCTTTGAAGAAGATATAGTTGACCAGGATGAGGACGGCTGGGCTATCCAGCCCTGAGAACAAGTCATCAATTTTCCCCTGTGTCTTACTCTTGACATAGCCGTTGATCTGTCTGCTGGCTGCTGTAGCCCAGTCCTGGAAATTCAAAGTCAAGACCTCTGACTTATAGTAGTGCTTGATGTCTGCTGAGAATGACTCCAGCAACTCCAGGCTGCCCTCAAGAAACAAGGCATTGCCCAAGGTCATTTCTAAGTTGGTGTCTGACTCTGCAAGGAGTTGGTGGAGGTGCTGGAAACCCTGGTGGATCTCAGCCTCAGACTCCTCAGTGAAGTTGAAGCCCAGGCCCCAGAGAAGTTGGGCCCGTGTGTGGCCACAGGTGCCCAGGGACAGCATAGCTAATGCCATGGAGATGCTCACAGGGGAGATGAAAATGTTCTTCTTGGGACTCAAGGCCACTAGGTGCTTATACAGGCTGAAGGCAAAGTCAACGTTGGCTGAAGCCAGACCCCGATGTCTACTCATGTTCATATAAGCAGCGTTAGGATCCATGGCCTGGACATTCCAGAGGCCACTGGAGGACAGCCAGAGAAGACAGGTATACAGGAGGAGTGGCATTGTCCAGTATAGTCAGGCCCTGCCAAATCAGAAAAGCTTGTTAGACGATGTGGCAACCTCTGAGTCAATGGGGCATAGTGCAACAGGAGGCGGGCAAAAGCCCCCATTCAAGCCCCAGTTCCTTTCTCCACACTGGCCGTGTGATCTGGAGCACATCACAGAGGGCCCTGGACTTCAGTTTCCTCATCTGGAGATATGAATGATGTGTGTTATAATTTTTCCAGTGCCTACCAGGTACCCAACACTGATCTAGGTGGTCTGGCTATATTCGGTCATCTAACATCACCTAAACACTCCTAACGTAAGTGTTATTAACCTGATTTTAGGCGGGCAGAAATAGGTGCTCAGAAAGGTTAAAACCCACCCAACATATGCAAAAGCATGAAATTGGACCGTGACCTGACACCATATACAAAAATTAACTCAAAATAGATCAGTAACCAAAACATGAGTTAAGAGTATAAAAATCCTAGAAAAAAACATGGGGGAAAAACTTCATGATATTGGCTTTGGCAATGATTTCTTGAATATCACACCAAAGCCATGGGCAACAACAACAAAAAAAGACAAATTGGACTTCACCAAAATGGAAAACTTTGTTCATCAAAGGATACTATCAGTGAAGTCAAACCTCGACTCACGGAATGGGAAAACATTGGCAAATCGCGTATCTGATAAGGAATTGATATCCACGATATATAAAGAACTCCTAAAACCCAAGAACAACAACAACAAAACATATAAAACCAGTTAGAAATGGGCAAAGGACTGGAGTAGACATTTCTTCAGATACAACATACAAATGGCCAAGAAGCACGTGCAAAGATGCTCAGCATCACTAATCATTGGGAGCGTAAAAACCGTGATGAGGTACCACTTCATCTCCATTAGGATGGCTACTATAGACAGACAAAGCAGAAAACAGTAAGTTGGCACCCCAGGCCTCGTGGTGCGTGCCTGTAATTCCAGCTACTCTGAAGGTTGAGGTGAGAGGAATGCTTGAGGCCAGGAGTTTGAGACCAGCCTAGGCAACATAGCGTGGCTGTTATGATTGCTTGGTTTATGTGACCTCCCTTAATGGGACATCCTGGGGCCCATTTTATAGATGAGAAAACTGAGATCCAGGGAGATAGAGTAACTCCCCCTGAGTGGGAATTCTAAGCCTCGATGTCTGACTTCAGAGCTTGTGCCATGCCATTCTGCCTGTCTCTACAGAAAGCAAAATGTTGAGTAAAACACCTCTTGAGAGTACCCTGCCACATATAAAAATGCGGAGTATCAATCTTATTCAGGCATTTCATGTCAAGCATGCCCTCTTTGTTCCTCATCTCTGAAGAGACTCACTTAGCAAATATTCACTGTGTTCTGTTTTCACAAATGCCCTATGAGCCAGGCACAGTTCTTGACCATCTGTATTGAAACCTTATGTGGTACAGTGCAGACAGTTCTGTTCTCTGTGCATCATCTCTGACCCAGGTCACTGAGCGAGGAGCTGCGGGGGAGAAAGGGCTGCGTGACTCTGAAGAATGCCTCTGCCCTGAGCCAGCTGAGCACTCCCCGGCCAGCATCCTTCATCAGTGGTGCCGGCTAGACTAGATACACTGTAGCTCTCAGGCTCCGACTCTGTGGCTCTTGTGGCCATCTGGCTGGGCTTAGGAGCATCAGTTGTGGCAGTGGATGAGAATGGCTCTTAGCTACAGCCCTCTGTGTCAGTCCCGTGCGTGGCAGGAGCCCAGGGGACAGCAGAACCCCAGTGGATGACTCACAGATTCTGGGATCTGGAAAATCCTCCACAACATTGCCTCATAACACTGCTGGCTGCCCTAATGTTCAACGTACCATTTTAAAAAACCAAAACATCTCAACAAACCAAGCAATCAAGCGAGCTGCAGTTATGGCTTTGCTCTGTGCTTCTCTGTGGCCTTGCCCCTTGGCAGGCAGTGAAATCTTTGCTTTGCTGTGGTCACTGCCATACCTGTCTGGGGTCCCTTCATGGGCACAGGCCCTGTGCAGCAAGATGCCAATCGTAGAATGGCAGAGACAGGGCCGGGGGAGGGACAGGGGGTTCTCAGGTGTTACTCACAGTCTGCGGTGGACTCAGGCTGTTTCTGCTGGCTCAGTCCTCCTGTCCTGGACACAGCATGTGTACAGTAAGCCTGTGGGGGATGCTGCCTGTTAAGTTCTGTTTTCCAGCTTCCTGGATGGTTAATGGTTAGAGGGGCTGGTGGCCTTTACCATTCGGTAGTCCTCTCCCCCCAGCCATGAACCAATGGGAGGCTTTGTCAGGACAGCTGAGTAAACACCGTGATGCTGCAAATTAACTTTGCTCTGCGTTCCATTCTATGAAGTTGATTTTAAATATCAAAATGTGGCTGGAGTCGCAGCATTGCAGGTGCCCTGTGTCAGTGGGCAGGGATGTCTTAGGTGCCCTTAATTGGCACCAAGATGCAGATACTTGTAAAACACACACACACACACACACACACACACACACACACACACGTGTTTAGCTCCAACTGGGGATGACTTGTGCAAGGTCCTGCCTTCCAGGGGTCTTAGCCTGGTGGGAGAGGCAGACATGGAATAATATCAGCCGAGCGCTTCCTCTGGATTATCTCACAGAATCTTCCCAATGACTCTGTGAAGTGGATACTGTTGTTATCCCTCCTCTTTAGAGAGGAAACTGAGATGCATGGGAGTTAAGTGAAGCACCCTTGACATTCAAATCCAAGACCATTCAACTCCAAACCCTAGCACCTTCCCTCTTCTCCACATTTTATTTTTCATCAGTTTTCTTTGGATTACAGGTGACAGACATCAAATTTGAACTGCTTTAAAGGAAAAAGGAATATTTCTTAGATCTCATGAATGAGAGGTCCAAGAGTGGAAAGGACTTCAGGCGTAGCTGGATCAAGGGAGTTTCAAGTCAGATCCCTCCTCTCTCTCTCTCTCTCTCTCTCTCTTTGATTCCTTCCTAGCTCTGCTTTCTTCTTCTACTTTATTCTGTCTGCACTGGGGACAAAGGTGGCCACAGCAGGTCCAGGTTCTTTGGTTCTAACTGGTTAGTTGGTATCAGAAGGAGAGAAATTCTCACTTTTCTCAGTATTCCTATCAGTCCCCCCCAAGAGTCTAAGGCACAGCTGCCCCGCTTTGGACTGATCACAGTGCGCCGAAGGATGGGGCATTGTGAATGCCTCTGTAGTGTTCTGGGCTCTCCACTGGGGTGATAGCATCATTGCTTCCATGCAGGGATGAGGGAAGCTCTTTTCAGGGGAAAAGAGGAAAGTAGGGCTTATTACTGGATCTGCAGTTTTGGAGACACCTTAGTTTTGTTGATATTTCTTTGGTCTTTTCAAGGTTCCTATTCTATAAGCCAATTTTGAACTTTGTATCTGGGAATTTATCTATTTCATGTAGATTTTCAAATTAAATACTAGAGAGTTATTTATTATTCCCACATTATTATTTTTATATTATTATTTTATATCAGTAATTCTTTTTTCTTCTTTTGTTCTGTATTTTACTTATGCCTTTTCTCCCTTTGATAAATCGTGTTGCAGAGATCTATCTAGCTAATTAATCTTTCCAAAGATCCACCTTTTAGTTTTGTTACCGGTTTTTTTAAAAATTGAAATTTCATCGACTTCAGTTTATATCCTTATTTTTTAATCACCTTTGAAATTCTCTGGGTTTTGGTCTGTTGCACTTTTTTCTATTTTCGTGAAAGAAATGCTTGGCTTTCTCATGTTTTAATATTTCCAGGCTCCACATAAATGTATTTAAAGTTAAAAGTTTTCATCTAAATACTGATTGAGCTATGTCCACAAATATTTGATAATTACTAAGAATTTAAAAATCTCTTTTATGGTTTCTTTTTAAACTCAAGAGTAGTTTAGTAATATGTCACCGAGTTTATTTAGAATTTTGGGCCATTCTTTTGTTATTAACTTCCACTTTTATTTCACTATGGTCAAGGAAGATTGTCTATTATGATATTGAACATTCAGAATGTTTTGAGGTTTTTAATAACCATATAAGGCCTATTTTAATCAATGTTCCATGTTTTCTTAAAAATAATGAATATTATCTATTTGATATGTATATATACACATTCATATATATATATGTAATAACAAACTTATTATTTTATCTAAATCTTCATATCTATGTTGATTCTTTTTTTTTAAATTGTATTTTAAGTTCTCAGGAACATGTGCAGATCTTGCAGGATTGCTGCATAGGCGCACACACGCCATGATGGTTTGCTGTCTCCATCCTCCCATCACCTACATCAGACATTTCTAATGTTATCCCTCCTCAACCTCTCCGCCCCCTGCTGTCTTTCCCCTAGCCCCTCCCACCCCCCAACAGAGCCCAGTGTGTGACGTTGCTCTCCCTGTGAGCATGTGTTCTCATTGTTCAACACCTGCCTATGAGTGAGAACACGCAGCGTTGGGTTTTCTGTTCTTGTTTTTGTTTGGATTTCTTTCTTGTTCTTGCGGTGTTTGTTTTCTTGGGTCAGTTTGCTGAGAATGATGGTTTCCAGATTCATCCATGTCCCTACAAAGGACATGAACTCATCCTTTTTTCTGGCTGTATAGTATTCCATGGTGTATATGTGCCACATTTTCTTTGTCCTAACTATCATTGATGGGCATTTGGGTTGGTTCCAGGTCTTTGCTATTGTAAACAGTGCCACAGTGAACATACGTGTGCATGTGTCTTTATAATAGAATGAGTTACAATCCTTTGAGTATATACCCAGTAATGGGATTGCTGGGTCAAATGGAATTTCTATTTCTAGATGGTTGAGGAATCACCACACTGCCTTCCACAATGGTTGAACTAATTTACACTCCCACCAACAGTGTAAAAGTGTTCCTATTTCTCCACATCCTCTCCAGCATCTGTTGTCTCCAGATTTTTTAATGATCGCCATTCTAACTGGTGTGAGATGGTATCTCAACTTGGTTTTGATTTGCATCTCTCTAATCATCAGTGATGATGAGCATTTTTCATATGTTTGTTGGCCTCATAAATGTCTTCTTTTGAAAAGTGTTTGTACATATGTTTCGACCACTTTTGAATGGGTTTGTTTTTTTCTTGTAAATCTGTTTTAGTTCTTGGTAGATTCTGGATATTAGCCCTTTGTCAAACAGGTAGATTGTAAAAATTTTTTCCCATTCTGTTGCTCGTTCACTCTGATGATTGTTTCTTTTGCTGTGCAGAGACTCTTAAGTTTAATTAGATCCCATTTTTCTATTTTTGCTTTTGTTGCCATTGCTATTGGTGCTTTAGTCATGAAGTCCTTGCCTATGCCTATGTCCTGAATGTTGTTGTCTAGGTTTTCTTTTAGAGTTTTTATGGTATTAGGTCTTATGTTTAAGTCCTTAATCCATCTGGAGTTAATTTTAGTGTAAGGTGTCAGGAAGGGGTCCAGTTTCTGCTTTCTGCACATGGCTAGCCAGTTTTCTCAACACCATTTATTAAACAGAAAAACCTTTCCCCATTGCTTGTTTTTGTCAGGTTTGTCAAAGATCAGATGGTTGTAGATGTGTGGCATTACCTCTGAGGCCTCTGTTTTATTCCATTGGTCTATATCTCTGTTTTGGTACCAGTACTATGCTCTTTTGATTACTGTAGCCTTGTAGTATAGTTTGAAGGCAGGTAGCATGATGCCTCCAGCTTTGTTCTTATTGCTTAGGATTGTCTTGGCTATGTGGGCTCTCTTTTGGTTCCAAATGAAGTTTAAAGTGTTTTTTTTCCAGTTCTGTGAAGAAGGTCAAGGTAGCTCGATGTGGATAGTGTTGAATCTAGAAATTACTTTGGGCAGTGTGGCCATTTTCACAATATTGATTCTTCCTAACCATGAAGAAAAAATCCTCCCATTCAGGGAGTACCACAAACTGAGGTCTATTGGGGGAAATAGGGGAGGGACAGCCGGGGGGGGAGCGGGGGAGGGATGGCATGGGGAGAAATGCCAAATATGGGAAAAGGGGCAGAAGGCAGCAAAACACACTGCCACGTGTGTACCTATGCAACTATCTTGCATGTTCTGCACATGTACCCAAAAACCTAAAATGCAATAAAAAAATAAAGAATTTCTAGAGAAAAAAATAAAAAGAAAAAAACCTCCCATTCAAAATTGCTACAAAGAGAATAAAGTACCTAGGAACACAACTAACAAAGGATGTAAAAGACCTCTTCCAGGAGCACTACAAACCACTGATCAAGGAAATAATAGAGAACACAAACAGATGGAAAACATTCCATGCTCAAGAAATCACTGGGTCATATATTTAGCTTTAGTAGAGACTGTCAAAAATTTTTCCAAAGTGATTGGATCAATTTATACTTTCAAACAATGGTGTATGCGAGGCACAGTTGCTCCACATCTTTACAAATCCTTGGTTTTATCCATCTTTTCCATTTTATCCATTCTGGTGGGTGCGTAGTGGTTTCACATAATAGTTTCATACCTTATTTCCCTGATGATTCATGAAACTGATTATCTTTTAATTTTTTTGCCATTTGGATATAATCTGTTGAGAAGCAACTGTTTAAGTTAGATTGAACAGAAGTGCCTGTTTTTGTCATATTGTCATTTTCTTATCAATTGGTAAGGTTAACTATCCTTTGCCAGATCAATATATTGCAATATAAGTTTGTAACTTAACTTTCACTCTTTTAATGAAATCTTTTGATGAACATCGTTCATTATTTTAATGAGGTTTAAATCATCTGTTTAGTTTTTTACAGTTAATGCTGCTTATGTTCTGTTTAAGAAATCTTTGCCTATCCAAATATTATGAAGCATTTTCTTTGAAAAGCTTTATTGTTTTCTTTTTCACTTTTAGGTTTGTTATACATCTGAATTTGATTTTTGTGTATGGTGTGAGGTAGAGGTCAAATTTATCTTATTTCATATACACAGCACCATTTGGTGATGATGGGGATGTTGTTCTCTAAAAATGTCATGTCATAAAAGACAAAATGTGTTACCTCTCAGAGGATACTAAAGAGACATGACGACTGGGTGTGGTGGCTCACACCTGTAATCCCAGTACTTTGGGAGGCTGAGGTGGGCAGATCACGAGGTCAGGAGTTTGAGACCAGACTGATCAACATGGTGAAACCCCATCTCTACTAAAAATACAAAAATTAGCTGGATGTGGTAGTGTGTGCCTGTAATCCCAGCTACTCAGGAGGCTGAGGGAGGAGAATCACTTGAATCCGGGAGGCGGAGGTTGCAGTGAGCCGAGATAGTACCACTGCATTCCAGCCTTGGCGACAGAGTGAGACTCCATTCAGAGAGAGAGAGAGAGAGAGAGAGAGAGAGATGACATCAGTAATGGTGCGATTTGAGAGAAAGAGGTAGTCACTGTTGGAGAGCGTTGACAAGAAGCTCCTCCAGGATACGGATGACCTTCTGAAAGTTCTTGATGACTTACTAAATGCAGAGCTTGGGTACTTAATAGGAGAAAACATGTGCTATGTATTAAGGACCTTATTGGGACAATTGACAAAGTTGGAATATTGATGGTACATTAGATAAAGATATCAGTGCTAAATTTCCTCAGATTGGTAGGTGTACTGAAAAGTAACATCTCAAAATTATAGAAAATATACAGTGAAGTATTTAGGATTAAAGAGGTGTGATGTATACAATTTATTATCAAAATATTCTGAAAAAGATTATACATGCACATACAGGCATGCATACATATGTGTGTATGTATGTCTCGGGGAGAGAAATCACGTATGTGTGTTCTTTATATTATCTTTATTCTTGCAGCTTTTCTGTAGGTTAGGAATTACTTCCAAACACAGAGTTAAGAAAGAAAGAGAAAAGGTTGGGCTCTAGCTCTTGCTCTGCCACTGTCAGCAGGTGGCCTTGCGGCCTTCCCCTCTGGGGCGTAACTTCACGTCTGGTGATATTCCTACACCTCTGGTGTAGATATACCCTGCTTTGTGGGGTTGCTGTGAGGATGATGTGGTGCTTGAGCCTAGCACAGTTGAAAGCATATTTTAAGGCATGAGAATCACTGCTAAGATTGTTGTTTTATCTCTTCAGTGACTGGTGCCCACCAAGCACTGGGTCCTGCTTGGGCAGTGCCAGCCAAGGCCTTTTCTTTCATCATCAACCTCTTAGTGCTTTAATAAAGAAAAATCATTTTTTAAAATCAAAGAAAACTTTTTATAAACAGCTTTGAGCTGTTTCTTACATGTTCCTTGAACCACTGGTCTGTGCCCACCAGGCCCTGGCTGGTGGACTTCAGGTGAGTGAGAGCTGCTTCCTGCTGACCAGGAGGCCGGGTTGTTCCCTTAAAGGCAGGGCTGCACCTGCTTTAGACATCCTTCCCTGGCCCCGAGGTCAAACACTGCTGTGTCTGGGTCTCGCTTGAGAATGACTTGCTGGTCTCTCAGGGGGTCATCCCCAATACTGGAGGAGCATCTTGCTGAAGCCCTCCATGAAGAGCTATCCCTCTTAAATCACACCATCATGAGCAGCCACCCCTCAGAAATCACACCATCGGTGAACAGTTACCCCTCTGAAATGACACCATCCATGAACAACCATCCCTCTGAAATCAACCACCCATGGATGGCCACCTCTCTAAAATCAGATCATCCAAGTTGTGACCACTCCTCTGAAATCACACCATCTGCGGACAGCCACCACTTTGAAATCACACCATCCATGAACAGCCACCCCTCTGAAATCACGCTGTCCATGAAGGGCCACCCCTATGAAATCACACCATCTGTGAATGGCCATCTCTCTGAAAGCATACCATCTGTGAATGGCTGTCTCTGAAATGACAGCTCTGCTGCTCTGGGTTCCACTTGCCCAATTCTGCTAAGCACAGAAGCTGGGCCAGGAGGGTTACTCAGGGTATCTGAACTTCCCCATTCCTCTCTAGGATCCTGTCTCTAGGAGGTCAGGGCTCAGGTCTTGCCTGGCAAGGGACAGTGTTGAAGCCAGAGACTACAGTGACCGGAATCTCTAGAATGAGTCGTAGCTGGACTTTCCAAATCCCATCTGGCTGTTTACCTGATGAATCATGAGCTATGTTGGCAAAGAAGGATGCCACCCAGTACTAGTGGCCAATGTGGGGTCGGCAGGGGTAGGTGAGTCTTCTCCCAAATCATGAACTTCTGAGCTGGACCCGGCTGTTGCTGGACCTGGGGCCTGGCTCTTGGCTGTGGTGACCCAAGGGAAGTGCCTGGATCCCTTTCCTGCCAATCTGCACTTTGGGGGCCACCTGTCCTACCCACAGCCTTTGAGTGATTCCTGGACCAAGCAGGACCCCAAACCCCTCTTGGCCCTCATCTTCTCAGACAGGCAGGAACACAGTCTAGCAGTGTCATTAATTTGGCCTTAGTTCCTTTAGGCTGCATCTTCACTGATGAGCTGCCTACAATGGCTGGGTCTCCCTTCTGTTCCTCTTCTCCCCACCTGCCAGCCCCTGCCCTACTCCAGTCTCCCCACAGCATGTAAGAACTGAGCACAGTGCCCAGAGCCTGGTGTGGGAGTAGCTGGCATTTATTGAACCCTCACTGGGTACCAGCTTTTGGAGTCTGTTGTAGACTGATCTACTCAATCCTCAAAAGAACCCTGTGGAATGGAATTGGGATCACCCAGGGTAGTTTAGCCAGCAAGAGCATGGACTCTGGGTTCAAATCCTGACATCTTGGCATGGGCTCTGGGTTCAAATTCAGACATCTCAGCTAACTGTGACTGGGGGCACATAGCGTAAGCTCCCTGTGACTTAGCTGTATCATCTGAGGAATGAAGATCCTGGTGTCCAGGTCTCTTCAGGCTATTGTGCAGATTAGGGGAGGTCATATATGGCAAGAGCTCAGAACAGCTTCTGCCATACAGTAGGTGCTGTATGCACAGTAGAGAATATTGCTGTTCTCACTTGACAGGTGGGGAAACCTACTGTGGCAGAGGGGTAGAAGACTGACCTAAGTCACACTGCCAAGTACAGCAGTCAGAATCTGAACCCAGGCGTCCTAGCTAAAGTCTGTGCTCTTACCATGGAGCTCTTCTGCCTCTGCCTTCATTTGGTCCTTCCCTGCCTAGTCCCACATCTGGCCAGTGGTTATGGCATTCCAGGCTTGGTTCTGAGGAATTCTTCAGGGCAGACACCGGGGCCCAGGGGCTAGATCGGGGTGTTGAGTTGGGGTGTGGCGTGGCGATGTGAATGCCCCTCATTGGTCCAGGTGTGGCTCACGAGTTTGGTTGCCTTAAAAAGACCCAGAAACTTGGGGTTGGCAAGCTCTGCAAGCACCATCTTCCTCAGCAGAAGCTGGGCCGAGTCCCCACTCTGCCTACCTGCTGCTCTCTCACCAACTTGCTCTGTGACCTTGGACAACTTGCTTGACTTCTCCAAGGCTCAGTTTCTTTTTTAAAAAATTTATTTTTCACAAATTACAATTGTGTATATTGGTGGGGTGCAATGTGATATTATGGTGCATGTATATGGTGAGGAATGAATATAAATCAAGTGAATTAACATGTCTTTCACCTCACATGCTTATTTTTGTGGTGAGAACATTTAAAATTTGCTCTTTTAGCAATTTTGAAATATATAGTACATTATTAACTATACTCCTTATTGTGCAATGGATCTGAAAAACGTATTCCTCCCATCTAACTGATAATTTGTACCCTTTGACAAACACCTCTCCGTCTCCCCTTCATCTGTATACAGATGAATACATTTCATCTGTATTCTCTGTCTTGGCCTTATGACTGACGCTCCATAACATCTGTTCCAGAAACTTAAAACTGACCACACCCACCTACGGTGACCTGAATCACCTGGTGTCTGCTACCATGAGTGGGGTCACCACGTGCTTGCACTTCCCGGGCCAGCTGAATGCCAACCTGCCAAAGCTGCCTGGGAACGTGGTTCCATTTCCTGGGCTGCACTTCTTTATGCCTGGCTTTGCCTCACTGACCAGCCAGCAGTACCAGGCCCTGACTGTGGCTGAGCTCACTTAGCAGCTGTTTGACGCTAAGAATATGATGGCCACCTGTGACCCCCGACATGGCTGCTACCTAACCGTGGCTGCAATTTTCAGAGGTCACATGTCCATGAGGGAGGTGAATGAGCAAATGCTCAATATCCAGAACAATAACAGCAGCTACTTTGCTGAGCGTCTCCCTCACAATGTGAAAAGGGCCGTGCCGTCTGTGACATCCCACCCTGGGGGCTAAAAATGTCGGCCACCTTCATCGGTAACAACACAGCCATCCAGGAGCTCTTCAAATGCGATGCCGAACAGTTTACAGCTATGTTCAGGCACGAGGCCTTCAGGCACTGGCACATGAGCGAGGGCGTGGATGAGATGGAGTTCACCGAGGCTGAGAGCAACCTTAACTGGTGTCAGAATATCAGTAATACCAAGACACCAAAGCTGAGGAGGAGGAGTTTGAGGAGTGTGCTGAGGAGGAGGTAGCCTAAAAGCTTCCTTTTCCAGGTAAAGGGAGAAGTTGTGTATTCTGATAGCCATTGTTAATTCTTTGTACCTCTTTGAGTCTTTACATCTCCTCCTGCTACATTTGAAAGCATTTTTATAGTGTGTAGCTTTGCCTAATAAAGTATTTTTATGGCAAAAAAAATGGAATGTGTTCGGTACACACAGTGGTCAGTAATTTTCCTTTGCCCTTGTGCTCTTGCCAGCTCTGATCGTGAGTGTCATGCTGACCTCATTAAACAAGTTGAGGAGTGTTATTCTAAGGCCTGGAAAACTGTGCAAGCTTGATGTCAGTTTTTCCTTAGATGTTTGGTAGAACTTGACAGAGAAACTATTTGGGCTTAGAATTCTCTTTGGGAGATATTTTTTATTTATGGATTTAATTTTTTTCATAGAGAACTATTCAAATTTTCTATTTCTTTGATTTTTTTAAAGAAATTTACTCATTTATTCTAACTTCTAAAGCTTACTTACACAAAGTGTTCATACTATCTTCTAATTACCTCTTTGGCATGTTTCAGATCTATAATAACGGCCCATTTTTCATTCCTGGCCTAGCTTACTTGTGCTTAATTTCTGTTTTTGTTTTTTCAATCATTAAAATTATGTCATACTCAAAGAATCGACTTTTGGAATTCTCGATCTATCTTATTTTATGTTTACTTTCTATATCATTAATTTTTTCTGCTTATTTCCTTTATTTCTACATTGTTTTAATTTGTGCTTCTTTTTCTAATTTCTTGAGATGATTACCCTGTAGATATTTTTTACTTTATGGGAAAATATAGGCCTTAGAAGCAGTAAAATTTCCTCCTAAATATAGTGCTAGATATGTCTCCAAATATTTTTAACAGCTTTATTGCAATATAATTCATATACCATAAAACTGACCCATTGTCAGTGTCTGATCCAGTGATTTTTACTTAACTCATAGAGTTGTGCCAACTTCATCAGTACCCAGGGTTAGAACCTGTCTGTCACCACAAAGATCCCCAGGAACCTTTTGCTGTCAGTTGATCCTCCCAATGTGTACAGCCAGGAAGTGGACCAGCTATAGCCCTAGGCTACCACTGATCCACTTTTTTGCTCTACACATTTGCCTTTTCTGGATAATTTACATAAGTGGACTCATAGGTAGCCTTTTGGATCTAGCTTTTTTCACTTAGCACGTTTTCAAGATGAAGCCGCATTCTACACTTGGCCCTTGAACAACATGGGAGTAAAGGGAACCAATTTTCCATGCAGTTGAAGATTCACAAATAACTTTTGAGCCCCCAGAACTTGACTACTAATAGCCTACTGTTGACCAGAAGCCTTACCCATAACATAGTCAAGTAATATGTATTTTATCTTTATAGCATTATATAGCATATGCTTACAATAAGGTAAGCTAGAGAAAAGAACATATTATTTAAAAAAACATAAGGAAGAAAAAATATATTTTTATTTTTTAAGTGGAAATAGATAATCATAAACATTTTCACCCTCCTTGTGTTCATGTTGAGTAGGCTGAGGAGGAGGAGGAAGAGGAGAGGTTGGTCTTGCATCTCAGGGGTGGCAGAGGACAGAGAAAGTAAAACCTTTTTTATTCAAGGGTTAACTATAGTAAGATCCGTAGATCATTTATTTTTATTGCTGAATAATATTCCATTATATAGAATTGTATTAATCAATTCCCCAGTTGATGAATATTTAGATTGTTTCTAGTTATTCATACATGAATTGATATTATTCATATAGTATTATATTCATATGTTTATCCATTTATGAATTCATTTTATTCATATAGACGTGTTCATGTGCAAGTCTCTTTTTGTATAGACTTATGTTTTCATTTTATCTTTGTAGAATTGTTGTGTGATATATTCATGTTTGACATTTTATGAAAATGCCTAATTGTTTTACAAAGTGGCAGCACAATTTTATAATCTCACCAGCAATCTGTGAGAGTTCCAAGTTCTTCATCTTAATAAACACTTGGTATTGTCTGTTTTTTTTTTTTATTTTAGAAATACTAGTGGGTGTGTAGTTGTAGCTCATTACAGGTTTAATTTGCATTTTCCTACTGACCAAATAGAGAACCTTTTCATGTGCTTACTGGCCATCCATATGCCTTCTTTGGTGAATGCCTATTCAAGTCATTTGTTATTTTTAAATTGGGTTAACTGATTTGTTTTATTATTGAGTTATAGGAGTTCTTTATATATTTTGGATACAAGTTCTTTATCAGAGATATGATTTGCTGACATTTTTTTCCTGTATGTAACTTGCCTTAATTTTTTTTTAATTTTAGAAGTTTTAGATTGACAGAAAAATTGCAAAGATATTATAGAGAGGTCCTATATACTCTACACCCAGTTTTCCATATTACTGACAGCTTATATTTATATGATACATTCATTTTAATTAATAAACCAATATTGATACATTATCATTACCTAAAGTCTGTACTAATATTTCAATGTGAGTCTTTCTTATCAAATGTCCTTTTCTGTTCTGGAATCCAGTCCAGGTCACCACGGAACACTGAGTCATCATGTTCACTCCTTAGGCTCCTCTTGGCTGTCAGTTTCTCAGACTTCCCTTGGCTTTGATGAACTCGCCAGTTTTCAGGCATACTGGTCAAATATTTTGCAGGATACCCTCTAGTGGAATTTGTCTGTGGTTTTCATTACTATATTGGGGTTATGGGTTTTTCAGAGGAAGACCACAGAGGTAAAGTGCTATTTTCATAACATCACATCAAGAGTACATACTATTAACATGACTTATCACTGTCAATGTTTACCTTGATCACCTGGCTGAGGCTGTGTTTATCCAGTTTCTTCACCATAAAGTCACTCTTTTTTACACTGTCCTTCTTGGAAGGAGTCACTATGTGTAGCCCATACTTAAGGTGTGAGGAGTTAAGCTCCACCTCCTTATGGCATCTACATGGTATATTTGAAATTCTTCTGCATGGCAGATTTATCTCTTCTTTCCAATTTGTTTTTTTATTCAATAATTTATTTATATCAGTATGGACTCATAAATATTTATTTTATGCTTTGAGTTATAACCCATTATATATCCACATTATTATAATCCATAATACTACTTATTTTTTATTCAAATTGATCCACCTTGGGTCATTGGGAACTCTTTCTGTTGACTCCTGCATTCCACTGACATATGCCTAGCACTGTGATAGTTTTGAAAAACACTTTCTTATTTCCTGGGAATACAGGATGCTCCAGTATCATCTTGTATATTTCTTAACCCATCCTAGATTCAGTAATTTCTTCAAGGAGACCTGGTTACTTCTATTGAATGGTGTTAGAAACCAAGATCCTGTTGCTCTGTGTGCTCATTGCTGCTGAAGTATCATCACTTCTAGACCCGCTCAGCCAACAGAGTATATTATTCCATTCTCACACTGCTATGAATAAATACCTGAGTCTGGGTAATTTAAAAAGAAAAGAAGTTTAATAGACTCACAGTTCCTCATGACTGGGGAGGCCTCGGGAAACTTACAATCATGTTGGAAAATACCTCTCTACAGGGCAGCAGGAGAGAGAATGAGGGCCAGCCAGGGGAAATGCCAGACACTAATAAAACCATCAGATCTTGTGAGACTCACTAGCACGAGAACAGCATGGCTGAAATTGCCCAGATGATCCAATTACCTCCAACTTGACATGCGGGGATTACAATTTAAGATGAGATTTTAGGTGAGGACACAGCCAAACCATATCACAGAGCAAGGGAATATATGTGTATACACAAACTGGTGCCTATACACATATCTTTTAGCATTTATACATGTAACCCTCTATCTCTATATTAAACAGCAAATCAGGAGCTCATACTAATATCTCTAACTCTAAACCATAGACCATCTCAGTGTCCTCTTACTTATCTGTCATCTCCCTCCCCAACCTGGCTCCGACCACCTACCTTCCATTTACTTCATTTGGCAAATTTAATTCCTGTATACATGGATATTGGTATCTGACTTGTTAACTCATACCCTGTGGGAAACAACTTTTCTAACTAGAGCACAGTGCTTGCACACAATTTCTTTTGCCTTTACTCTTTCTCCAGTCATTTCTAAAGTTACTTAGGTCAGCAACCCCCATCCTGTCAGCAAAGTTGTTTTGCATATTTCTAATACAATTAGATGATTTGGTCACATTCTACTTTTTATCCTGAGATCCTCCAACTCCTAAATGAGGACTATTTAATTTGTAGGTTCATATTTTGTGTGGCAAAGTTCTATGGGCTTTGACAAATGTGTAGTGTCATGTGTCTACCATTACAGCATTGTACAAAGTAGTTTTGTCACCCTAAAAAATAGCCTGTGTTTTACCTACTTTGCCCTTCCCTCCTTCCCCTGAACTCCAGAGAACCACTGGTCTTTTTACTGTTGCTATAGTTTTGCCTTTTCCAGAATATCATGTAACTGAATCATATAGTATGTAGCCTGACTTCTTTCAGTATGCAGACTGACTTCTTTTACTTAGAAATATGCATTTAAAGTCTCTCCATGTCTCTTTAAGATTTGACAGTTCATTTATTTTTATTACTTTATCTTTTTATCATATAATCATATTTTTTGTTTGCATAGACCAAACTTTATCTATTAACCTATTGAAGGACATATTGCTTGCTCACAGTTTTTTTTTTTTTGAGATAGAGTCTCACTCTGTGTCCCAGGTTGGAGTACAGTGGTGCAATCTTGGCTCACCTCGAACCCCCAACCTCCACCTCTCACGGCACAATTAATCTTGGCTCACTCCAACCTCCACCACCTGGATTCTAGCAATTCTCCTGCCTCAGCCTCCCTAGTAGCTGAGATTATAGTCTGCACCATTACACCTAGCTAGTCTTTTTTTTTAATTTGTATTTTTGTAGGGGTTTCGCCATGTTGGCCAGGTTGGTCTCAAACTCCTGACTTCGAGTCATCTGCCTGCCTCGGCCTCCTAGTGCTGGGATCACAGGTGTCAGCCAACTGTTCTGGCTTGCTCATAGTTTTAGTGATTGTGAATAAAACTGCTATTAACACTTGGGTACAGGTTCTTGTGTGGAGAAAGCTTTCTAATTGGTTGGGTAAATATCTGAGATAATGATTGCTCCATCTTGTGATAAGACTGTGTTTCAGTTTGTAAGAAACTTGTGGCTGGTCTTTTAATTTTCTTAGTAGCATTTTTTTGAAGTATAAACATTTATTTTAGTAAGGTCCAATTTACCATTTTTTCCTCTTTTATTGCTAATGCTTTCGGTGTCATATGTAGGAATGCCTTATCTAACCTGAGGTCATAACATGTTTCTCCTGTGGTTTATTGTAGAAGTCTTATTGCTTTAGCTTTTACATCTAAGTCTGGTTCATTTTAAGTTAATTTTTGTGTACAGTATGAGAAACTGGGGCTTAGGTTCTTTTTCTTTATTTTTTATTTTTGCATATTGATATCCAATTGTCCCAGGCCAATGTGTTGAAAAGACCATCCCATTGAATTGTCTTGGGGCCTTTTTTGAAAAATTATTGAGCATTTTTAATATGTGTGTTTCTTTCTTATGATTGCATATGCTACACTTAATTATGCTCTAGTTCTTTAGATGGCATTATTAGGTTAGTATATTTTCCATATCTTCTGTCTCTCCTTCAGCCTCTACATTTAGGAGTTTAGTTGAGGCCACAGTTGCAGTAGCTGAGGAGAAACATGATGGCAACTTGGACAAGGAGGAAGCAGTGGAGGTGGTGAGAGGCAGCTGATTTTAGATATGTTTTAGAGGTAGGGCTGATAGTATTTGCTGACAGTATTTGCTAACGGATGCAATGTGTGGTGTAAGAAGAAGTGACAGGTCAAGGACTCCAAAGGTATGAAGGCAAGCAACTGGAAGGTTGACATTCCTGTTGACCATTAACTAAAATGAGAAGACTGTAAGTGGAGCCAGTTTGGCTGCAGGGATCTGGAGCTCAGTTGTAAATATGTTATGTTTGAGATGGATATCAGATGGCCAGGATGTAGCTGGAGGTATGAGTCTGGAGTTCAGAGGTGACATTCGTGCTAGCTATACAGATTTAGGAGCATCAGCTTTTAGATGGTTTTAAAGATCCATGAGACCAGATGAGATCACCTAGGGAGTGAGCATAGATGGAAAAGAAAAAAGGCTCATGAACTGAGTCCTGGGACACTCAAAAGTTAAAGAGTTTGGGAGGTGAGGCAGAGCCAGGATAGGAGGCTGAGAAGCAGCAGCCAGCTGAATGCAGGAGTGCAGAAGCTGTCGAGGAGAGTGTGTGTCCTGGAAGCTAAGTGATGAGAATATTTCTAGAACCAAAAGTGATGAATTCTGCCATTGATGCTAAGCAATCAGGAAACATGCATACTAACAACTGTTGGAGGAATTAGCAATTGCTCATGGGTGACTAGCCAAGAGCAGACAGGTGCAGTGGGGGTGGGATTGGTGGGAATGGGGAGGGAGCCTGAGTGGAGCATGCTCAAGAGAAGGAAGAGGATGATTTTGTGGGATGACCAACTTGTCCTGGTTTGTCTGGGAATGTTCCTGGTTTTAACATGAAGGTTTGCATCCTATGACTTCTGATTTGAAAATGGAAAGATTCCATGTCCTGGAACCCTTTCATTTCCAGGCAAACTGGGGTGGCTAGTCACCCCAATTTGAAGACAGGGGAATAAATAAGTTTTTCAAAAAATGGTGTGTTAACTAGAGGAGGAAATGATATCTGTCTATCATCTATCTACCTACCTACCATCTATCTATCTGTTTGAATGTGGAGGCAAAAAAGCGTGTTTGCATCCTGATAGAAAAAGCCCAGTAGATAGGGAGGATTTGTGAGTCAGGAGTAAGAGGGAAGGGTAGCTGGTGCAATGTCTTTGTTACGGTATTTTATCAGAGTGAGATGAAATACAATGACAGCATCAGTAGATGGGCGGCCCTCGCTAGGCACATGACCAGGCATCCATTGTGGCCGGAGGGATGGCAGAGGCATGGTCAGAGTGGCAGTGAGTGGGCAGATGATTGCCTACATTTTGCCAGGGAAAAAGGAAGTGAGATCATTGGCTCAGAGTGATTTGGGGCTGAGGGTGTAGGAGGTGAAGGTATGAAGATGAAGGATAAAGTATTTATTTAGGACAGTGGGAATACGGAAGGGTTCGAGGAGTAGAGAGTGCTTGCTCTCCAGGATCCGAGCTCTCCTGAATTTAAAACGGGGCCGGAGACTATGGTTTTCTCTGGCTACATTCGGCAGCTCCAGTATTGGCACGGAACAGGAAGAGAGTTGGAGGGCTTGTCAGGAAGTGCTGATAAAGCAAGAGGAGCAGGGGCTGTGACTGCTTATGACACTGAAGTTGGGCAAGAAGGCAGTGAGGACCTGAGAGAAGAGAGAGAAATGAAAACCAGTAGAATCGATGGATGTGCATCCCGGTGGGACTAGAGGATGGCTGGAGTTGGGTACCGAAAGGAATGACTTGGAAAGAACGGAGGTGGTGGCTGATCTGAGAGTAGAATACTTGAGATGGTGGGGGTCGCTGTTGTAACAACCAGTGTCTATGGAATGACTGTAAGAGCAGTCAAAGTTCCCATGGGTTCCTGTCAACTTGCAGCTGTTTCTTGGCACCAACTCACAGTGAGGCTACACCCTTCTTCTTTTCGCACGAGTCAGACTCTGTCACTACTGGGCTGCTTGCCCACTCAGCTTAAAACCATCTGGCCCACTTCCCAGAAAGAACATGGATTCTATTTAAAAAACAAGAATCTGTGTCACACTGATGAGCATTTGCCCATGCACCCAGGGTGGTTACATGATGGTAGCATGTTGTATACACCTGTGTGATGAGTTCTTGTAGGATGGGCCCATCGCCTCCATCTCTATGTCCTTTTAGCCCTAGAGCTGTGCCTGGCACACCGTTGGTACTCAATGGATGCTTACTCAAGTGACTTATACAGGACTGAATGTTAAATGGAGACTCTTATGAAGATCTCAGTCTCTGCTCTGCAGTCTTCTCTCATAGAGGTGATTCCCTCATGGAGAAAATTTTACAGGCGGAGTTCAGGGAGCCTTTGTTCTTGCTTCCCTGAATCCTTTGCAGGAACACAGCTGCAGCACATAAATGACCTTCAAATGTAACATAATACTCAGTAGCTCTCTTTTCAAAGAGACTCAGAGACAGTCCCTGTATGCTTTCCTTCTAAGACACTTGTGCAGGAGAACTGAAACCCCACTCAACCCATCGGATGCCAGCTGGCAGCGATGACAGGACAGTCCTGCCCCTCCATGTCACAAACCTGTTCCCAGGACACTCTCCACAGAGTCCCCAAGTCCTGCCAGGAAGACAGTCTGCCCAGCAGCACCAGAACACCCACCCTCCCACCCATACCCACACCCACACACAGAGTTGTCATTTGCTGCTTTATGAGGTTGATCTTTCAAAGAACAACAGTTCTGCTACAATCCAGGTGGCGAGGGTCTGAGAAAACTGGAAGCCAGGGAAAAGCCCAGAAGCCAGCAGCAGATAGGAAGCTGGTGAAAATCCATGAGAGTGAACTAGGTCTGAGAAAGTTGGCATTAAAGCAATGAATGAGTTTGTCTGGTCATCTGTGTAACCGCAGACCTCGGTTTGTTGATCTGTGAAATGGGAGGATCACTCACAGGTGATTTGTGCAAGGACCAGAGGATGGAGCCATAGGTTGTGTGCTGTGCCAGTGAGCTCCAAGCTAGAGTTTTCCTTATTCTTCAGGAGCCCCAAGCATTGCACAGCACCGAGAAGGTTGGGGGTGGGGGCAAGGAGGTGCGAACTTTTGTCACCTGATGGTGACTTTGCTTTTGGATTCATCACTTTCCCCATGAAGGGGAGGTTGCAGCTGCCTTCCTCAAAAATTAATAGTTGGAAGGGCCTGTTGAAACAGAACGTGGGGAGAAAGTACCCAGGGACGGACTGGAGGTTGGTGACATCTTCATCTTCTGCTCCTTCCTCTTCCTCGGTCAGTTCCACCCTGTGCTCTGCCTTGGAGGGACCAGGGTTCCCAGTGTTGATCCAGCAGAAGTTGTCCCTTCCTCCAGCAGGTGCCACACTGAACCTCAGTCTGAGCATGGCCCAGGAGGCCCAGGTTCGTGTCCTGGTTGTGTCCTCACTATAGGCATGACATGGAGCATCCTGCTCCCTGGTGGAGTCTCAATTTCTTTGTCTGCTCCTTCCCTCCAAACTAGGAGTGGGGGTTCTTGCCTTAGCAGCAAGCTTGGGAACCCTTCCTCCAAGTCCCAGACCCAGCCCTCTCCTCAGATCAGCTGTCCTCGGGACACCAGTGGGTACTGTAGTTTGACATTTCCACTTTTGACTTCCCCCAGCAGTGGAGCAGTGTCATGGTGGCTCCAGTGGCGTGTGGTGAAGGTGTGAGAAAATGCACGCACTTTTAGAAACGACGGGACACCGCTGGATTTTAACTTATCTTGAAGGCCTTCGTGGACATGGTTTGCAGAGAAATTCTCAAGCCCTGCATGGTAACTGAATATATCTGAGATGCCCATTTCAGGCAAGAGCTGGTCCAACTGAAGATGCCCAGGTAGAGAGAATTTTGGAAAATACTCCCTCTCCTTCCATTCAGGGGAGTGAGAGGAGAAAACAGAGCTGACATAATGTCATCTAATAAGCTGCCCCCACCAGCAATCTCACTGCAGAATAACAGAATAAAGTTAATGTCAGCTGTGTTTCCCGAGTGCCTGCCATACACAGGTCTGTGCCAGGTTCTTTAGAAGGAAATTTTGATTCGTCCTCACTGTAATCCTGGGGACTGGGTGCCCCAAATACCCACTTTACAAATGAGAAAATGGAGGGTTGAAGAGGTCAAGAGATTTGCCCAGTGGCTGGGCACATGGTTCGTAAAAAGCTCGGAGTGAAGTGAACATCGAAGCCCCTTCTCTAGCTGTGGTGCTGCTTCTCAGACTGGACATGGCCTGCTCCTGGGTGCAGTGGAGTAGAAGCATCTCTGTCTGTCTGCTTATCTTTGTTCCAGCACAAAGCCTTCCCCTGTTTTCTTCCCTCTCTAAGGTCAGCCCGGAGGGCCTCGAAGGTCCTGGGGGAGGATTGAGAGCCACCTTTTCTTGTGTTTACCTTTCCATGTCTTACATCAATGGCACATGATGGGGACATGTTCTCACTTAGAAGTGGAATCTAGAAAGTCAAACTCTTAGAAGCAAGAGCAGAAAGTGGGTGGCCACGGGCTGGGGAGAGGGAAATGGGGAGAAGTTGATCAAGGGATAAAAGTTCAGATGAACACATTCCGGATTCCTGTTGTGCATCATGTGCCTAGAGGTATGTATACAGCACTGTGTGCTTGAAATGTGCTAAGAGGTTCGATCTTAAGTGTTCTTGCCATACACACAAAAAGTGGTACTCATGTGAGGTGATGGATCTGTGAATTAGTTGGACTGTGGGAATCATGTTCAATGTATGCATACATTGAAACAGCACTTTGCACACCTTAAACGTACACAACTTTTATTTTTCAATTCTACCTCAAGAAAGCTGGAAACAGATTAAAATGAAAAGCTCCAATTAGGAAACAAAGACAAGCCATCTGTGGGCACAGTTTCTGCATGGCAGCCTGACGGTGACTTGTGTCCACAGCCTGGGGGACAACTGAGCATTGAGAATCTGTCTTCCCAGCTTTAGTTTCCCAACTGCCTGGACCACAAGAAAGCATGCCTTCTTCCCTCCTCCCACTACGACTCACCTAGCAGCTTCCTGGTGGCAGGAGGCTGGAGCCTCCTAGCAGCTCCAGCATGGGTAAACCAAGCAAAGTGGGGTGTGGCGGGGAAAGCTGGAGGCTGTCAGCCTCTCCAGGAGAAGGGTGCTTGAGGAGCATGAGAAAGTCCCATCAGGACGAGCTCAACCTTCAGCTCCATGCAGCCCATGGCATGTCCATCAGACAGGTCTTCGGCGGGGAATGAAAACTCAGGGCTAAACAAAGTGCACGGTCCCCACCTTCTAGGATCCCACAGTCCACACACATAGTCTAGAGTACGAGTGACTCTGCCCCAGAAAACATCTGGCAATGACTGGGGACATTTTTGGGTCATCACTGTGTGGGTGTGTGTGGGCTGCTGGCATCCAGTAGGTAGAACATCCAGGGGTGCTGCTGAACATCCTACAATGCACAGAAAAGCCCCTGAAAAGCACAGGGCCCTCCAGCCGATGATGTGATGAAGCTGAGAAACCCTGATTTGGAAGACAGAGCTGGGTCTGAGGACAGAATGATGAGTGTAGAGAAGGCACTTAGGGCACAACACGTGGGTCACCACTTGGTGATTTGTAATGACAGGGGATCTGGAAGATCTATCAAGAAGCAATAAGATTTATGTCAGAGCTTCCCAGTCCTTCATGTGCACGTGAATCTCCTGGGATCTTGTGAAAATGAAGATACTGGTTCAGTAGGTGTGTGTGTGGGGGTGAAGGGGGTATCTGAGATCCTCTAATTCTCACAACTCCCAATGAAGCCAGTGATGTTGGTCATAGACTACACATTGAGTATCAAAGACCTCAAATACTTGAGAAAAGCAAGGAATTTGATCACAGAATGTGGCCAAAAGGGGAGACATGCAGGTGGCTGGAAAACAGCTTTGTGTAAAGCCTCCCTGACAGGTGGTCCCAGCTCCTTCTGAGTTAATTACCAGTCATGTTGACTGCATCAGTATATGAGCTGGAATGACAGCTCCTTGGACACTTTCCAATTACAGTCCATGGAACTGCAGCTTGTTTAAAGGTCTTATGTTAAAATGCCTGCCATGTTCACGTGCTGTTTGGGAAATGCTGAGTAAAGCTCAGTTAAACATTGTTCCGTTCTGTACCACTTCTCAGCGCTTTGAAGTGCTAAGGTGAATCACAAATCTCTCAGGGGAAGATGTAATGTGACAACATGGTGGTGGTGGTGGTGATGAGAATGATTTTATTGTGCCGGCACATGAGTTTCCATCTCTTGGAAGAGTGAATGACTGAATCCTGTTTGATAATTAGTGCATGACCTAGTTCCACCCCCTCACATCATGGTCCAGAAGACCAGAGGGATTTCAGCTTCCAGCTACAGAGACTGCAGAGGTGGATGTCGAAAGGATCCCATTGCATTCAGGGGGCAGGGATAGCTGTTTTACCTTATTGGGAAGGGCTGAGTCCATGTGTCAAAATTCTCCTTCACCAGTGCCCCCTGTCTCTCTCACTTTCTCCATGTCAGAAAGAATGAAGACTGCGGTGCCATTGCAGCTGTAGGGTACAGCTGTGCAGGTGGTGGAACACAGGAGCAGGAGCCTGCCCAGATGCTGTGTTGTGGGCACCAGGATTATGGGCCCTACTGCTTATCGAAAAAGGCCTGTCACAGTGAGCTTTGGGTCAAGCAAGGGAGTAGTGGATTTGCCATTATTTAGGTGGGAGAAACTTATCTAGAGAGGGGGCTGGAGAAGGGTTAGGTAGATGCTCTGTGAGAGATGGAGAGAGAGAACCCCTGGGATCCCCATGGTATTCCTGGTCTAAACCTGAGGCTTGAGGCTCCCTGCTATCTGTCAGGTCTGGCAGGTCATCCTTCCACCATCCTCTGCTGTGGTCATCATTCTCCCCATCTCAGAAACCTCTGTGCACAGTGCATCAGCGTTTGGCAAAAACCTTCATTCAAAGCAAGTCATCAAGGAAAACTTGGAGGTGGGAGTAGGGGTGGGGGTGTCATGAATGGGGTCACAAATTCCCGATTTCTTTTTTTTTCTTTTTTTGAGACAGAGTTTCGCTCTGTCATTCAGGCTGGAGTGCTCTGAATATGAGCTGGAATGACAGCTCCTTGGACACTTTCCAACTACAGTCCATGGAACTGTAGCTTGTTTAAAGGTCTTATGTTAAAATGCCTGCCATGTTCACGTGCTGTTTGGGAAATGCTGAGTAGAGCTCAGTTAAACATTGTTCCGTTCTGTACCACTTCTCGGTGTGATCTCCGCTCACTGCAACATCTGCCTCCCAGGTTCAAGCAATTCTCCTACCTCAGCCTCCCGAGTAGCTGGGATTACAGGCATGTGCCACCACACCTGGTTAATATTTGTATTTTTAGTAGAGACTAAAAATACAAAAATACATTCTCACCACATTAGCTGAGCTAGTCCCAAACTGCTGACCTCAGGTGATCCGCCTGCCTTGGCCTCCCAAAGTGCTGGGATTACAGGCTTGAGCCACTGCACCTGGCTCCCCTATTTCTTAAAAATTTCCAAAATCTGAATTCACCTCTGGCTTAATGGGAAATTTCATTCAGCCAATAATGCAACTTATAGTGTAATGAGTGCCTCTGTGTTCAGGGTTCAGCTCTTTAATGAGTCAAGATTAAGAGAAATACTGTTTGTGCTCATGGTACGCAGTGAGTGCTCGGCAAAAGCTGGCTATTACTATTGCTAGTGGCAATACCTTTACTGCAAGGCTGTTCTCTGTTTGCCAGATCCTGCCCAACCCACCCCAGATCCTTTCTCTCCACTGTTTTGTGCCCTGAGAGGCTGACCCCTTCGGACTGAGCTACTGGGCTCTCCTGCCAGCTGGCTTCCTCTTGGGTTTAGTAGTGGGAGTCCTGGGTAGGAGAATAGAGAAGCTATTCTCTGTGGGTGTTCCTTCTCATTCCCTCCCTGCTTCTGCTCCACATCTTTGGGAATAGCTGCATCCCCCAGCCACTGCACATAGCCCCCTCCAAGCACCCCTTGTCTCCATGGCTCCAAAGGTTGGTCATGATTCATGTAGCATGAGATGGTTGAATGAATGAATAATTGATTGACTGAATCTATTTCTTCATAAGCCTAGTTTATGTGAACAATGACTAGCAATCAAAAAAACTGTCCAGACACCAAACACAGGCAATACCCACCAGGAGGAAATATACCCTTTTTAGAAGCAGCTTTGATGGCACAATTACTGAAATGACTTAACAGTTATTCTGAAGCCCTTGCATTGACAATTCATGTTACTCCTGTTAGATTTCTGCTCCCACTCAGTCCCCCACAAGATTCTGCGTTGTCCTGTGGGAGGAACTTTCCCAGCATGTAATGACAGAGGTTAAAACTATATATTTATGTGACTCTCAGTGGGATCACCATCCAAGGCCGGGAGAGAAGCTTTGAAGATCCAGCCAACAAAATGAGCAAAATCATGTTTATCAGGTCAGTGACTCTTAGGGTTGCTGGTGCTTCCCCAGGCTGGAAATTGAGTTAATATTAACAGGCCTGAGGTGATATGGGCTTGTGAAATCATAGGCATGCTCACCCCTGCCCCAGTGGACAGTCTTGTTCATTCACCCCGCCTCCTACACCCCAGTGGCTCTCCAGTTATAATGCTCAGGCAGGAGGGAGGTGGGCTGGGACTCGAACAGCAGTGTGTTGTCTCTCTAAACCAAGAATGTTGAACTCCAGGGGCCAAGTCAATATCCTTTTAGTGGATGCCACTGAGTCCTGGGAGTGTAGGGGCATCTGAAGGCACCACATCACTGTCTTTGCTCACAAGGGCATGTTGTTGCAGAGAGGGCAACAGATATGCTTGGCAGGAAAGTAAGCTCTGGGATCTCCTTACACCTGATCATGTGTCCCAATAGATTCCCTTCGCCACTGCCAGTGTGAGCCTCAGAAATGCAAATCTGCCCTTGCCACTACCCCATTTAAGAGCCTCTTCTGGCTGGGCGCGGTGGCTCACGCCTGTAATCCCAGCACTTTGGGAGGTCGAGGTGGGTGGATCACGAGGTCAAGAGATCGAGACCATCCTGGTCAACATGGTGAAACCCTGTCTCTACTAAAAATACAAAAAATTAGCTGGGCACAGTGGAGCGTAATCCCAGCTACTCGGGAGACTGAGGCAGGAGAATAGCCTGAACCCAGGAGGCGGAGGTTGCGGTGAGCCGAGATCGCGCCGTTGCACTCCAGACTGGGTAACAGGAGCGACACTCTGTCTCAAAAAAAAAAAAAGTGTTCCTTCCTCTTCAACTTTTTGCAAGAACCAGTGTAGGATTGGTTTGAATTCTTCCTTAAATGTTTGTTAGAATTCAGCAGTGAAGGCATCCGGCCCTGAGCTTTTCTTTGTTGGGAGGTTTTTGATGACTGATCTGATCTCCTTACTAGTCATGCATCTGTTCAGACGGTCTGTTTCTTGTGATTCAGTCCTAGTAGGTTATGTGTTTCTAGGAACTTACATACTTTGTCTAGATTACCCAATTTTCGGTGAACAGTTGTTCATAGCGTTCTCTTATAGTCCTTTTTATTCCTACGAAAAGCTCTTTACCGTCCACTTTTCATTTCTGAGTTTAGTTATTTTTATCTTCATTTTTCTCTTAGTCAATCTAACAAAAGACGTGTCAATGTTGCTGTTCTTTTCAAATAACCGATTCTTCATTTTGTCGATGTTCTCTATTATTTTGCTATTGTTGATGTTCTCTGTTATTTTGTATTCTCCGTTTTGTAGATCCTTGCTCAATCTTTAGTGTCCTGCATTCTGCTAGCTTTAGGTTTAGTCTCTTCTCTTTTCTTTCTAGTTCCTAAAGGTGTAGTTCGATTGGTTTGAGCTCATTTTTAATGTAAATATTTTCAGCTACAAACTGCTCTCTTAGCACTACATTTTTGCACACGAAATTTTGGTGTGTTGTGTTTTCATTTGTGTGGAGAGTTTCTAATTTTCCTTGTGCTATTTTTAACAATTATTAAGTGTTGTTTAATTTCCATATATTTGTGAATTTTCTAGTTTTACTTCTGTCATTGATTCCTACTTTCATTTTAATCAGAAAAAAATACTTTGTGTGGTTTAAATATTTTAAAATACACAAAGATCTGTTTTGCAGCCTAATATATGGTGTATCCTGCAGAGCGTTCCATATGCACTTCAGAAAAATGTGTTTTCCACTGTTTTGGGGTAGAGTATTCTGTATATTAGCCTATAGTGTTGTTCAAGTTTTCTGTTTTCTTATGATCTTCTGCCTGGTTGTTCTATTGGTAATTGAAAGTGGGGTATTAGCTTCTCCTACTATTATTGCGTTGCTGTCCATTTCTTCCTTCTATTGGGTCAGCGTTTGCTTCATATATTTCAGAGTGCTGATGATGGTGAATGTATATGTATAATTGCTTTATTTTCTGAGTGAATTGAATGGCATTTTTGGCATACAGTTTGCATTTTATAAGGGTAAATATATCAGTCCTTGTTTTATGATTTTTCTTTTTTTGGTCTTCTTTAGAAAGGTTTTACCCACTTAAAAAATTAAGAACTAAATTACATCATACTTTCTTCCAGAACGTTGATATTTTTTATGTTTTAATATTTGATATAGCCAGAGGTTTCAACACCATTATTTACCTTGGACTTTATCCTTTAACCCCTGAGCTCACTGCGGTCCTCACAAGAATACAGATCCCATAGCTCTCTCCCCATTATGTGGTCTCCCCAGTTTACCCTTTTCTTACCATGTCCTCTTTATTTCTCTCTCCTGAAAAACTCTAAACACTCAATTAAGTGTTCTGACCCACCTCCCCAGAGGGCTCTCTTTTGTCATGGCTGGCTCTCTCTAGCTCGTACATTTTCTCCTAGGAAATAACTACCTTTTATATCAGATGAACTGCAGAATTAGAGATACAGGTCAGGGAAATGGTGAGGGCTCTAGTAGATAAAGGATGGGTTCATGAACCCAGATAAGAGAGAGAAATAAGGTCATCAGAAGAATTAATGGATACATATCTTCTTTCAGGCCAGGAGTTCTAAACAAGAGATCGAAGGTGCAGTCCCCTTGGGACAGAAGGGTGGGGCCCAGAGAGCAGTGAGGAGAAGGCACAGTGTCTTCTGGAATCTGGGTAACAAGCTCTGAGGGGCCAGAGCTAAAAGGACAGTCCTTTCTCCTCTGAGACCCTTAGGGTGGGAGGCATGGGGTCCACCAAGGTCTTGGATGCTGAGGTTTCTCAGGCTGGAGTTTCAATGGAGTTGCTTAAGAAAGAAGGAGCCTGAAGCAGAGGGGCCTGTTGGAGAGCAAGGGGGAATCCCCAAGGCTGAGTCCTTCCTGCCTCTGCAGGTGGAGACACAGGTGAAGATCAGGAGACCACAGGGGAGTCCCAGCCTGGCGAGGGCAGGAGGGGACTGTAGAGGTTGTCAGGCCAGCAGAGGACTTAATGAATTCACCTGTCCCTTTCAGGCCAGGAGTTGTAACCAAGAGCTCAAGGGCAGCGGCACTTACCCTCTGTAGGGACCCAGCCTGTGCTGGGCACTTTGTGAGAGTTGCAATTCCATCCCCCAACTCACTCTGTCCCGTAGGATCACCAAGATTCAGATGCCTGGGTTCAAATCCTGCCTCTGGCCAATTGGAGCTAAAACTCTGTGTGCCTCAGTTTCCTCCTGTGTCAAGTGCAGCTATATCCAGGCAGGGAGGCTCTCGGCGCTCTCCCCCAGCGTCAGGTCCAGAGGAGGCTGAGGGAGAACTCCTCACCTGGCAAAGCCTGTGTGTTCCGCAGAGAGGCTCGCTGGGCTGCCTTGCACACAGGCCACACCCCACACGCTCTCAGGACTTCTCGAGCTCACGGGCCGATGGAGTGGGGGTATGGGGACTCTCAGTGTCTGTGTCCAGAAACCCCTGTCCTGGAAATCAGCCTGGGGCACCTCCAGCTCCTGCCAAGATGTTTGTCTCCAGTGAGCTGGATCTCACCCAAGGGCCTCGATGTTCTTCCCTGGGTGGGCTCAGTTTAGCAGAACCAGCCTGTGC
>CM052655.1:113282401-113337353 GCA_028533165.1 Leontopithecus rosalia
AACCCCTGTCCTGGAAATCAGCCTGGGGCACCTCCAGCTCCTGCCAAGATGTTTGTCTCCAGTGAGCTGGATCTCACCCAAGGGCCTCGATGTTCTTCCCTGGGTGGGCTCAGTTTAGCAGAACCAGCCTGTGCAAGGCTGTGTGGGAGTGTGGGTGGAAGGGAGCCCCATGGCCTTCCAAGATCCAGGTTCCTCTATCCTTGACATGCCATCAGAGGGGTGACGAGAGGAGCCACGGAATCCATACACACTAGGGGCCTGGAACCATGCCCGACCCTTGGTGGATGCCCAGTAATTGCCAGCTGCCTGAAGTCACCAGGCTTGTGTCTACCAAGACCCTGGCCCGGGAATCTCTCACCAGGAGCTGGAATCCTTGTTGCTTGGGCTCCACAGCCCATTTGTGTGGGCACTTAGGGTGGTGACACCAGCTGCCAAGTGCCACCCAAGGGCTCCTGGGTGTGGCTGGGAAGGACTCCTTCTTTTCACTCCAGTGAGGGATCCTTGTTTGAGGATAAAGGAAGTTAAGACCCCATCATTCTCACTACATCTGCTTCTGTTTCATGTAACACACAGTCACAGACACACACTGACTCAGCGACACAATCACAGAAACACCCCCCCACACACAGACACCCTCAGTCTAGATAGAAACACCTAGAGACAGAGACACATGTGCACCTAGGCATGTGCGCGCGCACACACACACACGTGTGCAGAGAAAGACACATACAATTACGCGATAACACGCAGAGATACACACACACAGACACATAGACATATGGCATCACACAGAGACACAGAGACTCATGCACACACACAATCATACACACACACACACACACATACACACACGGTGGAGCGCCTCTCATCCTGGGTCACACAGACACCACAAAAGGCCACACACCTGACTCCCCACACCTTGGGGCCTGGGCCTGCACAGAGGGAAGGTGTTGCGGTGACCCCGCCATCACCTGTGGACAGCCTGTTCTGCAGGGCGAGGGCAGTGATTCTCTGCCAGAGAATGGGAGGCTCAGGACAGTGGCTTGTCCGTGTCACCCAGTACCACGGCGTTCTGCACTCACACCGGCCTGGGCCCTCCTGCGGTGACTAAGTCCAGGCTGTGTCTCCTAGCAGCCTGTGAGCTCCCCAATCACCCATTTCTCTGTCTGACCCTCTGTTGACGACCTGTAAGCGAAGCTGATAATACCTGCCCTACCTCCCCTCATGGGGAAATAGCTTCCAGGACAGTACTTTGTGAGTCGTAAGAAACTGCAAAAATTCTTAGCCATCTGGATGGAGAAGATAATGAGAAGGAGCCCCGCCGCTTGGGAGGGCTCCCAATGAGACTAGGTCAGCCCCGTTCCTGAGGCTACACACACAGGTCACCTCTGAAGTCACTTTTGTTGCAGGATCTGCCCGATAGTTGGGCTTTTGTGCTCATCTCCATTTGGCTCCCACCTGCAGAGGCTCCTTGTTGGAGGTGCTGTGAGTCTGCACCCCCAGGGGGGCCCACCCACCTCCAGATCTGGTCCTGGCCCTGTGGGGCCCCTCCCTGAGAGAACCCCCCACCTTTTCTCTCTGATCCCTGGGAGTGGGGGGAGTTTCACCCTGGCTCTGAGCCTGGTGCTGCTGGCCGGCCACCTCCAGCCCTCCTCCTTCTCCTGCACCTCACCCTCCCCTAACACCGCACAAGCAGCCTTTGCGCTGGGCTTCCACAGCTGACCTTGGTGGTGCTTCCTTCACACTCATTTCCTTCCTTCCCTCCTCCGGCCCCATTACCCCCTCGCTGGCAAAGTACGGCCTGCCTCAGGCTCAACAGTGCCCCCCAGAGGTAGGTTACCCTACATGGGAGAAGTGTCCTTGCAGCTGTCTTTAAGGGTCTCGATAAGGGAAGAGAATCCAGGCAGGTCCTAAATGCCATCCCAAGTATCCTCTTGAGGGGGACGTGGAGGGAGACCTGGCACAGGGGGAGCTAGAGGGGACAGTGTGACCACAGAGGCTGCGACTGGAGGGACAACCAGTCAAAGAATGCTGGCAGCCACCAGGAATTGGAAGAGGAAGGAGCGGCCCCTTCCCTAGAGCCTCCAAGGGCACTTGGCCTTCCTGACACCCTGACCTTGTCCCACTGAAACTGTTCTGGATGTCGGATCTCCAGAACTGTAAGAGAATGCATTTCTATTGCAAACCACAGAGCTTGTGGTAATCAGCTACGGAAGCCACAGAGGACTCCCACAGGGTCCTCACCTCTGCTCCTTCTGTGGTCTCCACGCATCTGTCTCAATGTGGGGTGTGATTTTTTTAAGAGCGGATTGGGCCCTTTCCCTGGACCTCCCCTGCCCCAACTCAGCCATGGGCACAGGGCGCACAGGTGAAAGGCTGGCGTGGGGCTGGTCTGAAGCCCTCAGAGCTCTGTGGAATGTCAGGACTCCAGGCGCCTCAATGCTCACATTCTCTGGTGAGGAAACTGAGGCTCAAGGAGGGGAGGGGAGGACCCCAGTGTCAGGTGGCACATCAGTGGTAGACCTGAGGAAAGATCCCAGGCTGACTCCCAGCTCAGGGTCGTTGGTAACAATCGTGTGAATATCTGTAATGTATTCCTCCGTCAGTTTCCTGCCAGAGCACTGGGCACTGGGGGAAGGTAGCCACACTACTCACCTCAACTAATATTTTTGGAATCCACAGTCTTCATTAATGTTTGATGGTCATCTACGTAGCAGCACGTTTTTAGTGTGACGCTTTGCACGTGAATCCCTGAAAGTAACCTATGAGTTAGGTATTGTTTTATCTGTCTTGCAGGTGAGGACGCTGAGGCACAGAGCGGTGTCACAGCCCGCTCGGGATTGCACTAAGGAGAAGGTGGAGCTGGGATTCCTGTTCTTTCCACTTTGCTAAGAAGCCCTTAGCAATTTTGTCATAACATTTTAATGCCAAAGGACACTTACTTGATCAATCTCAGAACACTCTGAGGGTATTAACTGCCAGTTAAAAGGGGAAAAAAGTATTTTTCACTTAATACACACTGCTGACTTTGTTTGCTCCCCATGCCCTCTGTCAAGGAAGTCCACCAGAGTTTACACACAATTCTGTTCGCTCCGATCATTCATTCCTCTATGTGGGTAGTGTTCCTAGATCATCCTAAACAGGGAACACTTCGGTTCTGGAAAACCAGCTTTGACTTCTGAGAGCAAATGCCCCTGGAAGCTGCTGGCCAATGCAGTGTGGGGTGGTGGCCGTCCCCTTGCTGGCCTGAGCCTCGATCAGTCTCTCCCGTGTGACTCAGCACTCATATCCCTCCCTTTCCTGCTCACCACTCGATCTGGGCTGATTTCTGCATGGCCTGTGCTGAGCATCTTGTAACTAGAATTTTCTAATGGGGTTTCCTTGTGAGAATTCCTTCGGTCTTCCCTGTGATTTTTAAATCTTAGCCACCCTTCCAGGCCTACATAGTAGGTGAAGACTTCCTGGACATATTTCATGAATTCTGGTTGTATTTGTCAGGATGGGCAAGGATGTGCTGCAGTAACCAAGAAGCCCACAGCTCAGTGGCTTCAACCCTTCAGCAAAGGTTGGTTCCTGAACAGAGGGGATCTATCCACCCTGGGGGCCCAGCAACCAGGCTGAAGGAGGTTTCAGCTTCCCTGCTCCAGACCATCTGACTCTAGTTCTTTTCATCATTCCTGATGTCATGATTTCAGTAGTAAGCGTGATACCAGTGATAGTTACCAGAAAACTCCTGTTGCCGTTGAAGTGTCTGCTGGCAGCATCTCTGAGTATCTACAGATGAGGAAACTGAGGCTCAGAGAGGCTGCTGGTCTCCCACAATGTCACATAGCTTATAGTGGCAAGGCTGGCTTGATGGGCTACTTGTTCCTCTGAACCACACCACCTCGCCACACACTCCCCTTCGAGGGTCACGCTGACCTTCTGCAGAGCTAATTTCTCCCTAAACCATAAGCGTTGCTGGTGGCCCACAGCTCATGCCTAGCATGCTTGGTGAGAAAAATGTCCTGTGCCCAGCGTGGAGCAGGCCCTGCAGAAGCTCATCCGCCAGATGTTGACACAGTCCCCAGCCTTGGGTGACCCACAGGATTCTTATTTCCCAAAACCGACATATAGTAGGACGACAGGGGCTGGGTCAAAGATAAGTTGACTTTCTGGAGAGCCTGGGGCAGGAAAGGAAGCTGCAGGGCTCAGGGCAGCCACCTTAGTCACCATCGTTTTACTCTGAAGCATTGCCTGTCACACGTGAGCTGGCAGTCTGGTTGGGAGAGACCCCATTTCAACTAGCGTGAGCTCCCGAGGGAATTCCTGGGCTCCCTGATAACCAGCCCCTCTACCCTGCCCAAGTGCCACCCATTTGAGGAAAAAGACAAATGGATATGACACGTTATTTTTTTGTTTCTATAAAGCTGGTATGGGAGTGTGTGGCTTATGCCTATTGGAATTTGGGCTTCTAAAAACTGACCTCTCATGCTTGGCAGCCTCACCATCTCTAGAAATGTGAGATTCAGGCCAGGCCTATCCTCAGCTCCACAATGAGGCCAGAGGAAGATTTCTGGACTGCATGGGATTAGGACAAGGAAATTTAGAGAAATAAGTCATTTCATTGAGATCTCAAATTTGATTTACATTTTGCAGGTGAGGAAACTATGGCACAGAGAAGTTGAGGAAGTTCCCTGAGGTCACACAGCCTGCCTTCTCCTACATGGTATCATAGGGAAACTCCTGCTTTTCCAGGTTGCTGCCTGGGTCCCTGCTGGAGAGGGAGCTTGCCTCAGTGAGAGTGCCTTTCCCCGACTCTCTACCCAGGGTCATTCCATTTGTCCCTTTAGACCTGGCCCTAATTCCTGCCCAAGCTGCTCCTGACTCTGGGTTCTGCAGTGTGCTGTGTTTACTCCGGGCCTGTGAATTCCAACAGAGAGCAACACAAAGGCCTCAGCCTTTCAAGGAGCCCTTGGGGTGTTCGCGGTCATCTGTGGGTGCATGCTGACTGTTTCTCATGCCTTTGAAAAGTCCTGGGTTGCACCCTGACCCTCTCCAGTCAGATCCAGGGAGGCGGGTCTCATTTATCCACCGTTCCCCACCGCCAGAGACCAGCACTCTCCCACGGATGGACCTGGGTTTCATTATCTCCATCCCCACATGCAGCTCGTGTTTGCTTGTTTGTTGTTTGATAATGATTCCTAGCCTGAGTCCTGCAGGACCTGTATGGAGATCACATTCGACAGGGAATACATTTTTTTTAAACTCTGGAGGATACGGTGAAGCTCAGGTCTTATGTCTGTCACATCACGGACTTGTGACATACATTTGTCTTCCTCATAATGAGGTTGTTGTGATGCTCTGCCCACCCCCGTCTGATCCCGGTGGATTCCCATAGGAGCCCAGAAATTTGTTGTTTGAATAAATGCTTCCTGTTCAGATTTACGGAGAGGATCAAGTTGCTCCTGGGAAGGAGATCAGTGTGTAATCTGTATTTCCTGTTTCTGGTGTGAGAAGCCTGGAAGCTTCCTGACTGTTGTCCTCTTTACAAATGGGGCTCACAGGGTGCCCCTTGCTGGCAGAGCTTGTACTTCAAACCAAGGTTTCCTTTATTTAGGCTTAAAAACTAAAATTCCTGTGTTCTCTCCGCTGCAAAACTCCTACGCGAGGCAAAAGGTGATGACTCTGAGGTTCCTGGAAGCTGTTTTCTGCATTTCCCTATCTGTTTCAGAGAAGAATGAGGCTCCTGCCTGCAGTGGGAACTGGCTTGGAGCACTCAGGATGCCCTGCAGCTTGGCCTTCAGCAGCTGTTAGGGCACAGCGGGTTGATGCAGCGTGGTCCTGGAGGATGGAGTTTCTCATCATGATCCCATAGGGACTGAGGAAGTGGGTGCAGCTGGGGACAGCTAGACCTAAGAGTGGAGAAGACCTGCCTTCTCAGCCCACACTGGGTGGAGCATTTGACCTGCTGGGCCTCAGTTTCCCCATGTGTACTATGGGGATTCCTAGCCTGTGTCCTGCAAGACCTGTATGGAGGATCACATTAGACAGTGAATACATTTTTTTAAAAAAACTGGTCGATATGGTGAAGCTCAGGTCTTATGGCTGTCCCATCACTGACTTGTGACATACATTTGTCTTCCTCATAGTGAGGTCGTCGTGACGCTCTGCACACCCCCGACTGATCCCTGTTGATTCCCACCAGAGTCCAGGAATTCCCTCTGGGAGCTCACGCTAGTTGGAATGGAGTCTCTTCCAACCAGACTGCCAACTTGTGTGTGACAGGTAATTCTTCAAAGTAAAACGATGGTGTCTAAGGTGGCTGCCCTGAGCGCGGCAGCCTCCCTCCCTGCCCTGGGCTCTTCCGAAAGCCAACTTGTCTTTGACTCAGCCCCTGTTGTCCTACCAAATGCTAGTTTCGGGAAATATGAGGAGTCCTGTGGGTCATCCAAGGCTGGGGACTGTGTCAACATCTGGTGGGTGAGCTTCTGCAGGGCCTGCTCCACGTTGGGCACAGGGCATTTTCTCACCAAGCATGCTAGGTGTTGGCTGTGGGCCACCAGCAACGCTTATGGCTTATGGAGAAATTAGCTCTGCAGAAGGTCAGCGTGACCCTCGAAGGGGAGTGTGTGGTGAGGTGTTGTGGTTCAGAGGAACAAGTAGCCCATCAAGTCAGCCTTGCCACTTACGAGCTGTGTGACATTGTGGGAGACCAGCAGCCTCTCTGAGCCTCAGTTTCCTCATCTGTAGATTTGGAGTTTAAGAGCACAGCAGATCTACTCAGACATCACAGTGCTGCTACAGTGATTAAATGAGAAATAGCCACAGAGGTACTTCGCAGGGCTGTCTGATTCACAGAAAGCTCATAAATGCAAGAAGCATAGTTCTATGTGTTCTCTGCTTTAATGGGTGTAAATTCTGTTTTATTGTCTGACATGAACATCATAACTCAAAGGCAGGTCTTACTATCAATGATTGGGGCTCAGAGAGGTTTGGCGACTTCATGAAGGTCACACAGCTGGCAGGGGGAGGAGAACTTTGGTCCAGGTCTTCAGACTCTCAGGTCTGGTGTCATCGTAGGGGGCTTGATGATGGTCATGTCTTTAATGTATTTGTGGAGGGTGAAAGGCTGTCATGAGTAAGCTTAAGAGAACAGGAGACTGAATCATGTGGACTTGCTAATTTCACCATTTTGAATTATAGAAGCCACTATTTTGTATGACTCAACCTAGTGCTTCAAGTACACATTCATGACAGTGATTCCGAGATGAGTTTAGGATGGGGCAGCGCATTCCACAGGATGAGCCCATTCCTGGTAGAGACAGAGGGAGCAGGCTGACCTTCAGCTGGGGGCCCTGGGGACCTCCTGGCTGCTGTGCCCTTTAGCAGGGCCTTAGGGGATGGAAGGATCCTCCTGGTCCTTAACACAAGGGCTATTCAGGAACAGCCTCCTGCTGTGGCACTGGAACTGTGGCTGCCCTCTGAAGACTGCAGGGACAGCCATAGACACGAAGAAGCCAGACTGCGTGTGGTCCCAGTCAGGACTCAGGGGAGGAAAGGGAAGAGTTGCAGGGTCATAGACGCTGTGCCTCCTCTCCCATAGCTGAGGACTCCTTTCGATGGCCTTCCTGAGCCATCAGCAGGCCTATGGCCACCTGACTAGGGAGGAGAAGGGGTTACAGGGTAATGGTCTCCTGGGGCCTGGTAGGCCTGGTTGAATCTGAGGAGGAGATAGAGAAGAAGAAGCAGAGACCCTCCTCTTCATCTGGGGAGAAGGGACCTGATTCTAAACGGAGATTTATGAGGCTTTCTGGGGCAGCGAAGGAAGGACGAGGACAGAGTAAGGGTCCTTGTAGCCCCATGGAGAACAGGCTTCAGGAAGAATCTGCCTTAGTCATTTGCCAGAAGTGCCCAAGAGGTGCAAGGCCCATGCCTGGGTAGGTGACGGTGGGACAAGAAGGGGACATGGTCTTCTCTCTATCGTTGCTGCAGATGCCACAGAACAGGGCCAAGGTGTGAACGGTCAGTTCTCAGGCCCCCAGGAGGGCAGCCTTGGTGTGGGCACACCCAGCCCTGGCAGGATGAGGAACTCTGGTTGGGGGAAGTAGGGGATGAGCAGGGGGACGTGAGGATGCTTGGTGCAGCCTGGGGTCATGGGCTGGTACCTGATTCCTCCCCTGTGATTCCCCCCTACACCAAGACAGGACAAAGAAGACTGGAGCTTTCCAGAAACAGATGGGCCCAGGTTCATAAGTTGAGGACTCAGCCCCTCCATCCTGGCCCAGCAGGTGCCTGCCCAGCCAGAGGCTTCATGAACAGAGTTCAGGGGCGGAGAGAGCACTGTGGCCTGGAGCCCACACATGGCCTCAGCAGGCAACGGGAGACACAGAGACAACAGGGCAGGGTTTGCAGTTACACTCAGGCGGGGCTGGCTCAGCCCTTCTTTAATGTCACCGAGGGAGAGGGCCAAGGAGAGAGGGGAGGGGCTGAGGAGTGAGAGGCAGTTATTTTTGGGTGGGATTCACCACTTTTCCCATGAAGAGGGGAGACTTGGTATTTTGTTCAAACATTAAGAAGATGAAGGGTTTGTTGAACTTGACCTCGGGGGGAATAGACATGGGTATGGCCTCAAAGATCGTGGTCCCAGCAGCTTCAGTCCCTTTCTCATCCATGGTCAGCACAGCCTTATGCACAGCCTGGAGGAGAGAGAAGCAGAGATGCACCTGAGGCTGAGCTGTGCCCCAGCCCAGGCCTGGAGCATGGCCCGCACGGACACCTCCCAGGAAGCGCTCATTCTGGCCTTTATCCACCTGAATGGCCCTGGCCCTGCATGTTTTCTGCCTCCCTGTCACTCAGGCCTTGCTCCTCCTCAAGGCTTTGGGTGATGGGTCTAGCTCCCCTCCATCCATCTTCCTGACAAACGCCCCTCCCGCTTCTCGGGACAGACCCACAACTCAGAATGAGGAAGAGCATCCTTGCTCCACGTCTGCCTCCAGCTCTCTCCTTTCTAACTCGGCTGTAAGCTGCTCAGGGACACGGACTCTGACAGTGACCTTCACAGTCTTGAGACCCCAAGATAACGCAACCATTCGCCGACTGCAACTGTTCTTTGGTCACCTTTAGTCTTCCTAACTAGGTGTCATCTGTAGCTGAAATCATTCATTCATTCACACTTGGTGATGTGCCTCAGACCCAAAGCTCACAGATCAAAGGAGTCAGAAAGTCCCTTGAAACAACTTAGCCCAAACCTTTCTGTGTCAATATAGATAAACCAAGGCCCAATGTCTAGAAGGTCCTGGGCAAAGATGAAATTCGGGACCAGTGACACAACTTCAAGGGAGGCCCTGAAAGTGCCAGCAGCACAGCAGGCCCCGCCCTGGCTTCTCTGTCTGAGCACGTCCCGTGTCAGTGAATCACCTGCGTCCTCAGAAGCTCAGCCCCTTCCTCAGCCTCAGGACAGAGCTGCAGCCCCCGCCCCACATTCTTCCCTACAGATACCAGGGTGTGACAAGTTCGTCGGGGTGATCTCACCTTGGAGAGCTTCAGGGGTGCCTCCTTCGTGACCCCTGAGAGGTCAGCCCCATTGCTGAAGACCTTAGTGATGCCCAGTTGAGCCAGGACTGTCTTCAGATCGTAGGTTCCAGTAATGGACAGTTTGGGTAAATGTAAATAGACAGAGCTGCCGTGCAGAAAAGAAAATCAAGGCATGGCACAGCATTTTTCTTGCTCTTCTGGGACCCACCCCAAGTGTTTCTGCCACTCTTTGCTGTGTCCTCCACCCACACTAAGACGGGAACTTGGCTTTGGTTTGTTCTACCTACAGCTGCTCTACACTCAGAGTCAAAGAATGTAAACATCAAATGAATCACGAAAGCTTGAAATGCCACCTCCTCTGAGATTCTAGGTGTCCTGGAAGCCTGTCTCATCCTGCCTTGTAGTGTTGGGTCACTGGGCCCCCACCCTGGAATATCCCCAGGACCCTACACCAAGGAGAACATGGGGCTGGTGGCAGTGCCCAGTGGCACCTGTTCAGGGGATGAGAGAAGAGTGACCCCTCCAGGCCGAATGCCCCCCTCTGGTTTCCCATGGGGAGACAGAGCCGCCCCGAGCAGGGTCTGGTGTGAACAGGCAGCCTGGCCCTGGGCTCTCTGATCAGTTTCTCTCTCAGCCTTCTTGTTCTTTCTTAACCCCTGGAGCAGGGACCTCAAAAGGTGCTGGCGTGGGACAGAGGAATTCCTGCCTCAATTCCTATTATGAATCCGACATCTTTTGTACTTTTAACTTGGTTTTACAGTGACCAAAAAAAAAACCAAAAAACCTAGATCAGCAGGGCATGGGCATAATTACGAATTCACACACATACACTAACGTGGGCTCCTGTTCAAGTATCATTTACTATGGGGCACCCAATCTGACAGCATCGATAATGTGACAGTGGAACTTGCTTGAATTCTGCTAACATGCCCTGGCTGTTCCAATTCCAACCCTTGCTTTTCTGGGCCTTGTCACACAGGCTCTTCCCCCGTTCCCCCAGGGACAGTCTGCCATTGAACTCCGCCCTCCACTGCTGCCTTTGCCATCTGTTCCTTCTCGGTTCTGCCAGAACATGTGATGGTGCTGCTGTCCCTGCCCTGGGCACTGAATATTGGGAAGGGACAGTGTCTACGCGAGAGTGGGAAGTCCCCAGGGACTAGACCTTTACCTCCTCACCCCTGGGTACTGTCATCCTCATGGAGCATGGATGGTGCTACCTGAACTCAGTGGTGGCCTCATTCTGGAAGCCAAGTTTATGCAGAGTAGCGGTGACCCGGGATGTGGGGTTCACCCTCCCCAGCCCTCTGGCCAGTCCTGATGGGCCTCAGTCCCAATATGGCTAAGAGGTGCGGGCAGCTTCTTGGTCAGCCTCAGGTTGGGGAATTACCTTCTGGTTTCAGCTTCCAGGGATTTGGAGATGACATCGAGGGTGAGTTCACTTTCCAGGTGCTGTAGTTTCCCGTCATCAGGCAGGAAGAAGAGGGCGGTGGCGTTGCCCAGGTATTTCATCAGCAGCACCCAGCCCTGCAGCTTATCACAGTGGTGGATGTTAAACATGCCCAAACGCCTCATCATGGGCACCTTCACAGTGGTCACCTGGTCTATGTGGAAGTCCTCTTCCTTGGTGTTCTTGACCTCAAAGGGTCTCTCCCATTTGCCTGGACAGAGGGGAAGATGGGCATCACCAGGGGTGGGTGAAAGTTTGGAAGAATGTGGCAGAATAAAGGAGCCCAGAGTCCCCTCCCTGAGAAGCCCTGAGCCCCCTTGATGACACACATCTCTCGAGCCTCAGCTTCACCATCTGTGAAAAGTGCTGAAACCAACCACCCAAGCTCCCGGAAAGGATCGTGTGGGGATAATTCAGAACAAGAGGAAGATGCGGAGTTTCTACATCGTGGGGTTGCCAGGCTAAGAGATGCCATCCTGGCTGTGCATTTTTATTGGAATCGTATTTTTATTTGAGGGTGTCTCGGATATTACAAATAAAATTCTGGAGCATCAGGCATATTTGGTACCTCCTGTCTGGGGCTCCCTGCCCTTTGTTAACTGTCAGCTCAGTTATTCATTCAGGGCAAACATTCTGCTTACTACTCCTGAGGCCTTTTCCTGGATCAGCAGGGGAAATGCAGATGCCTAGGCAGACTCCCCTCTGCCATACCAAGTGAGCTTCACCATCGAGGCATGCAGAGTGGGCAGGTGCCTCAGGGACCCCTGAGCTCAGCTTTCTCATTGCACAGAAGGAGGAGAGTGAAGCTGAAGAGGGACGGGGCCTGCCCTAAGGCCACAGCAGAGCTGGGACCTCAGTGGTGCTGACTGCAGCCTGGCTGCTCCCCACTGCCCTGCTCTGCCTCAAGAGCAAGGGAGCCTCAGAGTGGAGGAAGCAGCCCTGGGCTTGCCTCCCACCTCCCCTCCCCCAGGCTGTTTTCCTGGGACAGTGGAGCTGGCTTAGAATGCCCTGGGGCCCCCAGGGGTGTGACATTGTAACCCCTCTGGGGCAGGAAGGCAGCCTGAGGTACAGAAGAGTCCCTCACCTGCTGTATGCCACACACCGTCCCCACGATCTTTGTCACTTGTTTAATCCTTAAAAAGCCTGCCAGCAAGGGTGCTATTTTGTCCATGCTAAGATGGGAAATTAGCACTTCAAAGAGGTAGAATGCACTAATATAAGTGGTAGAGGCAGGATTTGAACCCAGGTCTTTCAGACTGCAAAGCTGATACTGATTCCCGGACACTAGAGTCGTCTACAGTCTGTTCCATGAAACTATCCCTTTATGCAGGGTACTACAATTTGTTCTATAGTTCGGAGCATTACATATTCTACATATACAGTACACATAAGGACATTAAAGGCTCTGAAAAGTTCTGCAGAGCCATCAGCAGTTTTGAGAATTTAACCTGTTATTCCCCCAAATTACTCAGTGATGGAAAACGCTGTAGTGTTTTTGTGTAGAGAACTGAAGAATCCATGCAGACATGGATGCTATAACCCATAATGCATTGCCAAGGAGAGTTCAAGAACTGATGGTTTGAGAGTATTTTTTTGTTGTTTCTATGGGAACAGCTCAGGCTGGTTGTGCAACCTTACCTTTAAAGAAGATGTAATTCACCAGAGCAAAAGCCGTGTCTTCGTCAAGCTCCTTGACCAAATCCACAATTTTCCCTTGGGTTCCCTTCTCCACATAGTCGTTGATCTGCTTCTTGGCCTTTTCAGTGTCCCTGAAGTTGACAGAGAAGGCTTCCGAGTGGTACAGCTTTTTGACATCCTCCAAAAACTTATCCACTAGCTTCAGGCCCTCATTGAGGAACAGGCCGTTGCCGGTGGTCAGCTGGAGCTGGCTGTCTGACTGGTTGAGGGTACGGAGGAGTTCCTGGAAGCCTTCATGGACCTGAGCCTCCGGAGTCTCCGTGAGGTTGAAATTCAGGCCCTCCAGGATTTCGGTGTGAGTGTCAGCCTTGGTCCCCAGGGAGAGCATTGCGAAGGCTGTCGCGATGCTCACTGGGGAGAAGAAGATGTTGGTGGTGTTGGACTGCTGCGCCAGCTGGCGGTATAGGCGGAGGGTGAACTCAGCCAGGTTGGGGGCGATCTTGCTGTGGGTTGGGTGGTCACGATCATGGTGGGATGTATCCGCATTCTGGGCAGCATCTCCCTGGGGATCCTCAGCCAGGGAGCCGGGGACCAGGCAGCACAGGCCTGCCAGCAGGAGGACGCCCCACGAGACAGAGGATGGCATTGTCCTGCAAGACAGAGATGGGGGGACCAGGGCGCGTGATGACTTCCAGTGATCAGGGATTGACATCGTGAGAAGCACAGATGGTTTATTAAACCAGCCTGGGCCAAGTACTTGCCGACATCACTAACACTGAAAGAATCAGAAGAATAGCAAAATGTATGTAGTGCTTACCATATGCCAAGCACTGTTCTGTGGGCTCACATGTGTTAACTCATTCCTTTCTTGCAATAATCCTGTGAGGTGCTAATGCTGCTATCATCATTTTACAGATGAGGAAACCAAAGCCAGGGAGATTAGGTCAACTAGTCAGTGTTACCGAGTAAGTAAAGTAGCAGAACCGGAATCCGACATCTAGGGCTTGTGTCCAGGCTCTGGGCAGCTCCCCTTACAACTGCAATGACCCTAAGATGCAAGTGGTACAGCCACCGCTGCACGAAAGAAGATGAGGCACCAGAGGAATAAGGGATCTGCCACGATTATCCAGGATCAGGCCAGATCAGAATCAAGACTCACGTCGCGCCGGGAGCCCTTGGAGAGCTTCTATCTAACCCCACTACGTAGTGGCCAGGGAAACTGCTGCTGCACAGAAGGGAAATGTGTCTTGCACAATGGCACCAGCTAGAGCATGGTGGGGCTGAGATTAACCCCCTGGGGGCTGTTCCAACCAACACTCACAGGGAGCCTCAGCCCTTAGGGTGTTTTCCCGAGAGAGGGGCTGTCCCTACAATGCTCTGTGGTCCCAGTCACAAGACTAGGCTGATATCCCTGCAGTCAGTTTACCTGCCGTCCATGTCACCAACGGTGTCCCCAGTTCTGGTCTTTTGCTGTCACGGGCTTTAGAGAAGCTCATCTCTCCTTTAAAGCAGGGGTTTGTGCTGCTTTAAAGGAGATGGGGTGGTGGGAAATGAAAAAACAGCTCTTTTAACTTCAGATAGACCTGGGAACTAATCTGATTCTGTCACTTTCCAGGTGTATGAGCCAGGACAAGTCATTAATCAATCTCTCTGGTCCTCATTTTGCCTCATATATAAAGTGAGGTTGTTGGAAGAATTTAGTAAAATAAGTCTGGACACCACATCTTACATCCAAGGATCTGAGAGAGCAACGCTTTTGAGGGAGGGCTTGGCAGGTGTTGCAGATTCAAAGCCTTCACGTGGCAGGCCGGTGAGGAATACATGTTCCATACCTGGGGCTGAGACAGTAGGGAGTGGTGGGGCCTGTGGCTGAACCAGCGAGACCAGGCTCTGCCAAGCAATGGTCAAAGTCAGTGTCATCCACAGCACTACAGAGCCTGCCCTGCCCCACAGTGCTCCTTCTACTCCAGATATGCCTCGGCTTCGGACCACCGGTGTGCAGCCCCCTAAGTAGATCTGCCATCCTCACAGATGGGGAAACTGAGGTCCCAGTTGAGAATACACCTGGTAACCACATAGTTAACTACTGGTCACATACCTAAAATCACCATCTTAACAAAATGCAAAGAAAAAGGTGTTCTTGAATTTGAGAACTGAAAAACTGGAGAAAAAAAGTTGGAAATAAACACATACTACTGCAGCTCAGCAAAGCCACTGTAGCCAAACTGCCTCTCAAAAAAAAAATACTAAGATTCATCGACCGTCTTGGACTTTTCAAAGTTTCTTTCCAATAAAGCAACAAAACGAAGCACCGAACTGGTTTCTCAACCACCCTTCCCCTGGTTCTCGTAATCCCAGTGGAGCAGACCACACATTACATAATACATGTTTATATTTTTCTTCAACTAGCTAGCGTTGTTAGAGCTGAAGGCGGTGCTAAAATTAATGCTGTAAATTTCCATCTCCCCTGGATTTCTCTTTCACTTCCCAACTGAACTTCATGCAGCCCTTCATGGTTTATGGAAATTCCCCCACCATTACAGGGCTCAGAGGTTGGGAGGGAGTTGGGCCTCTGCAGGGTGGGGACACTAAATGTGCTGAGTGGCCTCAGGGCCAGAGGCTGTGGCTTCTATCTCTGGCAGGGCCGTCACTGTCCACTTGGCCTTGAGCAAGCACCCTCCGGTCCTGGGGCCTTACTTTCCCCAGTTGTGCAAAGCAGGGCTGGGAGAAGACCTCACTGGGTCCTCTGTACACTAACATAGGATTTTTTATTTTAATTTTTTTAGGAGGTCTCACTTTATCCTCCAGGCTGGAGTGCAGTGGCGTGATTTCAGCTCACTGCAACCTCCGCCTCCTGTGTTCAAGCAATTCTCCGGCCTCAGCCTCCTGAGTATCTGGGATTATAGGCATGTGCCACCATGCCAGGCTAATTTTTGTATTTTCAATAGAGACGGGGTTTCACCATGTTGGCCAGGCTGGTCTTGAACTCCTGATCTCATGATCTGCCTGCCTTGGCCTCCCACAGTGCTGGGTTACAGGTGTGAGCATGGCACCTGGCCAGGATTCTTCGTTACAATGGCATTTGGGTTTGGTGGAGCAAAACAGATGGAGAATTCCTGTGGGTAGGCATGAGGTGAGGCGCCCTCCTACGCAAGGGACTTCTGGGCTCAAAGGAGGTGGCGAGGCTGGTGCAGGGTGGGTGGAGAGGGGGTGACAGCTGGGAGGAGTGCATTTCCCCACACCAATCCATCTTCCCCTACCTCACATCACCTACTCGGTTTTCTCGCTTCACAGTGAAGAGTTTGCAGCCCAGAGAGGGTCAGGTCCTTGCTAAGGCCATACAGCAAGTCAGTGACAAAGCTGGGACAAGTCTTGGCTTTCCCAGCACTTGTCTACGGACTGAAACAGCCTTGTCTCAAATCTCAGATGATGAATGTCTGAATCGGGCCCTGACATTGGTCTCAAGCATCGTGTTGGGTTCACTATGCCTCCCAAGCTGTTCCTTATAACCTCAAGGCTCCCAAACCTACTCTCTCGGCCCTTCTATCAAAGGCAGCATCCTGTACCCCCAAAGACTAGTGCCTGGGAGGCTGACTGGAGAGAAGAAAGTAGATGGCCAAGGACCCCATCATGTACGGACACCGAGGCCAAGCTTTAAACCAAAAGAATGAAGACTTCAGGGTGACATTTCTAGGATCGGGGCAGGTGGGAGCACTCTTTGCAAGGCAGGGGAGAGGGAAGTGAGCCACTGCCTGCCTAATTTCACACCATTTCTATCCAGGAGCATAAAATGAAGGTCCAAGAGCAACCTGGCAGGGTGCAGGGAAGAGAATCTCGCCTATGGTCAATCAACCTGTTGAAATGAGCAATCCATTTCACTTACTGGCAGGGGGCTTTGGCAAATGACTTCACTTCTTTGAGCATCAGCTTCATATCTGTACAATGGAGAAAATAATCCTCTGGACAGAGATAAGGAATAACCAAGGTCATGCATGGGTGGGCACGCACCAGGTGTGGAAGCCCTCTCTGTATCTGTACACAGGTTGCACTCTTGCCTGAGAGATGGCAGATTTCTCCCTGGCTAGCTGCTGCACTCCACAGGACACGTTTCAGCAGAAAGAGGCTTCTGTTCAGCAGTGAACAGGGACTGAGTTCGGCCAATTTTCTGTTAAATTCTCCAAGTATTTGTTGACTGCCTGCTGGCTGCCTCGTCCTATGCTAAGCAGACAGCCTCAGCGTCACCGTCATCGCCACACTAACACCTGGTGTTTTACAGGCACTGCATCACGAATTTGTCCTCCGTGTTTGCCCTAACAGGTACAAATTACTATGAGCCCTATTTTATAGATAGAAAAATTGAGGCCCAAAGAAGATTAAGTAACTCACTAAAAATCACAGAGCTCCTTGCTTACAGAACTGAGATTTAATCCTAGATGTGCTGTCTAGGATTAAACAAATTTGACTCCAAAACCTGACATTTAATCCTCTCTGTGTACAAAGCTGAAGCCAGAAGTCTTGCATCAGGAGACTTCAGAGGTGGCCTGGCTCATTAAGAGGGGCAGCATCAGTTTGCGGCTAAAATTTGAGACTCTGAGGACAGATTTCTCCAGATCAACTTGCTATTAGCTGTGTGACCTTGGACAAGTTGCTTCACCTCTCTGACCCTCGATTTCCTGGAGATGAGAAAGGTGGACTTTGTCAGAGAGCGATTGTGCAAATTAAATATACACAAAATGTCAAGAAGTGCCTGGCGCACAGTATGTTCTCGAGAATATCAGTTCTTGCTGCTATTGGTGCAGGTCTTTTAGAGACGTTCTGTGGGAACCTGAACACCTTGACCTTGGGTCATCTTTTTGACCCCTATCCCCAAAACTCAGTGTGGGAAAAATTAAATCCTTCCATCCAACACTCCAGAGATCAAGGTCGTGGTGGGTGAGGGGAGAGGAGAGGGGTCAGAGGTTATCATGTTTTGCCCAAGAGAACAGAGAGGTTGAGCAACAATCTGAAGTCACTGAGCATCAGAGAGGCCTTGAGTCCAGCCCAGGCTTCCTGTTTCCCATCCAGTGCCTGAGACCTGAGAGAAACTGAGCACTAGGACCAGGCTCAGGAGTTCGGGTCCTGGAACCAGGTGCCTGAGCCTGAATTATGAATGGTGTGTGATTTGGGGCTAGTTATTAACCTCTCTGTCCCCAGCTTCCTCATCTGTAAAATGGGAATAACCCTAGTACCTGCCTTGGAGGGTTATAAGGCTTAATTGTGCACTGAGCCTGGCGCAGAGCGATTATTTGGGAATGCCAGCTTGAGCCCGGGATGACGGTGCCCCTCACAGCTTCCTGTCCTCCACTGGGACAGGAGGACCTAGAGGTCCATAGTGCATGGGGAGGCCCATTTTGATGTGAGGCTGAGGCTCGGCACAGGTCTGCCCCTGGTCATATCTGGAGGGGATGGAGAATGTAAGCTGGCGTTCCTTCCTCCCCGCTCTGGATCTTAACTTCCTCAACTATAGAAGGGGAAAAAGATGCTTGCCCAAGCAGTAGGAGAGGTGGTGAGGCTTACAGGAGACAACAGACAGGAGCTCCCCGACAGAAACAGGAGCTGCGCAAACAGAAAGAAATGACTGAGCTTCGTTGCTGTATCTTGGCTTGTACCCCCGTCCTGGGGTGCCAGGACCACGGAGCCAGACACCCTCATTCACTTCTGCTTACAAGAGCCAGTGAGCCCACTGGGAGGTACTGAGGAGTACCAGGCAGGACTGGGAAAGAGGGCACCCTCTCATGGCTACTGTTATGACAACAGGAGCCCAGCTGCAGTCCCTCCCTGTGCCCTGTACCCCAGGGGGTGGATACCCACTCCACAACCACCCCTGCCCCAGGCCTGCTGCCTGCCTGGGCCGTGCAGGACTCAACGGCCTCTCCAGAACCTTTCGCAGTGAAAGGGATACTTACGATTCACTGTCCCAGGTCAGCGATGGTGCCTGAGGTTGAGGAGACAGAGCCCTGTCCTCCTCTGTATTTAAGCAGTGGCTGCAGAGGGGCAATGGGGGAGGCTGTTGGTGAATATTAACCAAGGTCAGCCCAGTTATCGGAGGAGCAAACAGGGGCTAAGTCCACTGGCTGGGCTCTGAGTTGCCCGCCCACGCTGCCTGGACGCTCTGCCCGGGCAGCGCACAGCCTCCACTCCACGTACCAAAAGGAGTCATTGTACCTGGCTCAGAAACCACAGTGTCCTGGGTCCAAGGTGGAGGGGGCGGCGTGAGTCAGACAGTCTCTGGGAGAGCACCACGCTGCTGGCCCTCTGCTGTCACTGTGGAATTCTCAGTGGGTGTTCCACTGGTAGCAATGGTAGTTCTACCATTTACTGAGTTACCCCGAAATGCCTGATGCTGAAGACTCACTACCACCCTGGGAGATCAGAGTGGGCTATAGCTCATTTGACAGACGAGGAAACTGAGGCCCAGAGCAGAGAGGCTGCTCATCCAAAATCACACAGTCAGCCTTAGATACAAAAACACTCTTGATTGTCCCGATGGGGAAATGGAGCATGACAGAGACAGACACAACCATCAGGCTGGCAGGTGGGTGGGGAGCATGAGACAGGGTGGAGGGGTGGGAGAGTAAGTCTATAAAGAGGAGCTGTGCTGCCTCAGGCAGGCTGCTTCACCTCTCTGAACCAAGAAGTGTTTCACCTGCATCTGAGAGGGTAGAAGTCTCATTCCCAAGCATGGCTGTGAAGTGCCTTGGGTGAAGTGCCTGGCACACTGCAGGCTCTTTATGAGGGTCTGCACAGCCCTCTGCTTAGCCTGCCCCCCAGGCTGCTCGGAGCAGGAGGAGGTTCAATTCCGACCAGCCTCAGGCCTGTTTCTGTTTTTGCTCCTGGAAGACCAAGGTGATCTGTATTCAGCTTGGATTTTCTTTGGGAATGTGACCACCACCCTGGGGTTGTTGGAGGCTCTGGGGAGTGCTGGGGTGGAGGGGAGGGATGGGGCTGAGGCCAGTGGGGCCCCACTTGATTGCAATCCCTTTAGAAGCCTAAATAAGACTGCATCACCCTCTGTGCTGCCCGCAAACCTGCTTGGCAGCTGGTGTACGCACCATAGATCCTTGCAGAATGAATGGATGAGTGCATTTTTGCCCCTTCTGTTATTTGCCAGTCTCACTGTGCCTCCACCTCTGGCTCTACCAGGTGAGTGACCCCCAGGATTCTCCAGCACACATATTCAGACAAGGGGGCCCACTTACTGGCTGTGAGGCCTCAGGTGAGTTGTATAACCACTCTGAGCCTCAATTTCCCCGTCTGTAAAATGGGGGTGGTGATGGTGTGTACCTTGTTGAGCTGCTGTGAGGATTAAAATGCAGCAGTTTAAGGCAAGCTCAGAGCCGGGTGCTGGGTGTTCCCGGAAAGCCCCTTCTGATGCTGTCCTCCCTCCCCCATGTCAGGGGTCTCCCTGGTGTCACTGGGGTGGGGTGGGCTTCCCTCTAGGCAGTCTCTCATTCAGTTACCCTGTGAGGGGAGTATGTACCACCCTCCTTTCAGGAAGCAGAACACTGAGCTCAGACTCCTGTGCCTTCTCTCTCAGCTCCCTTTCCTGCCAGCTCCATCCCCTGCCTTCAGGGCCCCGTCCTTCCCCTGAGATGGCTGAATGGATGTTCTGCTACTCTACCTCTACTCGCAGCTCCAGCGCTAGACTGTGGTTGAGGTCGCCTGCCCTTGGCATCTCCTGGCCATTTCTTCCCCTCTCTGGGCCTCCATTTTCCCATCTGCACAATGACCCCCACTCCAGGCCCAGCTGTCCCTCCATCTGTGGAACTGAGTGAGCAGTAGCAGCAATGTCCCACCTTTCCCACTCTCCTCAAGCTCTGTCTCCTCTGGCAGGTACAGGAGCGTGGGCTGGGGACTGACAGGAAGGTGCCGCCCCTTCTACCTGGAATTCCTGGCAGCAGCAGCGGCTAAGCCTTCCTCGGAGGCCCGGCCCCCTCCTCCTTTGCTCAGCTCAGGATTCTGAGGGTTGTGGTGTGGAGGCAGTGCACGCCCTGGGCACAGTGCCCAGTTCCTGTTCACCCAGGAAGTAGACTTTGGATGGTGGATGGCAGACATAATAGGTTGGGGAGGGGCGGGGAGCTTGGGCAGGAGGGGGCCTTGGCCATTGCCAGGCAGACACAGGACTGGCCCTCATAAACCCAGACAGCCCTGCATGTCATCTCTTCCACCTGTCCTGCTTCAGCTCTGTGACCCAGGATGAGTCACCCTGTCCCTTTGAGCTTCTGTAAGTGGCACAGTCACACTGCCCAGAGGATCACTAGAAATGATAGGCGTCGCCCTCCTGGCACAGACCTGGCACCAACATCTGGCAGGTTTCTGGAGCCAGCTGCAGAGGGAAGAGGACTGAGCCACCTATGAAATGCCCAGTGGGCGACCCTGCAGCTGGGCAGGTCTGTGTGCGCTGGGGAGGTGTGTGTCACAAGACCTGGCTGGGATCGTAGCGGGCAGCTGGGGCATTTGGAGGAGGAATGAAGAAAGCATGAGTGGAAGCAGTTGGGCCAAGGAAGGGGCTCAGAATTTGGGGTCCTGCTCTTTTGGGTGAAGGGCTTCAGGCTCAGCCCTGCCCTGCTCTGGACATCCATCCTGGGAGGAAGGGCTGGGGTGATCTGGGAAAATGACCAGGACAAAACCCCGGGGAGTGGAGGGGGGCCGAAGCACTCAGTGGCCGTTTGCAAGGACACTATGCCCCCAGGAATCCCAGGACACAGAGGGGAAAGTCTTGTCCACTTGGTTAGTTCCAGAATTGTCAATTGCATCATCTGGGCTGATCCCCTGGAGGAAATGTGTCATGGGAAGATCCTGTGGTCTGGTCATGAATAAGGGGCTTCTGGGAGGCCCTGCCCCACTTCAGGGCCCTGCCTGGAGATGGGAGCCTTGTGGTATGAACTGGAAAGGGGTGTGAGAGCCGAGACTTGGGGTCTATAGCAAGAAGGGGTAACGGCGTGGGGTGTGCCAGTGGCCCTGGGCCAAGTAAATCAAGACTGAGTGGCTGGTCAGGAGAACAACAGTGGACTTCAGGGGAGCTGAACACATTGGCAAAGTACCCCAGAGAGTGCTTCCCACCACACATACACACATACACACGCACACGCACACGCACATCATGAGCGCCCTCACTGTGCACCCTCCCTCCCAGGCACCAGCTTCCTTCTTTGGGAGGCAGTACAGGTTACTGGGCTCAGGATCTAGCATCTGGGGTCAAGTCTTAACTCCACCACTCTTTTTGTGAGATCTTAGACAAGCCATGTAACATCTCAGTGCCTCACTTTCCTCATCTGTGAGACAGAAAGACTCTAAGAAGAGTTACTTCCATCAGGATTGTGAAGATCCAGTGAGATAATAACATTCGAGCGCTGCGGGCAGCCTCTGGCTGTGATGGGCCCTAAGTCAATGCTGCCCACCAAAGGCCACGACCTCTGGGGACCTGTCCTGGCTCTGAAAAGCCTTATAGATGCGTCTCAGGGGTCTAAGTGGGGGAACAACTGCTGTGTTTGGCCCTGGGCTTGGGGAGCCGCACCCGTTATTGAGGGACACCTCCTCAGATTCAAACTTCCATTTTTTTCCAGGAAGAGGCTGTCAGTCCCCTCTTTAGGGGCCGTGCTCATTTTGGCTTCCTCAAGGCACAGGGCCAGGTGACTTTAGCATCTTCTGAGCACCTGTGACGTGCAGAGGATGTGGGGGGACTGCAGCTAGGCGGGCTTGGATCCAGGGAGTGTCTCGGTTCTCTGAGCCTTGGTTTTCTCATCTATAAAATGGGGATAAAAGTCTCTTTTCAATATAGTCGTGAGGCTTAAATGAGGTGATGCTTGGGGCGTTTGACACAGAACTGTTAGCACAATTGACACTTGTGTCTGTCTTCTTATAGCTTATTCAACTGGTCAGGTGAGTTGGATGTTTGAAGTTTGTCTTCTAAGAGAAGAATTAAGTTTGCACCATCTGTTCACCTCCTCCAGGCATCTTTCAAATTAACCAACTTGCAAAACCCTAGCAGACACTCTTCCCTTCTGTGGGGCAACCTCCCGAGCCGCTTCCTGTGTGGGGGAGGGTTTCTGCTCTTTCTGGAACTATTTGGCCTCCTCAGAGCTTCTTGTTTTTACTATTTTTTTATTGAGAGTCTCACTCAGTCACCCAGGCTGGAGTATAGTGGCACAATCTTGGCTCACCACAACCTCCGCCTCTTGAATTCTGGAACTGTAAGCCATTTTCATGCCTCAGCCTACCTAGTAGCTGGCATTACAGGTGTACACTATCACTTCCAGCTAATTTCTGTTTTTTAGTTGAGATGGGGTTTCACCATGTTGACCAGACTGGTCTCAAACTCCTGGCCTCAAGTGATCCACCTGCCTCCCAAAGTGCTGGGATTACAGGCGTGAGCCACTACTCCCAGCCTTTACTCTTTATCCTTACTCAGAGAAAAATAAGGCAAATCTATACACTGCAATGGGCAACTTAGTTAAAAAAAGGAAGAAAACATGCATCTGTAGCTCCATCCTCTTCTGTTCAAATTAATGAAACTAATGTTTTATTGCAACTAACCTTTTCCGAATTTATTTTAACTTTACTTCTTTGGGGTTATAGGCCACGATGGTCATTATGGGTTGGAAGCTTTCAAGAGACTCAATGCGTCCTATTTAACTACAATCGTGATTTGATTTTAGATGGTCGACGGGAACCCTTTTCAGCCATCTCATTATCCCTTCGGCAATCTGTGCTGATGTTCAGACACTCACACTTGCTCCCGAGCAATGCCACCATGTTCAGGTTCCAGGTCTGCCTTCATTTTCTCTTGCCGCAAGACATGGCACTGGGGATTCTCCCCTGGGAGAGGAAGAGCAGGCAGTGACAGAGGCTTTCCGGGAACCACAGCAGGGCTGAGCGTGTAGGACTCATCCTTGTGTGGGGACCAGGGGAGACCCAGCAGGACATCAGACCATATTACTCAGAAATACAAGGCCTGTGTGGGTGGCTTAGATAACAGAGAGCAATAGGGCTCTTAATTTGCCCAACTCCGACCTTGGCTTCAGATGGTTCGATTTGCCCTGTTGACTTCATATTGACTTTGAGTGTTTGTTTGCTGGGTATTAACAGGCCTCCTGCTTCCATTTTACAAAACGCATCTCCGAATACGCCAGTGGCGGTATGCCACCCCCTGCATCGTGGTCGAGAGTCCTCGCGCAGGTGCTGTCTGCCAGGCCCTGTCTTAAACACTTCGTGTGCATCCCCTCACTCTATCCTGTGCAGTGGGTACCACTGTGATCTCTTTAGAACATATGAGGAAACCGAGGCACAGAGTTACCCTGATGCTGAAACGGGTACCTCCGTCTCTCCCTTCCTCTCTTTCTCCCTGCTTGCTGCTTCTGCGACACTTCATACACATCCCTTTGTAACATTAGCATAATAGGTAACAGTGAGCATGTGGCTCATGCCAGTGCCATTCCAAACATTTGTCACAGATTAACTCCTCATCCTTATGTCAAGCCTATGAAGTCAATTTCTGTTATCCCATTTTATAGATGAGGAAACCGAGGTTCATAGACGTTGTGTACCTAGTCCCAGGTTGTGGAGCTGGCAAGTAGTGGAGAGCAGATTCTAACCAGGCTGTGAGATGTGTGACCCCAAAGCTCAGTGGCATCACCAGGCTGCAAGTGACCTGAGGGCAAGGACTGTATTGTTTCTATCTCTGCGGCTTTGTACTGAGCTCAAAATAGGTGATCGAAAGTTGCTTCATGAACTGGGTTAATCAAGGATTGTGGAAATGGAGGGTTTCTTTTGTCAGATGGCTAAGGTGTCTTGCCAGGGTGAAAGTGTGGGAACTGCATATATGCTAAAAATTTGTGTGAGACGTGTATCTCCTTAGGTAAAGCGAAACAAAACCAGTTGCTTTGTTATTCAAGCTGGAGTCTAACACTGAGGAGGGAGAGGTTTGCAGGCTGCCAAAGCCTCCCAGCCAGGACCGAGAGCCTGGTTTCCTGGTGCCAGGCCTGGGCTTCCACCACCACCCAAGCTGCTTCTCCATCTGCCTCCTCTGTCTGCCCCATGAGAAAAGGCAAACAGTCTGTGGGAGGAAAACAGAGCGAGGACTGAGCTGTCATGAAGAAATGCCACCCATGGGGAAGGAGATTGCATCATGCCCCTGCCGTCCCTCTTTCCATTCTCCCTGTGGCCCCTCCTGAGTTCATCATCGGAATCCCAGCCAAAGCAACCCATTTGCTGATTGGTTACCAGATGCCAAGGCACTCTGTTAGCAATTTGTGCTTACAAACTTTCATTTCCCAACAGCTCTGCAAAGAAGGTTTCACCATCCCTACTTTGCAGGCGAGGGTTGAAGAGAATATATAAGATGACAGTACAAAGCCTCTCTTGAATCCTCCTGCCACTCCATCTTCCACCATCCCTTCACTGTCTTCATTGATTTATTTTTATGGAGGTGTTATTTGCATGTAGTAAAACCATAACTCCTAAATACACAGCTCAATAGATTTTACACGCGTGTGCATCTGTGTAACCACCACTCTGAGCAAGACAGAGCAAATTCTTCCATCCATGAGGTCCTCTTTCTATCAGTGCTTCCTGAAGGTAGCTTCTGTTCTGATTTCTGTCTCCATAGACTGGGTTTTCCTCTTCTAGAAGAGCCTGTAAATGAGATGATACACTGCCTATGTTTTTGTGTCTGGCTTTTTTAGTCCAACATCATGTTTTTGAGGTTGATCTATGTTGTCACCACCATCAGCAGTGCGCTCATGCTTCTTGCTGAGCCCTATCCATTGTCACCGTGTGGACAGGCCACAGTTCACCCGTTTATTGATGGATGTCTGGGTGGCTTCCACTTTGGTCTGTTACAGATGAAGCTTCTGTGAGCATTCATGTAGAAGTCTTTTTGTTTTCCTTTCTTTTGGGTGGAATGGCTAGTTGTAGACTATGCTAAACTGTATCTCAAAACTCTTGTCTTGCCCTTCCACCTTCTCCTTTCCTTGCTGTCTTGGAAGGATTCCAGCAATATAGTGGAAAAGAAGTCAGATATAGTGCGAATCCCAGAACTGCCATGGACCACCAAGAACCCAGAGCCAGCGGCATCATCTCAAAAGGTAAAAGTCTGTGGAATGGAGAGGATCATCCTGACACCGTGGGGCTGCGGTGAGGATTACAGAAAGGGCCTGGTGGAATAAAGAGTGCTTCCTTCTTCTTTTACCCTCAGGACTGTGGGCCTGCCGTTTTGACAGCGGGAAAATAGAAATTTAATTCAGTGGAATGACTGGGAACCAAAAACAAAATAGTTGCAGGAATTTTGTGAAAAATCAATGATTTACTTAAGCTGGTCTTGGGGCCTGGTGTTTGGCTTTCCACCTCAGAGAGCATTGGGCAAGGAGGGCAAACACAAGCTTGGTCAACATCAGCCCTCCCTGCAAACAATGAGGACGTGCGTGTTCTGGACTTCTCTGTCCTCTTCCCTCTACCTCTGTCTCCGGAGGGGGAGGTGGGAAGATAGGGAAGGCTCTGTGAAGCGACTTAAGCTCAGATACCGGAAGCAGTGGGGATGGGATTCAGGGAGCTGAGGCACACTTGGAGGAGTGCCCTGCTCTCTCGTGGAGCCCCCAAGTTCACCAGGGAGGGCAGGGCAAGGCACTCAGGGTGCTAAAGACAAGCAGTTTGCACACGTGCTCATATACACACACTACTACTCCCATATCAGACTTTTGGGGGTCTCCTTCCTTATTTAAAGGGCTCTGGGAAAAATGATGGCCCTGACACCACCTGAAATAGTACAGACTATAGCAAGATCATGGGATTTGGGACAGTTAGAGCTGGGCTCAGTTTACTACGGACAAGTTACTTAACCCCTGTGGCTTTACCGTCCGTATGTGTAACTGGAGATTGTAGTTCCAAGGTCTTAGAGCTGGTTGTTAAGATAAAATAAATGAGTACACAGACAGGACCAGCATAGAGAAGACACTTCATAATGTCAGAGGTGTTTGAACCAGAGTGACTTCATCTTGAAGAGGAGCTTTTTAAAATGAGGCTGAGACTTCCTGGGTTGCATTCCTAGATGGTTAAGGCATTCTACGTCACAGGATGAGACAGGTCAGCAAAAGGTCATAAATATCTTGCTGGTAAAACAGGTTGCATTCGAGAAGCCAGCCAAAGCTTACTAATCAAGATGGTCAGTGACCTCTGGTCGTCCTCACTTTCACCAGCGCCATGACGGTTCACAAATGCCATGGGAATGTCAGGAAGTTACCCTATTTGTTCGAAAAAGGGAGGCATGAGAAACCCACCCCTTGTTTAGCATATAATCAAGAAATAACCGTGAAAATGGACAAGTGGCAGCCATTCTTTCATTTCTCTACTTTTTTTTCTTCCAACTTTTATTTTAAGTTCCTCGGGTACATGCACAGGTTTGTTACATGAGTAAGTTGTATGCCGCGGGATTTGGTGTACAGATTATTTTTATTTCTCTACTTTCTTAATAAACTCGCTCTCACTTTACTCTATGGACTCAACCTGAATTCTCGCTTGCAGGAGATCCAAGAACCCTCTCTTGGGGTCTGGATCAGGACCTCTTTCTGGTAACAATAATGTTGGTTTTCTTTCTTTTCCTTTTTTGAAAAAAAAAAAAATCGGGCAGTCCCCAGAGCAGAATAGCTTCAGAGAGACTCCCCTCTTTCTGTTTTCCTCTTCTCTTTCGGTCTTTTGTTTTGGTTGGAAGTAAGAGAAGAAAGCCTTGCACAGTACATTGTGTAGGGTTAGAGTCTACGCGTGTATAGAGAAATGAAAGGAGTTGATGAAAGGCTCTCAGATAACCCGGTGACCATCCTGGAATGCAGATTTACCAGCTGGGACAATGACTTCTGCTTTGTTCTTTATGTTTTGGTGTGTTTATGTTTTCACAAGAATGGGTTGCCTTTATAAGAAAGCACACGTTTAATTCCTTTTAACTTAAACAGAGAGACTCTATTCAAATACATGACAGTTTCTTCCAGGGTCTCTAAAAGTGTGACTTCGCCGGGGTTCTCCCTCACACTTCTGGCCTTCATCCAAACTCCCTAACCCTCAGAAGGCAGTCTGATGGAGTGGAAAAGCTTCTGTGGTAAAGTCGGACAACATCGAGCTCAAATCCTAATATGTTGCTTATTAGCTGTGGGAATTTAGGAAATTATTTAATCTCTCACTGAGCCCAGGAATAAACTGGGAACTTACCTACTTTGGTGCATTTGGAGACAGCTGGTGCGGTAACACTATATGGTCCAAACGTATAGAAACTCCTTGAGGAGCAGCAGTTTTGTAACTGCCCAGTTGGTTCACCTTGTCAGCTGCCTAGACAGAGCTGATTTATCAAGACAGGGAAATTGCAATGAAGAAAGAGTATTCACACAAAGCCCGCTGTGTGAAAGATCAGAGTTTTATTATTACTCAAATCAGTCTTCCTAAGCATTCAGGGATTGGCTTTTTAAGGATGATTTGGCAGGTAGGGGCTTGGGAAGTGGGGAGTACTGATTGGTCAGGTTGGAGATGGAATCATAGCGGGTGGGAGAGTCTTGTTGTCTTCTGCTCCTGGGTGGGTTGGCAGAACTGGTTGAGCCAGATTACTGATCTGGCCGGTGTCAGCTGATCCTTCCAGCGTAATTTGCAAATATCTTAAGCACTAATCTTAGGTTTTACAGTAAGTGATGTTATCCTTAGGAGTAATTTGGAGAAGTTCAGACTCTTGGAGCCAGAGGCTTCATGGCCCCTAAACTGTAATTTCTGATCGGTAGCTAATTTGTTAGTCCTGCAAAGGCAAACTGGTCCCCAGGTAAGAAGAAGGTATTTTCGGGAAAGGCTATTATCAATTTTGTTTCAGAGTCAAACCGTGAACTGAATTCCCTCCCAAAATTCCTACCCTCAGGAATGAACAAGGACAGCTTAAAGGTTAGAAGCAAGATGGAAGTGGTTAGGTCTGATTTCTTTCACTGTCATCATTTCCTCAGTTATAATTTTGCAAAGGCGGTTTCAGTCTCATTTCCTGTGTGCTCAGTCTCCAACGATATGACCTCCAGCAATGCTGTGCCGGTCACTACGCTATCTCACTCTGCAGATGAGCAACCAAAACTCAGGGAATGTAAGTGACTTGATGAGTTATGCCCTGGAAAACCAGCATTGTTCTTTTGTCTCTGTGCTTACATGACAATTACAGTTACAGGTATTCTCTCTGTACTATGGCCATGCCATATTTTGGCTTTGACCCTGGTGCCTGAGGAGGTCATTAGGTCTGTGTCTGTCCTTCACTTGTCCTTGCATTTTACACCAGGGGTGTATTCTCCAAGTGCAGTCTGGAGGCTTCGCTGGGGATGGGATCCCATGGCCTGGATTTCAAGCCTTACGACATTAGCATTATTAACATGGAAAGACCTTGGGGAATAAGGTAGTTTTGTCCCTAAAGAACATCTTTTGACCGGGAGTCGTGGCTCATGCCTATAATCCCAGCACTTTGGGAGGCTGAGGCAGGCAGATCACGAGGTCAAGAGATCGAGACCATCATGGCGAAACCCCGTCTCTACTGAAAATACAAAAAATAGCTGGGTGTGGTGGCACGTGCCAGTAATCCCAGCTACTCAGGAGGCTGAGGCAGAAGAATCACTTGAACCTGGGAGGCGGAAATTGCAGTGAGCTGAGATCGCGCCACTGCACTCCAGCCTGGTGACAGAGAGAGACTCCAAAAGAAAAAGAGAGAGAGAATATCTTTCACATGCAAAGGCAGCACCTCCAGCCTCTCTGTATGGATCTTTTGACTTAATAAATCATCATGTTGGTCATCTGGTCACCTAAGGCAGAACTCTTCTGCCGTTGGGGCTTGTTATCTACCAGACGGTTTGGTAATCCTTGAGGATTTGCAATGCTCCTGAGCTCAGGGTAGTTCTGAACTAGGTCTTCAAGTATGATTTTCTAAATCCTGATTCCACATTAAGTGCGAACACATGAGTTAATCAACAAAAAATGATGTTGGTACGTGATGTTTCAGCATGTTGAAACATCACGTCAGGAAAGGACGAGATATCTGTGACCACTGGTATTCATAGTCACATGAATCTCTCAGAGCTCCGGGGTTACAAAGCTTTCATTGAGGAAGTTACTGAGTGAATATCTTAATTTCACAATTTATAATTTTTCATACTTTGTTTCAACTTCTTTCCTCTTTCACTTAAGTTTGACATTAGTAAGGACCATAGCAGGAAGCCAGTTTATAATTTTGATCGCTTGCCTGCCACACGGTGCAATAAATCTCATTAGTGAATCTCTTGCATATTGATATTTCCTTATACATTTTCCCATGGAGGCCAGAGCACTACCTTTGATTTTATGATTGATGTCACCTGTCCCCAATCTTTTTGGTACCAGGGATCAGTTTCATGAAAGACAATTTCCACGCAGGGTGGTCGCGGCAATGACTTTGGGATGAAACTGTTCCACCTCAGGTCATTCTTAGATTCTCCTAAGGAGCGTGCAATCTAGATCCTTTACATGTGCAGTTCACAGTAGGATTTGCATTCCTATGAGAATCTGATGCCACTGCTGATCTGACAGGAGGGCACTGATCTCACCCACTGCTCACCTGCTGTGCAGCCCAGTTCCTAACAGGCCAAGGACCAGTACCATTCTGCAGCCTGGGGATCGAAGACCCTGATTATTTTTATTTATTTATTTATTTTTTGAGATGGAGTTTTGCTCTTTTTGCCCAGGCTGGAGTGCAATGGTGCGATCTCAGCTCACTGCACCCCTCTGCCTCCCGGGTTCAAGCAATTCTTCTTCCTCAGTCTCCCAAGTAGTTGGGATTATAGGCACACACCATTACGCCTGGCTGATTTTTGTATTTATAGTAGAAATGGGGTTTCGATATACTGGCCAGGTTGTTCTGGAACTCCTGACCTGATCTGCCCACCTCAGCCTCTCAAGGTGCTGGGATTATCCCTGATTTATGTGAAGCTTTGAAATCTCCATTTCCCTTAAGGTTCATGGATTAGCCCTATCCAAAAATTGGCTGTCAAACATTACAGTAAATTTCATACGCTTAGTATGTGTGTATGTACACCTACACACACATGAGTTTAGCACTTGACATTTAAATGGCTTGGATATTACATCTATCCTGCGTTTGTGGCTTCTCAGTAGGGAAAATGAGCCTGCTTCTCGGTAGGGGCTGTAGGGAACTGTGCAGTGGAAGAAAAGTCACAGTGACATATTGTTCTTCCAAATTCTCTCTGTCTGGTTTGAATGCCAACAAGCTTATCCAGTGACGACAGCCAACTCCAGAATTGCCCTGTTTCCTAGGCCCAGCCGACAGTTGACTTTACACCTTCCTTGCCTGCTAACAATTGGAGCAACACAAATATCAAAGCTTTGCACTAAGCAGTGTTTGCAGGACTGGGCCATTTTAAGTGACAGACTCACTGACAGAGACTATAAAGTGACCCTAAAGAAGAAATGACTGGTGCCCACTATCAGAGCACCAGCATCTCTTTGGGAGCATTCCAGAAGCCATATGCCAGGCCACAGATGGCTGTGTAGAAACTTCCAGAAGAAGGAAGGCTAAGTTGAGTGTGAGAGACATCACAAATTCTTGCCAATATCTGATTCTCTTTTTCCTCTGAGTATATGGAAGGCGACGCTTTCCAGCTAAGTTGCAGGTGGACAGGTCTGTGCTCTGGCCAAGAAAAGAAAATGCTAGAATAAATACTAGGTCTCACATCTGGACTGAAGCAGGGAAAGGCCTCTGAGTGGTTCTCCAGGCTGTTTTCCTTACAGTGGTCAAGATGAGGGCTCACGCTGAGATGTGAAGCTGCGAGAATGCACGTCTTGATCGCTACATTGATTCAGACAAGATGCCTTGAAGAACAGGGGGTCGGAGAGTTGCTGAAACCCATACCCAATTAGCATGAGAGGGAGATTTTATCCTGAAGTCACTAAGGTTGCTGGAGTTGTATGTAATCCTCCCTGATAATGCAATCAGACATTGGTATTTTGCTGATGCCACCTCATGTTAGAGCCTGCTCACAACCATAACCATAGAATTCCTGTTGTAAAAAATGTCGTTTCTAGTCTTGGCAACATAGTAAAATCCGTATCTCCAAAAAAAAAAAAAAACATAGATGGGCATGGTGGCGTGCACCTGCAGTCTTAGCTACTTGGGAGGCCTAAGTGGGGGAATCGCTTGGGCCAGGGAGTCTGAGGCTTCAGTGAGCTGTGATTGCACCACTGCACTCCAGCCTCAGCCACAGAATGGGCCCCTATCTCAAAAAACATACTTTTAGTAAAAATAATACATTTCTTATTAGCCTTAAGTGATTGAGGTTACTACTGTGGTTTCTACCGAGCCAAAAATAGGAATAATGATTCCATGTGACTGATATGAGATTAGATTCTATCTTAGTCCATTCATGAACGTAGGAATTCAAATTTTTCATTTTTAGATAAAATTTCTAAAATTATTGTACTTGCATATGAGATGGTGCTACTTTCCTGTGTACTGGCTAATTAAGAAATTTACTTAAACAAAATCTCAGGCACATCGTAGTTGAGATTAACTGGCCTCTGTGAAAGTCATGTAGAATGTACTCTAACAGTTCCCCAGGTGAGTCTGATTGCAGTGCATCTGGACCATGAACTAATGTTTGGAAACAAATGATCTAAGCAGTGTGAGTGGCCAAAATTAAGTATGGGCTGGCTCGAGTTTCGTTCTTTCCTTCCTTCCTTCCTTCCTTCCTTCCTTCCTTCCTTCCTTCCTTCCTTCCTTCCTTCCTTCCTTCCTCAGAGTCTCTCTCTTTCACCCAGGCTGGAGTTCATTAGCATGATCTTGGCTCACTGCAACCTTCACCTCCCAGGTTCAAGCACTTATCCTGCCTCAGCCTCCCAAATAGTTGGGACTGCAGGTGCATGCTACTTTGCCCAGCTAATTTTTGTATTTTTAGTAGAGACGGGGTTTCATCATGTTGGCCAGTTGGTTTTGAACTCCTTACTTCAGGTGATCCACCTGCCTTGGCCTCCCAAAGTACTGGGATTACAGGCTTGAGCCACCATGCCCAACCTTCAAATTTCAAATTAATGATTTCTGATTTATCCTCCTGATCAGTTGATCTTATATCTTTGTTCCTGTCCACTATTTTTTCCTTCTTTCTTCCTTATTTTCATGAACAATGTCACTGATATTGAACAGCTAACCCCTTCTATACTTCCTGTGAACATGTTGCATCATGCTAGTCATGAGCCCAAGTTGATTCTTAGGTAACCCTGTTAGATATGTAGTTTATAGTTCCTTGTCGGTTTTCTCAATTATTTTACAAGTACTGAGGAAGGGGCTACAGACCAACATCCACAACTAGACATCTGCTTGTGAACTGGCATCATTTCAGAAGGACTGACCCTTGGTTGAATCTGCCTGCAGATTCCAGCCTCCCAGTTGCAGTCTAGGCTGGAGTGATCAAGCAACTCAGATGTGCACAGAAAACACATCATGGCTGGAACTGTGTTACATGGAGTGATAAATAACTAAGATGACTCGCTGTCAATCAGCAAAATCTATATCTCAAACTCAGGTGAGGAGTGAGGAGTATTGCAGTGTTTGGATTCCATCAGCCAAGGACCTAATCAAAGACGGGGTAGCAGTTGTGATGGTCGAAAAAGTAAATAGTGGTTGACTCCAATCCCTGCCCTGAGACATGGCTGGAACTTAAGGATTCCAACTCTTCATCTGACCTGCCTTCCTTTCTTTCCCCTGGCAGTGTTCTAGTTGATTGGCACATGGTCCCCAGAAGTCAATCCCCTAGAACAGCATTAGTGCTTCTTTTCTGTGCTTCAGTCTACAGCAACACCTCTTTGGGATCCTCTTTGGCACACATTTCATGCTAACTCCTCCGTGATTCCTCATTTGGAACTAATCAGTCCGGTTTCTGAAATCCCAGAGTAGTTTCATTCTATGTTATTTTACATGTAAACTGAGTTCAGGGGCAAGATGTGGTGCCACTTCCCTGGCACATTACCAGCATTAGCCTCACCCCTTCATGGTCACTGTTACTTGAGTTTGCACTCAGGGGTCACTCTGTGCCCATGCGCTGGTTGACCAGTGATGAGACTGGTCCCCTATTTAGCTGAACAGGCCTACATTTCCTATGGGGGACCTTCAGCTGGGCTGTGTTGAAGACCCTGAGGAGGGAACAATGCTCAGGAGAGGTCAGAGATTGAATTGCTCAAGACTTTCCAGCTATCTCTTCCTTGTTTCAACTTCTGGCTCTGCACTGAGCTCCCAAACCCCGCCTCCCATCATCCCAGGAGGAGAACAGTGGACTCCTTTTTCTCATATCAGAAATGATGATATCAGTACATATGGGGAAAGGGTAACTTCTGAAACCTGTTTATCAACCTGTGTGCATCTTAGTGCACCTCCCACAGGGTCTGGCAGAAATAAACTGTGTTTGCAGAAGAGGATGATTGAGTAGAGACGAAGGAATTGATGGTATAGGAGTGAAAGGCATTGCTGTATTGTCTTAGAAGATAGATCTAGGGCACAAGTAGATGGATTGGCCTTGGCAGAGATCAAAGACGCTTCACCCAAATACAGAAAAGAGAGAAGAACATGAGGGCATATTTTCAGGAATGTAGAATGTTGAGCTGGAAGCATGTAGAAGTTCTCTCCTGATTGCTTCAATTTTCTCAGTGCAGCAAGAAATAATGTCATTGGCTTAGAATAAGAACGGAGGAGGAGGTTTTGGAAATCTGAAGAAAGAGGGGAAAGCATGAACTTGTCACCTAGGATAATGGGAAGGAATGGATTAGAGAATGTATTAGAGTGGATTATTGCAGAGAATGGAGTCAAGAAATACAGTCTGATTGCTAAGTAGCATTAGTAGTCCTCAGTGGTTGTAAGGTGAAAGCATGGCCAATCACGGTGGAGGCGCTGCCCTCCCATCCCTCGAGCTTTACTAAAGCACCCATGGGGTCTACAAACAGGAGGATTTAATCAGGCTTTGGTTTTGCTAGTACGATAAGGGAAAGAGGAGCATGGTAGCTGAGCGATTATAATGCTGCGTCACACAGCATTGGCAATTATAAGATCAAGGCTGTGACCGTGGGAGTGAGTGTCTTAGGCAGAGTGGAGGGAAGCATCATGAGAGGAAAGTGGGGAGATCCAGGAACTAGAAGGTCCTGTTTCTGTGAATATTGACATTGCCAAGAATTAAGAAAGGAGGAAGTTGGAGAGCGTGACAATGAGCCAGTAGCAAAAAATTTTCAAGGAAGAGAAACAAATAATATAAATGTTAAGTTGTGTTACAGAGGAAATTAGTAAGAGGTTGAGATAGAAAATAAGGATGTATATGGGAGTCTGCTTTAGGTAGGATGGTTAGGGAAATTATGAAGAGGTAAACTAAGGTTGATACCTACTGAAGGAAATACTTGCATATGTAAAGACCCTGAGGCAGGAAAGAGCTTATTCCAGAACTTAGAGGAAGATTCTTGTGGCTGGAAGATAATGACACTTGGGGAGATGGCGGGAGATATTTGTTAGATAGAGGTGTCTGCCAAACTAGCAGACAGAGAAAGGCTCTCTAGAGGACGGTGAATGTATTCAGGAATGGGCACTGCAACGGGGACAAGCATGCCACAGTAAACACTGCAATGGGAACAGGCATGCCATATGTGTGTGTTCAGGAAGGTAAAGGAAGACAAAGCCTTTTTTAGGAAAAAATGAAGAAAATTACGCAACTGTTTTGAGATTATCCTTGGCTACAAGGATCGGTAACAAGGGTGGTGCCACCCTGAGGGTAGATAGGCCGTTGCTGGGCTCATGTGCTCACTAGAGTATTTTTTGTGTAAGGGTGTGATAGCCTTTGTGCAAGGTTGTGGTTTTTGCAGTCTTTGGTGATAGTCCTTGTTATCAGGCATATGTTCACGAGAACCCTTTCTTCATGGCCTTCTCTGGCTCCATTTGTCAGGGATTTAACACAAGCGACTCCATTTTGATTCTGGCAACTTCTACACTTCCCCTTTTGATCAAGATCTTTCTTCCAGAGTACTGCTGATCAGTCATTCTATAGTTAGGTTTTTGCTTTTTGTTTGTTTGTTCGTTTTTGAGACAGGGTCTCTCTCTGTCACCCAGGCTGGAGTGCAATGGTGTCATCTTGGCTCACTGCAACCTCCTCTTCCCAGGTTCAAGTGATTCTCCTGCCTCAGCCTCCCAAGTAGCTGGGACTACAGGTACCCACCACTATGCCTGGCTAATTTTTGTTTTTGTTTTTTTTCAGTAGTGATGGGGTTTCACCATGTTGGCCAAGTTGATCTTGAACTCCTGAGCTCAAGTGATCCACCCACCTTGGCTCCCAAAGTGCTGGGATTACAGGCATGAGCCACCATGCCTGGCCTAAATGTACCATCTCAAGGAGAAAAAGAGGAAGAGTGGAAGGCCATAACACATGGCCTGTGAATCACATGCAGCAAGCTCTAACAACAGTTGAAACTCTGGAATATGAATCTGAGAAGTTTCAGCAGAAAAACTCTACATTGAGAAATGAAATTACCTATGTAGCTGAAGAAGACAGCATTTCTAACTTGAAACCAGGGAAATTAAACAAAGACTGTAAAACAGAGAAAAAGCTGCCATTTAGAAGTTGCCTGAAAATTTAAAGAAACAGGTTTCAGAAATAAAATTGAAAACCTCTTGCAATTTTTGTAAAGAACAAATCAATACTTCAAGAAAACTGTTGTTCTAATATAGGGGAATGAAATTTTATTCAGAATATAGAGAATACTTTTCACAAATGCATTTTTCATAAACCTCCAACTTACTCAGATCTTTCATTATATGCCTAGACCTTTATTTCTTCCGTGTTACTTTAGGACAAAAATTTACTTTCTTTTTTATTATTATTTGAAAAATTATTTTTTAAACTTCTGTACCAAAAATATATAACTTATAACTTTCTTTACAACTTTCTTTCCTATTTATAGTTTTTTTCTATCTTGCTTCTCTTTTGTTTCTAAATTTATTTTTTGAAATAAAAACCTTAACTAGTCTCTGAACTTAGACACAATTATTCTTTTTTCTCAATAAGAACATATTTTAATGTTTTTATTATGTTTTTTATCAAAAAATACATCCTACTTTTTTAGTACACTTGTTATACAGAATTATACATATTAATTAGAATTTTAACTTTCAGTAGCGCAAATTTCTAATGAAAATATGAGAAGTCAGAAATTCTTAGCTATCTGTGATGTATCAGTATTTTGTAGCACCGGAGCGAGCAGAAAATAACACCAAGACAAAAGTATGCCAATTGCAGGGTCTTTATTGCCAGTGACCACGGAGGACTTAAGTCTCTCCAACCCGTGTCCCCAAGCTCAGGGGGAGCAAGGCATTTAAGCTGCAAAACCACATCCTTATTCAGGGGGGCCCAGGGGTGTGCAAGTCAAGCTGTCTGTACAGAAACTAAAGTAAGTGATGTGCTGCAAGGGGAGGGCAGTAGCAGTGGAAATTTTTACCCTTAACACCTCTGAGAACTGCAGTACAGTAACAGTTCGAGAATTCCTCCTCTGCCCAGGGCCCAGGTGGCTTCTCTATAACATGGCAGTGCTTAGGCTTCTGTTTTTGCCCCTATCTCATTCCCCCCTGTTGCTTGGACATGAATCAAATCACTGATTCCCTGATTAGGACTGGTTGGTCAGTTTGGCTCAACAGCTCATACCGGGACCTTAGGACCATTAATTTTACAGAATTTATTCTTGTTTGGATTAGTCTGAGTAGCTGATTCAAAAGGCAAGGGCCGAACATCAGTCCCAATATGAGTAGGGTCAGGGGTCCTGCCAGTCTGGTGAGTAGGGAGGTGAGCCAGGGGGACCAGGAGAACATTCTTTGATACCAACTCTCAGAAGTTCCTCTGAGGTGTTTTCTGGTTTCTAGGTTTTGCCTAACTAGGGCAAGGCTGTCTCGGATAAGTCCAGATTTATTAGCATAAAAACAGCATTGCTCATTGAGAGCTGCACAGAGTCCCCCTTGTTTTAGAAATAGTAAGTCCAGCCCTCATGTATTTTGGATACCATCTCAGCTAGGGAGTCCAACTGGTCCACAAGTTTAGAAATAGAGTTTTCTAAATGGTGTATGTCTGAGTCTATACGGTGGGATAGGGCCTGGAAATTTTGGTCCCAGTCACTAGGGCTGAGATTCCTACGGCTGCAGACCTGGCAATTCCAAGTCCTACTAGTAAGGGCACAACTAGAGGAATTCGCTTCCAGCATGTAGTTGAGTCAGAGGGGGCAATGAGAGTTAAACCTTGTGGCCCACTATAGATATTTATGCAGGGCAAGATGTATACGGGGGTACAGAGTACGGGTCTCCAGAAATGGTTAAACTGAAAAGTGGAAATGCAGTTGGTGAGACCGAAAGTGCAGGCTAACCAAGATGAGTTTGGGGCAGTATAGTAAAAATTTGTTCCGTTACAGTTCAAAAGGAGGGTGTCATTGCAGAGGTGCTGGTATGGGGAGTTAGTGAGGATACAGTTAGGGAAATGATAACATTTACCCTTTCCTTACAGATCACCTAGAGTTATGTGGAACTTTCTTTCAGAACAGCGGGTGCTGGAGGGTTTGTGTGCTGCTGTGCTGCTAAGCCTGTGTAACACGGAGGCCGTGGGTTTAAGCATAGCCAGCAGTCTGCACCCAGGTTTGGGTTATACTGGTTAAGTAGGTGATGAGTTGAAGACAGTATGTCTAGGAGGTTTAAGTCTTCTGTGGCTAGATTTGTTACTGAGGGGGAAGTGGAGGGAAGGGTAGGATTAGGAGACTGGACTCTTCGGGTTTTAGGGAAAGGTTCCCGGGGTTTTAGGACTTCTGCAATTTTTCCTATAGGGCGGTTAGGTCGTGATGGGGCCATGCGCTGGATGGTGAGGATGTTGCCCATATCCCACCCTCTCATACATACATTGAGGCCCCCAAGTTTGCCCTGTTGTCCATCTACTATCTGGGGTAGTTACAGTTATTTTGACTGGGTTACAGGACCCGGCAGAACACTGGGATGGGGGAGACACCTGCTGGAAGGAGATGAATGAGTCTTTGTTTTTGACATATCCTGATATGGTAGAGATAGTCTCACAACCCCATGGGGGCAAAGGAACTCATTTAAATCTCCACAGCTCCACTTTTTTTGTGGGGTGGACCCCAGACATAAGTACAATCCCATGGTCTGGAGTTTTTTCTCTGCTCCTGAGCTACCGCACCTGGCTACACTTCCACTTGTTCTGAACTTTAGGTATTGGCCCAGGAGGGCACAGAGGTCTAAGGTGAAGACAACAGGGTTTCTCAGGGTACACTCTCAAGTTGACAAGGGTGGATTCCTGCTCTATTAGGGAACTAACATATTTTCCCATGGAGCCCACTGTAAGGATCCATTGATAATGAGTGGGCTCCAAGGGGGTTCCTTTTTTGGGGGTTTACAGCAAGGGTTACGGAGACAAGAGTGGTGACCGTGAAGAGCGCAAAAGTCTTAGCTTTAACAGATCCGGTGATGAGTGGTCGACTCTCCATTGCTCTTCTGGTGGGGCAGTCTTAACGTGGGTGTGATGAATCCAGGCAGTCAGTCTGTCCACCTTAAGTGCGGTGGGGGTGGTCAGGATAACTGTGTAGGGTCCTTTCCAATGCGGAGTCCGACCGGAGGCGGTGAATCTCTTAACAAGGACTGAGTCCCCAGGCTGGAAGGAATGTGCTGGCTGGTTTGAGAGATCCATTGATGGGGTTCGAGTGTCTCTGATGAGCCGATGCACCTGGGATTGGACAGACTGAAGTGCCTGTAAGGACTCCTCTGGGTTCCGTAGGGGGGACATCAGTAAGGTCCTGTCGAGCAGCATGGAGGACATCCATTGTCTGCTGGCAGTCATGTACTGGCTCCTCCGGCTCGCTGTCAGGTAGCAGCATGGCTGGGTTTAAAACTGTAGTCTTTAAAAAATTTATGTAGGGCTGGTCCAAAAGCAAAGCCTGATATTGAACTATGAGGGCATTTGACATCCATTTTCCTGGCACTCCATGGAGTAGTGACTCCACCGCATGGGGTGTCACTAAATTTAACTCCTGTTCCAAGGTTAGTTTGTCCACCTCCTTGACCAACAGGGCCATAGCTGCAACCGCCCTCAGACAAACTGGCCACCCAGAGGCTATGGGATCAAGCCTTATTGAAAGGAAGGCGACTGGCTGGGACCATGGTCCTAATGTCTGGGTGAGCACCCCCTTAGTGACTCCCTGTTTTTCATGTGCAAACAACTGCAAGGGCTTAGAGATGTCTGGCAAGGCCAAGCCTGGGGCTGTAGTTAGGGCACTTTTGAGCTTGTCAAAAGCTTGTTGTTCTGTCTCAGTCCAAGTCAAGGGCTGAGTTCCTCCAGTGCAGGCATACAGGGGCTTAGCTATCTCAGCAAATCCCAAGATCCATAGTCTGCAACATCTGACTGCCCCAAGGAATTCTTGAACTTGGCATTTTGTGGTAGGGGTGGGTATTTGAAGCACTGCTTGCACTTGGCTAGGTGCCAGTGCCCTGTTGCCTTTTTCTATAATATAACCCAGATAAGTAACTTTCAGTTGACAGAGTTGGGTCTTTTTAGCTGAGACCTGGTAACCTAGAGTCTGTAGGGTCTTCAATAATGACTGGGTGGTCTCTTGACAGGCCTCCTGGGTTTTTGTAGCGAAGAGTAAGTCATCCATGTACTGGGGTAGGGTGCACTCAGGGAACTCAGCTCAGAAGGTGGCAAGATCTTGGCTAAGTGCCTTGTCAAAAAGAGTGGGTGAATTTTGAACCCCTGAGGCAGTCTTGTCCAAGTGAGTTGTCCCAAGATCCTGGTAGTAGGGTCAGTCCATTCAAAAGCAAATATGGGCTGGCTAACAGGAGCCAGTGGGATGCAAAAAAAAATGCATCCTTGAGACCCAGAACAGTAGAATGGTAGTACTCTGGGCCCTAGAGACTTAGGAGGGTGTATGGATTTGGGACCACTGGATGGACAGTTTCCACTTGTTTGTTTACCTCCCTTAAGTCCTGTACAGGTCGATAGTCCTTTGTGCCTGGTTTCAAAACTGGGAGCAAGGGGGAATTCCATGGGGATTGACAAGCAATAAGGATCCCTCCTTCTAGAAGCCTGGATACATGTGGAGCAATTCCCCATCTGGCTTCCTGGCCCATGGGATATTGTCATACCTGAACTGGGGTTGCTGTTGCCAATAGCTGGACTACAACCAGGATACGGTGATTTGCCAAGCCTGGAGAATTTGTTTCAGCACAGACTCTTGGTACCATTTCTTGGAACAGGTGGAGGAGGTCTGATGTTGGTGGTTGATCCGTTTCTGATAATGCCTCCTGCAAGAGATACTCATCTGACAGGGCACAGGTGATGAGGATTTGCTGGGGTGGCCCTGATGCCAAATGAGGAGGAATTGAGAGGCAAGTCTGACTCTCACAAAAAAGAAATATTTGCTTGAAGTTTGTGGAGTAAGTCCCATCCTAGGAGGGGTATGGAAATTCTGGAATAACTAAAAAGGAGTGGGTGACAGTGCTGTTCCCCAGATCAATAAGTTGGTTGGTGGTACAAGGGCTTGTTGTGGTTTTCCCTTGAATCATTTTTTTTCTACTCGATATTGGTCCCAGAGGCTGAGTAAGGACTGAGTGAGCTGCCCCGGTGTCTACTAAGAAGCTGACAGGTATGCCCCCAATCTTTAAAGTGACCCTGGGCTCCTGGGGGCTTAATAAGTAAGAGCCCCAGCCCAGTCACTCTTGACTTTGTAAATTGAGAATGGCCCGTGGTTGCCTTCCCTGAGCTGTTTCTTGCCTTTTCCTCTTGGGGCACTCATTCTTCCAATGACCTTCCTGTTGGCAGAATGCACACTGGTTATTTCTAAGCCTGGGCCGGGGACCCCGAGGGCCCCCTGTAGGGTCACTTGATCAGGGCTTTGGACCCCATGGAATAACTTGGGTTTCCTGAAGAGCCGCTATTACTGCTTCAGTAACTCTCTTATCCTGCTTCTCTTCCAAGGTGTCCCTATTATTAAAAACTTTTTGGGCAACTTTCAACAATTGAGTTAAATTCATTCCTTGGAATCCTTCCAACCTTTGTAACTTTTTCCTGATATCAGGGGTGGACTGGGAGACAAAAGCCATATTGATGGCCCCGTCTGGTTTTCTAAAGCCTCAGGGTCAATAGGAGTGTAGGTGCGATATGTGTCTTGCAGGCACTCAAGGAAAGCAGCCGGTGACTCCTGTGGACCCTGAGTTATGGTCCCTACTTTGGAGAGGTTAGTGGGCTTATGGGCTGCCCTCCTAACCCCCTCTAATAGATACTGGTAAAAATTGTTCAAAGCCTGCAGACCTGCCAAAGTGTTTGGGCCCCACTGGGGTTGGGTGCAAGGGAAGATTTCATTAATCTGGCCCTGGTTCTCCTCCACCGTGCCTCCCTGGGGACCTAAGATAGCCTTTAATGCCTCCTGCCTAATCCTACTCCTTTCTTCAGTGGTGAAGAGGATTAGGAGTAATTGTTGACAGTCATCTCATGTGGGACGATGGGTTTGTAAAACAGATTCCAGGAGCCCTGTGAGCACCTGGGGTTTCTCAGAGAATGGAGGGTATTGAGTCTTCCAATTGTACAAATCACTTGAGGAGAAAGGAATATGGAAAAAGATTGGCCAGCCCCTGTCACTGTCCCCTGAGGGGGGTGCCTCCCTGAGGGGAAGAACAGTTAGGGGATGTGAAGCTCCACTTTGGGTATGTAAAGGATATAAGGGCTGGCTACTAGTACTTTCCAGACTGGGGTGTTGGCCCCTTTTCTCAGGGGGCCTGGAATAAGGTGGAGGTAGCTCTTGGTCTCTGCTGAACTAGGGAGTGTAGTTGGTGCTGAGGGTGGTTTGTTTTGGGCCTGGGGTTGCAATTATAACTTGTAGCCCAGCCTGTTTGATGCAGTGTTTCAGCCAAGGTGGGGGCTGCTGGACTAGGCTTAACCATTGATCAATATATGGGAATTGGTCAGGGTGGCCTGGGGAATCTGTTACAATATTCCAGGTGGCCTGGGTTATTTTTGGGTCGTAGGTCCCCATATCTGGCCACCCCACTCCAAATGATGGCCATTCTAATTCACAGAGGCTATGAAGTTTCTTTGGGGTTAATTTAATGCCATACTGGCCAGAAAACCCTGCCTTAAAATTTGTTGTCATGCACTGGAGGGGGGTGCAGGGTTGGGAATGCAATGAACCCATTTTTGTCGCCCTCTCTTACGTCCCCCAACAATGACCTGGGTTTTTCTGCCTTTATGGTATAGCCAATTCTGAAAAGCCTGGAATTCAAATTGTGCCTGTTGTAGTATTGGGTTTAGCAATGCTTCCACTGCTAATCTTGTAAAGAAAAGACTGTTAAGTTGATGGGCCTATCTCTAGTCTGGGCCAAGGGGATGGGTGGTAGGGGCTAGGGAACTGTATATGGCTCCCCGCTATTTAGCCACAACTGGCGGTAATAAGCCAGGTGAAGATTTAATGCTGCTTGGGCATGGTCCTCCTTTATGTATATCCTGGCACTCAGTGGCTTTGGGAAGGTTGGGAAGTGACAAAATAGGTGGACTAAGAAATCAGTGGCTTTGGGAAGGTTGGGAAGTGACAAAATAGGTGGACTAAGAAATCTACCAGGTGAGAATTTTGAATCCACCACACTCTACAGAGGGTGCAAAATCTTTGCCAATCAGTTTCTACTGGGCCTTGGCATCCAACCTCCCAACAGTCAGGATGGTGTCAATATGTAGACTCATGATGTAGGGTTGGGCAGTGCCCGTAACAACACCAAATATTTTTTTTGACAGAAGAGACAGCTACTCTTTTCCCATCCTAACTGAAAGAGAATAGCTGGCAACTCTTTATCTAGGATTTGGTTTCCCAAGACTCCAAAGAAACTACATCCGAGTTGTTGAGGACAGAATCTTCTCCCAGACAGGGAAGGAAAGGAAGAATAAGAAAAGGAAAAGTGAGGCCTCAGTGATAGAAAAGAAATAGGAAAAGGAAAGAGAGCAGAGTTATTTCCAAGGGCATGAATTCAGTAAAGGTCCCCTGCAGCCAGTGGTCCGTCAGCCACTGTAAAATGTTTTCTACCTCAAGGGAAGCAGGCCTGAACCATTGTGTATCAGCCAACAAAAGTCTAACAAAACTACAATACAGACAGAACCACATATAAGATGGACAGACAAAGGATGGGTGCCCCCCAGATGGGAGACCAGTCTGATGCCTGCCTGGTCACTTCCCCAGAGGGATATTTCAGGACATTTTGGCTAAGGCGTACCCTTATAAACCCTGGGCCTGGTCACCTCAGAATTTTTGGTTCTGAGGTGAATTACCATTATGCCTATGACGCTCCTGCGGAACTGCAGGTGAAGGCCCTTTCAAGCCCCGTAGCCTACTTGCCGTGGGACTACATATATACACATTCACTCTCACACTCACACAGAGGTTACGGAAAACCACCAAACACTGATACCCACTGTACCAGCTACCAGATGCCAGAGCCTCCGGTGACATCTCAGGGAGGCTTGCTGGGGTCAGAGTGGCAGTGACCAGGTCTGGTCCCCTGACTTGGGCTACAGATACCAATGGACTAGTCCCCAGATTCCAGACCAGACTTACCTCCGGAGGTTCCCAGGACCCTGAAGAATATTAGGTGAACGTTGGCAGCATGGTTATACAGTCGCCACGGGGCCTGAACCCTGGGGCCCTGGAATATCTCAGGGGGCGCCTCCCCTAGGGTTCCCCGGGGTGGGGGCAACTGCCCAGCCAAGGCTCTGAGACAGCTTTTGTCTGGTGAAGGACGGAAAAAGAGGAAAATCTCACTGGGGCCTCCAGAATGTAGCACTGGAGTGAGCAGAAAATCAACACCAAGACAAAAGTAAGCCAATTGCAGGGTCTTTATCGCTGGTGGCCACGGAGGACTTAAGTCTCTCCAACCCATGTCCCCAAGCTCAGGGGGAGCAAGGCATTTAAGCTGCAAAACCACATCCTTATTCAGGGGGGCCCAGGGGTGTGCAAGGCAAGCTGTCTGTACAGAAGCTAAAGTTAGTGGTTTGCTGCAAGGGGAGGGCAGTAGCAGTGGAAATTTTTACCCTTAACACCTCTGAGAACTGCAATACAATAACAGTTCCGAGAATTCCACCTCTGCCCAGGGCCCAGGTGGCTTCTCTATAAGATGGCAGTGCTTAGGCTTCTGTTTTTGCCCCATCTCAATTTTACAGATAAAAACCATTTTATAATTTTAGAAACATGTTTCCCCATAATGTAATTTTATGTGTATTAAAAGACCCAAATATATTTTAGTCTTTCTATAAAATTTAAGAAGCCAAGGACAAACTTACATTGATACTCATCAATTTATGTTTCAGTATTTTATGGAAATGATCTGAATATTTAATAAGCATCTATTACTTAATTTAATATAATGTAACTTTAAGATTTTAAATTACATAAAAACTTCATTTGTAATCATTTATTCCATTTACATTCACCTTTTTCATTTATTTATTTGACAATTATACCTAGATGACTTATAAAAACTAATCTATTAGACAAATTTGGTAAACATTTCAAGTTATATCCTTAATAACAATTTTTATAACTTGTGAATATCAGATGTTTACCTATCTAAGAAAACTAAAGTTAAATACCTGGGTATTTGCCAGTAATTCAGAAGATACAGCTGTTTTTATCAAACCAACAATATTAAATTAGTCTTACTTATCAAAGAGTTTCACAAAGATCATTTTGATTTTAGGCTGAGTTTATAGTTATGAATATAAAACATCTAGCAGAGACAAATGTAATCTTGTCTGACCAGTAAACTCAGGCAAAAAAACTATGCTGAAAACTCTGAATACATTTTTATTTTATCAAAAAATTTAAACCTAGCTTATTTATTAAATATTTACTCAAGTCAAGTGAACTAAAAGACATTTCAGTTAATTACCATATTTTAACAATTTATATAAGCACTCACTTATTTAAGTCAATATGCATAGAATTCCTTAAGAGATTTCTACTTGATTATGCCAGATTCTTATATTATATGTAGATACAACACACAACATAATACATGAACATTTATGTAAAAACACCTAAACACACACACACACACAGAATTTATAGCTTTCATTTTAGAATTTTAGTCATGAGACAGTAAAACAGCGTATGATACAAACTCAAAGGATTATGAAAGACAGTTGGATCCAAATTATATTTCTGACAAAATGGGACCTGCTCACATTGCTATTTGGCCAGATTGGTAATCTAATGAACACGTATTGAAATTTTGAGTAAAGTCATTGGTTAACACAAATCTCTTTAACTGTTTTTTTTTTTTTTTAAATTAGTTCTACATGAGTTTAGGAATTAAACTGTTAAATGTTTACATTTTAGCTAGGACTGGCTGAATTGTGTAGAAAACCCCCAAATCTTCAAACAACCTTGAATTTTAGTAACAAATTTATCTTTTGTTTGTTGGCCTGGTTTGCTTGACTAGTCAATGTGGGAGGGGACTTATTTCAGAAAAAGTTAGTGCAGTTTTGTTTTTTTTTCCTGGCTTTTTCTATGATCCATGCATGGCAGACAAGGCAATTTTTATGCCTTATAATATTGAGATACCTTATATTATTGCTCTGAGCTCAAGATCTTTACCAGTTTGATTGGAGAGCCTAACATTTAAAAATATGTATCTAGTTTTTTCCTTTGAGAATATCAGTTCATAAATTAACTGTTCCATCACCCAAAGTGATTATTAGCCAGGCAAACCTAAGTTTACATTTCCAAAAGAAATGACTCATGGAACTGTTGTAATTTGTAAAGTCATTAATTTAAAAACCCTTTAAGAGTTTTTAGAAAGTTTTGGCTGGGATGCCGTAAGCAGTGAGTTTAGTACTAGCAAGAAAAAAAAAGTCAGAAAATTAAAAATACGCAGAAAAAAGAAATAGAATTAGACAACTTAGAAGACTCTAAATGTTAACTCTACAGTTGCCTGCTGTTTCTATTTAGTTTTAAGAAAAGCAGGCTTGGGGAGTTTAAAGGATTCCCTTTAATGGCCATACGTTATTCTTGGTGTAATTTTTCCATTGATTAAAAATATACATGAGAATGGGCCATACATTTTGAATGGGTAGCCAGCTGGAGTTCCAGAGGGTTTGGTATGCTTTAGAATTTTGAGAATCTCATTTTAGTTCTCATTCATCTCTCGAGAGCAATGAACATCCTATGAATGCTCTTAGGAAATGTCATGAGTTTGAACCAGTGTTTTAAATGGTGGCGATTGCTCTAATGGCTTTTAATTAGCTATCCTGCTCATATCATATAGAATGCTTATTATTTTGCTCCCTGAAGGTCTTCAGAAACAAGAGGAGAAAAAGTAACAGAGTCAAATCTTTTACAGATGTGTGTAACCAAAACAAAATGAAGCAAAAATAAGAGTGCTCACAAAAATTTTAAGCCAGGCATCCAGACCAAACAGAGCATTAAATTAGGCTCATAGAAAAAACCAAAAGTGAATTCACCAGTAAAGATACATCTCAGAGCCAGAATGCAGATTCTGTAGAAACCAGAGTACCCTCCAAAACAACACTTATAAGCAAGGGCTTGCCAAAACAGACGTTTAATGTGAGGTCGTTCATTTAAGGCAGCCTAATAACCCCAGATCAGATCCTGCACAAAACAAAAAAGAACTCACCAAGAGGAGGGAGTCTGCGAATCCAAGATGAGATTCACTGGGGCGGAAAAGGTGACTTAGGGAAGCAGAGTGAGCAAAGGACTCAGCCCGTATCACAGCAGGGCTGCTGATCTGTCCAAGATGAGCTGACTTTGATCTTGCTTCTGGAACCATTTTGATAACCTCAATAACAGAGAGAAGCTCTTTAAAAGAAAATGACATTTATTTTAAAAAATGGCCATCAGGATGGGAATATGCATGCCACACTAAGCTATGTGCAGAGTCTGGAAAGTGAAGAAAGACAGAGGTTTTTAACGGAAAAATGAGGAGGATTACACACTGTTTTGAGATCATTATCCTGGGCTACAAAGATCAATGACAAGGGTGGCACCAGTCTAAGGTTGGACAGGCAGGCAGATGACACGGCAGAAGTATCTTTTTGTGGCCAGACATGGTGGCTCACACCTGTAATCCCAGCACATTGGAAGGCTGAAGTGGGGGGATCATTTGAGGTCAGGAGTTCAAGACCAGCCTGGACGACATGGTGAAAACTCGTCTCTACTAAAAATACAAAAATTATCTGGGAGTGGTGGTGCATGCCTGTAACCCCAGCTCTTCAGGAGGCAGAGACAGGAGAATCACTGGAACCTGGGAGGCAGAGGTTGCAGTAAGCTGAGATCATGCCACTGCACTCCAGCTTAGACGACTGAGTAAGTGACTCTGTCTCAAAGAAAAAAAAAAGTATCTTTTTGTGTAAGGTTGCCATGATCTATGTGAAATGTTGCAGTTTTTGCAGAGTCTTCTCTAATAGTTCTTGCTCTAAGGTATTCGTGCACGAGAACCTTTTTACTGTCTTCCCTGGCTCGATTTGTCAGAATTTTTAACACAAGTGACTTCATTTTAATTTTGTGAGCCACAAATACAAATATGGGTTTCCTTAACTTACCAAAAAAGTCTGGCAAACATTGGGCCTGCAGAATGCAGAAAATTCACCTTGGAGGTAACATCTTGATATGGCTTGGACCATTAAATCACCAGAAACCTCCTTAGTGAAGAGGCAGGGCCCCTGATATGCTAAGTATGACCACACCGATACTGCTTTTCCCCTCCTCCTTTTCTTCTTTTATTATCATACTTAAAAATTATTATGGAAAAATGTCAAATAGTTTCATTTCATCAACTAGATGATCCTATTCCCAGTTTAAAAATTTCATTTTTTAAACCAATTAATGTGGTTTTTTTTTTGAGATGGAGTCTTGCTCTGTCACTAGGCTGGACTGCAGTGGCACGATCTCGGGTCACTTCAGCCTCTGCCTCTCGGGGTCAAGTGCTTCCCCTGCCTCAGCCTCCTGAGTAACTGGGATTACAGGCACATGCCCCCATGCCTGGCTAGCTTTTTGTTATTTTAGTAGAGACGGGGTTTTACCACATTGGCCAGGATCTCCAGCAATTAATGTCCTTTCACATGGAAAACTTGTGGAAACTCTGAGTCCAAATATCATTGCTATCCAGCAACACAACAAATTAAATTTTGTGTTTGATTTTCAGCAATATCAGTCCTGCAACTAATAATACGATAAATTGGAATTTCTTCTAGGGCTGGTATGGAAATGGAACATCTATTTCTCAGATTGGGACTCGAACTGAGAGCTAGTGAATCTCAGCTTGTCAATTTCATTTTGTAAGAGCTCAAGTGCATTCAGAAGAATGCATTCATGTCAGGGCCTTTGCACTTGCTTATGGTCCTATGGCCCTAGCGGAAAAGTGAAGCATAGGCATCGCTTTAACTCACCATAGGTGAGACCTTGATTAACCATGATGTCACTGCATACCACAGAGTCCTAGCATCCCATTTTTCAGCACTCTCTCAAGCCAAAGGGCACAAACAAGTCAATCCTAAAGTCCCAGATCTGTCTTCTGGGTCCACTGGCCCAGACCGATACCAATTTGTATTAGTCTGGGTCCAATCAGGAGAAAAAACATATACAGTAATTTTAACAGGGAATAGCCAAGTTAAAAAACCATTAACTATAACAGACAATTGGAGCACTGAGACACGGGCTTCTAAAAAGTAAAGGGAATTCTAAAGAATAAAGGGAGATTAGATTTAAGGAATAGCCAATACCCCTAGGATTGAGTCTGAGCACCCAGGGAAGAGCCTCAAAACCCCAGTACCTCAGAGAGAGCAGTAACCCAGCCACCTTTTTCTGCATTCTGTTCTTTACCGGGCAAGAGGATTCCCGCTTCCATTCCCATCCTGAACCCTCTTGACGGCCTGTGTCTTCAACTAAGCTCCATAAGGGCAGGCTTGAGCGTGTCTCGTCTACCTTTGGCACATAAGATCCCTCAGAAAGTGCCTTTTTGGTGAGTGAGAGGATGTTCACATGAATACGTGCATGACGAGGTCCTGATGATGCCTACATGCAAGAATGTTTGTTTCGTGGAAATGCTCTCTGAGAGGTTTTACACATGAATAAGGTACAGGGCCTGGAGTAGGAAACCAGTGTCTCAGTTCAGTGTCACCACCAGTGCCTTGGGTCACTTTCGGCAGGGCATCTTCTACCCAGCCGGGCCCCAAGTTAGAACTGGGCTCACTGAATGGCAGAGAAGTCACTCTGCTGCTGTGTTGGCAGACATTTCTGAAAACTTACTCTCCAAAATTTGCCAACAAAGGGTACTAGGGAAAGTCTTGATGGGGAGGGATCTCACTGGAGCTGCTCTGTTATAAAACCATGCAAAGTGGGTGCCAGAGGAAAAAGTTGGCCCCTGTGTACTGCAGGATGGCGGTGCCAGGATGGGGGTATTAGGAAGCCACCTGCACTTCTGGAGCTTGGGCCGAGCAAGCTGCAGGAGTCAGTCTGGGAGCACACTGGAATGAGGAAGCAGAATCCTTTCTTCCTGCAATGCCTCTCTGGTTCCTTTACTTGTAATGCTGTAAGTTCTGTCAGCTGGCAAAGAAAAAGCTTTCTAAAGAGCACACAGATCTATTTTCTCAGAGCAAGCAATGAAGGGTAATTTGGAGCTGAGAAAATAAACTGATAGCTTGCATAGATGGCAACTCCATTCTTCTAGTGGCTCACGATGACAAGCTTGGGTCATCCTTTATTTCTCTTTCTTTTCCATCCCACACCTGATTGGTCAAAGTCCTATAGAGTCTACCTTCAAAATATATCCACAACTGACCACAACCTTTTCAACACCATCAACTGTACCACCCTCGTCCCAGTCACCATTATTCTTTGCTTGGACTATGACAACAGTGACTTTACTTGCTCATCTTCTTACTTCTGTTTGTGACTCCCTGACGTCTATACTCAATATGGTCATCAGATCATGTCACTGTCTGCTCAAAAATCCCTCAGTAACCCAGAGTAAAGCCTACCTCATGGTTGTAGGTTGCTGATGAGTTCATGTTTCAGTCAACCAAACAAACGAGCCGAGAGGTCCACATTCAGCTGCTCCCATGCTCCCTGCACTCCATTCTTCTCTGGCCTTGTCTCCTGGTATGCCCTCTGCAACCCATCCCATTCCACTCCAGCTATACTGGCTTCCATAGTATTCCTGAAAGAAGCCCCAGGGCCTTTGCTCTTGCTGTCTCTGCTTAGAGGGTTATTCCCTTATGTATGCAGTTGACTGAATTCCTCATTTTCTTCAGAACTTCCTCAAAAGTCTTCTCAATGGGACCTTCCCTGGCAATCACTCTTGAAATGTAATTTCTCACCCATGACATTCCATAGCCCCCTTCCCTGCTGTATTTTTCTCTCCTTAGCACACACCCCATCTAATCTGCTGTGGATCTTACTTCCCAAACCCTCTTGGGAAGGGGCACATTCTATGCAACAGAACCCCAAGTTAGAATTGGACCCCTCTGCAGTGGTTACCTCCAACTGTAGCTACATTAAAAGAGTGTTGCCTACTGGAGACAGAAAGCAAAACATTGCAGGAAGATGTCTGGGTAAGGACCAAGGTATCTGAATTTCAGTAAGAAAAGGGGAGTGCCTGGAAGATGCCCTGCACCCACTCCAGCCACCATTTTCTGCATTCTGTTCTCTACTCGGAAAGAGGATTCCCTTTTCCATTTCCATCCCATTGCTGTGACCCATATACCTGAAGATCACAAGATTCTCTGCCCTCTCACATCACAAGGCCTGTTCTCTGGACAGGACATGACCATGTGGCACTCAATAAAAGGGGCTGCTAAGCTGAAGACCGTCCCCCTGTCCTGCTTCCCTTGGTGGTGGAATGTCAGGCATTAGTGACAAGTCAGGTGGAAGGTTTCATAGTAGCTTTCACCCCACATCTTCTTAATTCTCATACAAAAGTGTGAGTGGTAATTTAATACTCATTCCTCTTAACCATTTACGTGTGTGTTGGGGAGGTAGTCAAAGACTCCTAAGAAAAATTCAGTGAACAATATGGTTCCTCTGCCCAGAGAAAGAGGCAGAGAACGATGTGTGTTGAAGTGTGCATGAGTGATCCAGGTGACAGCTGGTGTCGAGAGCTAGGAACAGTCATCAAAAGGAGAGTTGTAACGTTGTTAGGGTAGTACGTTTCCTCCAGGTAAAAGCAGCTTTAAGCCTGTGTAGTTTTCTGGGTTCTCGATTTTTCCTACTTCTCTCCTTTTAATTAATTTTACTTTTAAGATTTTTTTTTAATCTAGGTTTTCTATTTCTTCTCAGTAGCTTGGTTGATGCAAATAAACAAGCTGGCCATTGCCTAGAAACAGTTTTGTTTTTTTTTGAGACAGAGTCTTGCTCGGTCGCCAGGCTGAAGTGTAGTGGCATGATCTTGGCTCACTACAATCTCCACCTCCCAGGTTCAAGCGATCCTCCTGCCTCAGCCTCCAAAGTAGCTGGGATTACAGGTGCACACCACCACACACAGCTAATTTTTGTATTTTTAGTAGAGACAGAGTTTTAACATGTCCAGGATGGTCTCGATCTCCTGACCTCATGATCTGTCCGCCTCAGCCTCCCAAAGTGCTGGGATTACAGGTGTGAGCCGCCTCGCCCAGCCCAGGTTGTGTTTTATTAGGTTCCTTTTCATGAGTGAGCACCTGTGTTTCCCCTTGGTTGTCAGCTATGGGAAGGGAGCAGCCTTGTTCATATATTTCTCAGCACTATCAAAGCATCTAGCAAAGGTCCCTTACACTAAAGCTGTCTTTGGGGGGTCCTACCTCATAAATGTGTGTGTGCATGTGTGTGTGCGTGTGTGTGCGCGTGCGTGTGTGCATGTGTGTGCATGTGTGTATGTGTGTGCGTGTGTATGTGTGCATGTGTGTGCGCGCGTGCGTGTGCATGTGTGCGCGCGCGTGCGTGTGCATGTGTGTGCACGTGTGTGCATGTGCGTGTGTGTGCATGTGTGTGCGCGTGTGTGCGCGTGTGCACATGTGTGTGCGTGTGTGCATGTGTGCGTGTGTGCGCATGCGTGCATGTGTGTGCATGTGCGTGTGCATGTGTGTGCGCGTGTGTGCATGTGCGTGCGTGTGCGCGTGTGTGCATGTGCGTGTGTGTGCGTGTGTGTATGTGTGTGCGTGTGCGCGCGTGTGTGCGTGTGCGTGCGTGTGTATGTGTGCGCGTGTGTGCGCGCACGTGTGTGCGTGTGTGTGCATGTGTGTGTGCGTGTGTGTGCGTGTGTGTGCGTGTGTGTGTGTTGCTCCCTTCAGTTTTTTAAATAAACGTTTTACTTTTGAATAATCCAGACTTGTGGAAAAGTTACAAAGATTGGGTACCCACATACCTCCTTTCCCCTTATTTTTAAATTCTTACATAGTTACGAAGACAAAATTCTTACATTTTGGTCAGACTAAGAAACCAACCCTGTTACATTACGATTAACTAAACTCCAGAATTCATTCAATTTTTCACAGGTTAAAAAATTAGTTGCCAACATCAAAAAATCAAGAGACTTTTCATTTTTGCTTAGAAAATTAGAAGATCTGTCATTGCTAGTAGATTTCTACATGGCAACAATTGGCTGAGGCCAAGCAAAAAAATAATAATAGCTATAAATATAGCTGAATTACTTAACATTTACTACACGTGAAACATTGTTCTGAGTGATTTATGCATATTAGCTCATTTCGTCCTCATTACGAGTCTTTAGGTGGCTGCCAGTATCATTCCTATTCTACAGAAGAGGAAACTGAGGCACTGAGACATTAGGTAGCATGTCCAGGGCCACAGAGCTAGGATGTGGATAAGCAGGTGCATTCTGTGACTTCAGTTGCCACAGGGTGACGCCTCCTGAGCCCTTTCAGACTGCCATCCTCCATGTGAACGGCTACTCATTGACCTTTCTCTCCTGGTCTCTGCTGACATTTATTCCGAAACCTCTGCTTTCTGGCAGTTGTCACAGGAAGCTCCTCCCTGTTTATATACAATTTATCCCAATTTATACACAATTTATAAAGCGTGCTCACATCACAGACCTCGTCCGATCCCCAGCAGCCAGGCTATTTTATCTCGTGGCCAATGGGCTGGAATGCTAAAGGGTGGAAATGCTAAAAATACTTGCTGCTATAATTTGGGGAGGTCTCAAACATCATACTTTCTCCATCTAGAAGTTAGGGGCTGCTGCAGAAGCCCAAGGCACTCCTGGCACGCTGCCTTGAGCACCTCTGCCAGAAGAAGGCTGGGCCTGCAGCACTGCCTTCAGCTCCAGAGGACCTCCATTCTGCACAGAATGACACGGGATCACTGGATAGAGATGCGTCTGACACTTGGCTTCTCTATGGTTTGAACCACACAGATTTTCTGGGCGATGCTGACACCAGCCAAAGTCCCATTCCTTTTTTTTTTCCTTTTTACTGTGTTTTAGGTTTTGGGGTACATGTGCAGAACATGCAAGATAGTTGCATAGGTACACACGTGGCAGTGTGTTTTGCTGCCTTCTGCCCCTTCACCCACATTTGGCATTTCTCCCCATGCTATCCCTCCCCCGCTCCACCCCCTGCTGTCCCTCCCCTATTTCCCCCAATAGACCTCAGTGTGTGGTACTCCCTTCCCTGTGTCCATGTGCTCTCATTGTTCATCACCCACCTATTAGTGAGAATATACAGTGTTTCATTTTCTGTTCTTGTGTCAATCTGCTGAGAATGATGCTCTCCAGATTCATCCATGTCCCTACAAAGGACATGAACTCATCATTTTTGATTGCTGCATGGTGTATATGTGCCACATTTTCCCAGTCCAGTCTATCATCGACTGGGCATTTGGGTTGATTCCATGTCTTTGCTATTGTAAACAGTGCTGCAATGAGCATTCGTGTGCATGTGTCCTTATAGTAGAACGATTTATAGTCCTTTAGATATATACCTAGTAATGAGATTGCTGGGTCAAGTGGAATTTCTATTTCTAGGTCCTTGAGGAATCGCCACACTGTCTTCCACAATGGTTGAACTAATTTACATTCCCACCAGCAGTGTAAAAGTGTACCTATTTCTCCGCATCCTCTCCAGCATCTGTTGTCTCCAGATTTTTTAATGAATGCTATTCTAACTGGCGTGAGATGATATCTCAATGTGGTTTTGATTTGCATCTCTCTGATGACCAGTGATGATGAGCATTTTTTCATATGTTTGTTGGCCACTTGTATGTCTTCTTTTGTAAAGT
>CM052655.1:113337853-113354340 GCA_028533165.1 Leontopithecus rosalia
TCACCGCAACCTCCGCCTCCTGGGTTCAGGCAATTCTCCTGCCTCAGCCTCCTGAGTAGCTGGGATTACAGGCACGCGCCACCATGCCCAGCTAAGTTTTTGTATTTTTAGTAGAGACGGGGTTTCACCATGTTGACCAGGATGGTCTCGATCTCTTGACCTCGTGATCCACCCGCCTCGGCCTCCCAAAGTGCTGGGAGACATGTTATTATATATTTGTCCAACAAATATAATGTACAAATTTATATATTGCACATACATGTATGCCCATAGAATGTGCAACACCAAGAGTGAACCCTAATGTACATTATGGACTTTGAGTTACTGTGATGCGTCAATGCAGGTTCATCTGTTGTAACAAATGCTCCACACTGGTGGGGATGCTGACAATGCTGGAGGCCACGCATTGGTGGGGCCAGGGAGAATATAGGAAATCTTGGTACCTTTCTCTCAATTTTGCAATGAACTTAAAACTGCCCTAAGAAAATAAAGTCTTTGGTTAAAAAAGAAAACAAAAAACCCAAGATGCGTATCTTTGGAATGTAATCATAGAATTAAAATTGCTCACTCAAAGAATATGTCATTTACAGGACATTGAAGCATATTTTTCAAATTATCTTCCAAATGAGTTGTATCAAATCAACTGGGTAGCCATAGCTAATTTGAATTTGTAAATCAAGTTTTTATGTACACATGAATCTATTTCTTGATTCTTCATTGGTTAGGGTGTCTTTGTTCCTCTTCCCTGGTGCTTCATGTGTTAATTACTATGGATGTATTAAAAGAAGCTCCTCATGTTATTCTTATTTAAAGAGATTTCCCACAATTTCTTAATAAAGTAGTTCTTCTGTTATAAGTAGATAGGAATGAGCGGGGCAAGAGAGGGATCTCTCACTGACCCACTAGAAAGGTCAGGTGACGGTTTGGCAATGATCACACCACCTCTCTAAAAGTGATAAATTGGCAGCTGGCACCAGGAAGAAGCCATTTCCTGAGGGCATACCTGTTAACATCAAAATGTTAATTACATGTAGACCCCAGGGAGAAACAACTTCCTGGGCATGCACATTAAGAGATAAAAACGGCCGGGTGCAGTGGCTCACACCTGTAATCCCAGCACTTTGGGAGCCTGAGGCAGGCGGATCACTCGGTCAAGAGATTGAGACCATCCTGGCCAACATGGTGAAACCCGTCTCTACTAAAATAAAAATAAAAATACAAAAATTAGCTGTGCGTGGTGCCATGTGCCTGTAGTCCAAGATACTTGGGAGGCTGAGGCAGGAGAATCACTTGAACTCTGGAGGCAGAGGTTGCAGTGAGCTGAGATCACACCACAGAGCTCCAACAGAGCAAGACTTTGTCTAAAAAAAAGAAAAAAGAGAGAGAGAAAGAAAGGGGGACAAAAATGGCAAAGTGTGATCTTCCAGGTACATACCACGGGAAAAGGGAAGAAAGTCTCAGATGGGCATGCATACAACTCCCTACACACTGCGGGCTCTCAGTTCCAAAGGGTAAGGAAAGCAGCCCTTTTTTCTTTCTTTGACCTTCAGGCGCCCACTTGGATCTCTTCCAAGGGCTTGTTCCTTTCTTCCCTGTTCCAGGGCCTTTTTAGTAAACTCCCACTCCTGCTCAGGAGCTCTCCTCAGTCTCTTTTTCTGCTTTATGTCCCTCTGGCAAATTCTTTCTTCAGAGGAGGCAAGAACTGAAGTTACTGCAGACACATCTGTGTTCACTGCTGGTAACTCAGAGTAACTCAGATCTCTTCCACTGTAACACTTCCAAATGAATTTTAGAATCCTGCTTTCCTCCCTTCCTCCCCCAACCCAAAAAAAAAGAATCCTTTTGTCCAGAGTCCCCCAAAAAAATCCTACCAGCATGTTGATGGGAATTACACTAAATATAGAAATCAATTCAGAAAAATTTACATTATAGGCAATATAGAGTCTTCCAATCTAAGAACATAGTGAATCTCATCTCTTACTCTCATCTTTACGTGGCCCAAGTTTTCTTTTTTCTTTTTCTAAAGCCCATGCATATTTCTTTTTAATATCATTCTTGGACGATCTTTTCTTCCATTTTCTGGCTGCCTTTTAAACTATAGGTAGGAAAACTATTGACTAACTTCATAAATGACCACTTTAACATGTTGAGCATGTTAAACTGTATCTAATAACTTTTTTATCTCTTGGATTTTCCAGCTCTATAATGCAAACCATTTATATACAATGATTATTTTGTTTCCTCAGAATAATTTATTTCTCTCAGGGCCAGAGATGGAGGAAAGGGAGCTTCTTGAAGTTTGGATTTGCAAGCAGGGTGAGGGCATAGCAGTGAAGCAAATATTCTCAGCAAAAGGCAGTCTTGGATGAAAAGTTCGAAGATTGGATTTTTATTCTCCTGGACCAAAGACCGCAATCAGCAGAGGCACGATTTATATGCATCCGTGGAGAGGGGTGACTTTGTGTGCAAAGCAACTCCTGGTTAGAAGTTCCTTTTTGTCCTCTGTCATACGAATGCTGGCAGCTTCTGAGGCCCCCTTAACTCAGCCTGGGAGAACAACCTTCTCTTCCAGGTAGAAGATGCCTGCCTGCACTCCATGGCGCTGCCCAGCCTCTCCTATCCCCAATATGGGATTCAGAGCAGCTAATTATGTTTTTGCCAAAGTGCTTGGTCAATGTGAAATTGTGCTTGGTCAATGTGAAGTGCAAGGCAACTTTCTTGAAGTGACCTGCAGAGTCCCTAACAGAACATGGATTCATTTATTCCCTCTTGAAACTTATCCTGCCTGGAGACTAATGGTGAGATCTCAGCCCTTAGTCTCTCGGTAACAATAACACTGCAGTGTGGCTGTGAGGGCTGGAACCTCTCTTTCTGGTTAACTGATATTTTAAATATTGGCTTTTCAAAATCTGTTGTTTCCTGCAAGTTTTTAATTCTACAGAAAGGGTTTCTAACTAATTTAACTTTTCATCTTATGTCCCTTCTACTCTCAACCAAAAATGCTCAGGAGAGTTATTTACAAATGGAATGATTATTTCCATTACCTTGGAGTGGAAAAAGAAAAAGATAAACTGGCAGTGGGGTTGTGCAAATTGTGTAAAGAACGAAGACTCCAATGGCTCTTTTGTCTAGTTCTAACAATTTGGCAAGTAGTTAAAAATAACTCTGAAACCCATTAAAATTCCTGGGAAGTACATTGGTTCAACTTTAATTTTCTGCACTGTTGGGCAGACTCAAATGCTGGCTTTTGGTGGGGACAGGGCTTGTTGAACTGCAGTGTTTTATCACTCTTTAGTTGGATGCACAGAGAAGGCTCTATCACAGATCTATTGTGCATGCAGGTCCTCTTTCTACTTGCTTTGAAGCTGACTGCCACACATTTTTCATAAACCTCAAAGACAAGCTTCTACATGCCCTTCCCAGCTTCTTCTGGAGACTTTCTATTCTAAACAAAACTTCCACCAGGTAGCTTAAAGGAACAAGAGGCCGTATAATGTGGCAGCAGGAAAATATATACATCTATGTACAGGCTTAAATCCCAGCCCCACTACTTCATACATGATGTGGCCAAGTTAAACTTTCTGAGCCTCAGTTGCCTTATCTGTAAAATAAAGGGAATAAAGATGCTTCCGTTTTATTAATGATCTTAATAATGAACCTTTGAGTACTAAATATGTGTCAGGTACTTTGCCAAGCACTTTCTGTGTTATCTCCTTTACACCTACAATAATTTTTGACATGGTTGCAATAATCATCTTCCTTTTACAGGTAAAAAAAACAGAAGCTCAGAGCCATTTAATAACTTGCAATTCAGTTTCCTGGAAAACACAAATTTGCATGCAAGAAGTTTATCAGGGAGCACGCTCAGAAACAACCCCTGTGAAGGGGCAAGAAAAGCAGGTTTGGACTGAAGAGAACTTCAATGCGATTGCAACAGCAGTGTCAGATTGCACAGGATGCTCTGAAATAGACACACCCGATGAAGCTGAAGGGGAGCGGGCTTTCGCATCCCCACATCAGTCCATCATTGGTGCAGATTTATCCCCAGAGGGGTTGTCGCTTTAGGCATGGCAGTTTCCTTTAGTAGAAAACCATTTTCAGAGAGAAACAAAACCATGAGCTGTCAGCAGCTAACACTATTGGCAGATAAATTAATGAGAAATTTAGTCCTGAGGGGGCATCTGAGTGTAGAACCACAGCCTCCCGTCCCCAGACGTCACAGAGACGGTAAGAGTTGGAGCCAGAATTGAAATGCTGATCTCCCTGGTTCCAAAGCTTGTGCTTTGGTCCACTCTCCTACATCACGTTGTTGCCTTGAGTGAAACAACATATATGACCTTCCTGGAACACAGTAAGTGCTAATTAAATGTGAATTTCTGTATTAATTTAGGAACAATCAGGAGACAGAAACCATATTGTGATTTAAATGAGAGAAGTTCTATATAAGTAATTATTAAGTTATGGTAAAAGTAACTCTATAGAGTAAGAGAACTCTATAGAATATTCTAGGGCTGATGGAGAATATACAAAGGAGAATATACAAATATACTTGGAAAGGAGGTTCTCCTTTCCAAGGGGATCAGACCTCACTGGAGAAGGGGCTATTGCAACACACTGGGTGTCAGAGACATTTGCTGGTTTTCATAGGCCAGAACTGGTCCACGGTCCCTGGGCAAGCAGGAATCAACACTCCAAAGCACACATGGGCCACAGTCAGTGGCTGGTTATTCAAGCACATGGAGAAAGTAGGGGCTCTGGTGCAGGCAGGAGGATGTGAGGGGTCCGTGTTGGGAGGGCCATAGCATCAGGAGGGCCATGGAAGATCCATGCGAATGCTGCAGGGGAAAGCTAGCAGAGGGACGTGGGCACCAGTGCTTAACATCATGCTCACTGTGAAGAAGAAATGCTTGAAGGAGGCCCTTCCATTATCACTGAGCACATATCCAAAGGCGAATTTGGAGGTAAGAGGCAGTTACATGATAACCGACACACAGAAACATTGTCACAGATTAGTTCTTCGACAAGTCAGAATTATAAAGAGATCCAATTATTATTTTTTAATTTTTTTTTTGAGACAGAGTCTCACTCTGTTGCCCAGGCTGGATGGAGTGCAGTGGCGTGATCTCGGCTCACCACAACCTCTGCCTCCATGTTCAAATGATTCTCCTCCTTCAGCATCTGAGTAGCTGGGACTATAGGAATGCATCACCACGTTAGTAGAAACGTGGATTCACCATGTTGTCCAGGCTGGTCTCGAACCCCTGAACCTCATGGTCCACCCGCCTCGGCCTCCCAAAGTGCTGGGATTAACGGTGTGAGCCATCACACCCAACCGAGAGACCAATTATTTTAATAAAAAAATGAATTTAAAGATAAAAACCTGCAAGCCAGCTAAAACCATGTCCCTTTCCATGATCCGTGGCTGACCCTTCACCTTCCATCTACTGATAACCTGCTGGCAGTATCTGTTTGCCTTCGGAATATAACCTAAGATGGCATTTGAAAGAGCCTAAAAACCTGTCTGGCTTATCTTTCCTGTGCCCAGATTCAAAAGCAGGAACAGAAAGCAAGTTTCCTGGGTGCAGGAGAGTCAGAAAAGGTCAATAGAACAAGTCTCTTTTTGGAACCCTGATGGGAATGGCCAGTAGAATCGCCAGCTGGTCTCTTGGAACCACGTACTGCTAGATGATATGGCCTCTGTTGCTTTTTTTCTTCATATTTCACCCTTCTTATCCCCACAGTAAAATTGGTTTACCTCATATCAGACCTGGGAGAAAAGAAGGGGATACACTGACTTAAAACTCTCAGATAAAATTAGTGACTTGCTATTTAGAAAGAGCCTAGCACTGTGTATAAATTAAGATGTTTTATTTTATTTGAATATTCTATTTTATTTCTAGGTTCTAGGTCTTACATTAAGTCAATTTCAGAAAAAAAGGTAAAAACTGTATGCTAGAATGCTATTTCAGCTCACAGAATTCTGAAAAAGAAGTTCTGAAATAATATTCCCTGCACTTATATCCCCAAAATGCTTTGGATCTGCAGACCTCAGTTTGAAACTGGTTTTCTCTGGAGGGAGCTCCCCTCCCACCCAGCCCCCTTTGATTTCCTGTCAGCCTGGCCCCTTGACTGGCTCTAATCAGATCTCTGAGCTAGACATCAATGTCCTTATTGTTTCCAACGGCTCATTCCTAAGATCTTACTCGGAATTCTGACGCGCTAACTTGATCTGGCTTTTGTAAGCATGTCCCATCCACATCATGATAGTTCCTAAATCAGTGCCATGCAATCACTGGAGGTACCAGTCACATGCCCTGTTCTCCCCAGCCTTCATCCCTGAGTCAGCATCTTGACCTGCAAAGCATCTCCCACCTGCTCCATTTTGCTTTCAGCCAAAGGAGACAATTGTGCTCTGGACATTTCTTTCAAGTACATCTACCGTCTGCTGCCCCCCTTGTGAGGAAATGATGGAGTTAAACCATTGAGCATCTAGAACAGTGCCTGGTGCATGGTAGGCGCTATACAAGTGTTAGTTACATGAAAGTAAATCCCTGATGTGCTTGAGAGAGGACATTTCCTGGAGATATCTGCATCCTCGGAGAAGTAAACATCCACCAAATGTGCCCCAAAATGTGCTCCTACCTTGGGAAAGGGTACCACAGAAGTATTCCTTTATCTGTAATTTATATCTTTCCTCTTGATATTAAATGGAAAAGCGAGTAGAAAAATGTAAATGCTGCAAGATTCACCAAAGGAGAACTCAGGCAGGTCCTGTAAAGTTCACTGGAAGAGGATGCATTTGAAATCACAAGAAAGGCTGAGAGAATCTCCAGTAACCTTTCTATGGACAGTCAGAGGACTTGTGCTTAGAGGTTTGTTTCCGGGAGTCTTTCTGGAGTAAATGCTTTCCAGTTTTAGGTCTTGCCACTGTCATTGTTATGCAAAGATCACAAACTAAAGCCATGTTTGGTAAGCACACCGCAGAAGAGCGTGGCAAAGACTCAATACAGTCAGTCTTTGGAGTGTTGGATTTCGGGTTTAGTTAGCTTCCTGACTGCTGGGCTGCCCAGGTGTTGACTCTCAGTAGAGCTGCGGGACTTCTTCTACAACAAGGTGATTCGTGCGCCCCCGTGTGTTCAGACACTGCAATGTCATTCTGGGTCTTTCCAGGGACGAATAAATTCCTGAGGTCCCTGGGGAGGGTAAGGACTGAGCCAAGCCTGAAGACTGGGGCTGTGCAGTGAGGAAAGGGAGCGGGAGTGCGGCTCCTGTGACAGAGAAGGGTTCACGGCCAAAAGGGAGCAAGACCTCAAAGAGGTCCTGGTGGTGATGAGGCAAAGGGTGAATAAAAAGAAAAGGAAACCCCAGCAAATGAAAAGATAATATTTTGAGCAGTGGTTATATGCCCAACATCATGCTAATCCTTTGCAGATGTTTTCTGTTTAAATTTTGGAATTGTGATTTTTGTAACTTTAAAAATAATATGCAAGTGGTAAATAAAATACGAAGCAAAACTCTCACTCTGTAAGTTCACCTTCTTGGAACAACCAGTGTTAACAGTGCAGTGAAAAATAAATGAACAAGCAAAAAATAAGCAAAATAACTGTTCTTTAATTTGTAATCATGATAGAGCACATCATTTGAACCAACCCTCCAAATAAACACAATGAAAAGATCTAGATTAAATACTTTTCAAAGATCTTTAAAGCACTGAAAAGCTAACCGAATATTGAGGTTTACTGAGCTAAGTTTCAGGAAAGGATAAAAATCCACAAAGATAACCTGGGGCCACCCTTACTAAGTGAACTCTTGCTCATCTGGGAGAGATTGCTGCTTTAGAAGTCGCTGCTGTGATGCTGAGCAGCGTTTTTGATAACCTGAATGGACAAGCTCAATGGACATAAGTTGAAGTCCAGACTCTGGAATGGCAAGGAGCCTGGTAAGCCAGGGGGGCCGGATGTGGGATCACAACATTTACCATGAGATTTAGGATGAGCTGCGTGTAATTTCAAGACCTACTGCATCCTAAACAACGAATACTCCCAAACACCTGGTAGGAATGAGCAACAACAACAAAACACTATCTGGAGGAAGATATCGTTACGTTAGACCCCAAATTATTCCTTCAAATATGTTTTTTTTTATTTTAGTACTTAAAAAAGAGACAATAATTATGCTGTCACACAACTCTCAGTGTGTCAAAAGATTTGATGACAGTGGGGAGAGCCAGGTCCAGGATAACTCTCAGGTTTCTGACTTGTACAAAAGGCTGGATGCAGAGGTGTTCATGGAGATTTCAAACACAAGAGAAGGGTGAGGTTTAGAAGACAGTGAATATTTTCCTGAATATCCTGAGCCTGGAAATTGAGGAATACATGTATAGAAGGCTTAGAAACTCCTTATATCCCACACTCAAATCCACCCATCACATACTCTAAATACAATTCCTATATAATCAATAAGTGAGACGCAGCTGGCTGGTTAACTCCATATTATTTTATAGCATTTAATCAATCTATCTGTTTGTAACCTTTCCAATCTTTGTATCTATATATTTCCAAATTTTAAATACATAAACTACTGAACGATGGAGCCAGGACCTCAGGGTTTAACAGGCTTAGCACTGCTTCAGCATGCATGCTCACACAGCTAGAGAGAGAAAAGGAAATTATATGAAAATGGCTTACTCTCTTAAAATTGGTTTTTCATGAGTGAACTTCCCCCTTGTTTGCTATATAATGTTTTATATTAAATTTTAGGTTTCCAATTTCCCTACATAAATGCATTTTATTAAAAAGAATCCCTTTGCTGAGCCAAAACAGTCTAAATTACATCCTGTTACACTCTCAAAACCGATCTGTTCTTGCATAGCACTTACCATACCAATTTTCAATTATGTGTGTGTTTGTGATTTTTTTCTAGTTTGTCTCTCCTGTAACCCTCTAAGCTCCAATCAGATAGAAAGGACATCTATATAGTTGGTTTCTGCAGCTCCATCACCTAGGATGTAGTAGGCACTCAAGAGCTGTTAAAAAATGAAAGACACGAATTAAGGTTATTTGCAAAGTTATCACAGCTGTAGATGACTGAGGTAATGCCTTTGTGTTGTATGAGAGAGTCCCTTATTGGGCTCTGCATAGGGGTTCTCACTGTTCATACCGCAACTCCAGGCACGTGTTGCTATAATAATGGGGTCAAGTACTGATGAAAAAGTGAAAACAGGGAGACAGGAAATCTGGAGGAACAAGGTCTGGGGAGGTGGCAATAATGGGTCTAGAGGATGAAGTTGCCTTAAAGGGACGATATAAGTCCCAAATTGGAGAGAAGCTGGGAGGATAAGGAAAGGGAAGTTAGGAAGAGTGAGAAGGGGAAAATGATATTGGCCCTGCCTGACCAACCCAAATGTTTCAGGAGAGTAGCAGGTGCCATTGGCTGCTAAAACCAAACAGGCAGGATGAGATTGGGCTCCAGAAGAACACAGTAAGTTTTAAGAAGCTGCCTTGGAACACAGGAGAGCAAGGTCAGCTGAAAGGTTGGAGGTGGGACATCTGTATTGGCAGGAAGTATGCAGCAGTAGTACCAGGATTTTAATGGAGGGGGTAAGGTTGCACAGTTAAGCATCTCTTTGAGAAAAAGCTCTTCAAATTCGGCCATTCAGGAAGCCTGTTCCCTGGTTAGAAACTGAATATTTGCATCCTCATAAAATTTAAATGTTGAAATCCCATCCCCAACATGGTAATATTAGAAGGTACAACCTTCGGAAAGTAATAGGGTCCTAAGGACGGAATCTCATGAATGAAACAAGAGAGCTTTTTCTCTGTCACTACTCTTGCCGTGCGAGGATACCAGGAAAAGATGACCATCTGTACAACAGGAAGTAGCCCTCACCAGATACCAGATCTGCAGGCATCTTGATCGTGAACTTTGCGGCCGTTAGAACTGTAAAAAAATAGATGTTTTTGTTTAAGCCACTTACTCTATGGTAATTTTTTTAAGCAGCCTGTCTCAGTTTGACAAAGTACCTTAGACTGGGTAATTTATAAACAACAGAAATTCATTACTTACAGTTCTGGAGTCTGGGAAGTCCAAGATAAAAGTGCCAGCAGATTTGGTGTCTGGTGAGGGCTTGTTCCTCATAGACGGAGCCTTCTATTTGTCCTAAAATGGCAGAAGAATCTAACAAGCTCCCTCAGGTCACTTTTATAAGGGCATAAATCCCATTCAAGAGGGCTCCAGCTTCATGACCTAATCACCTCCCAAAGGCGCCACCTCTTAATATCATTTCATTAGGGGTTACGTATCAACAAATAAATTTGGTGGCGGAGGACACAGCATTCAGGTGATGGCACAACGTAACTAATTCATCTCTTCTTTTGTTAATTATCTGGGGAGCTAAATAAGGATTCTCTGGAAAGAGATAGAGACAGACAGATGTAGATTGCATCCCAGCAGAAAATCAACATGCTTGGCTTGTGGCCCACAGTGTGTGGGCCTAACTATTAGTCTGTTATCACATTGCTAATAAAGATATACCTGAGATTGGGTAATTTATAAAGGAAAGGCACTCAATGGACTCACATTTCCAAAGGGCTGGAGAGGTCTTGCAATCATGATGGAAGGTGAATGAGGAGCAAAGTCACATTTTACATGGTGGCAGGCAAGAGAGCTTGTGCAAGGGGACTCCCATTTATTAAACCATCAGCTCTCATGAGATGTATTCAATACCACAAGAACAGCATGGGGGAAATTGCCCTCATGATTCCATTAACTCTGCCTGACCCTGTCCTTGACATGTGGGGATTATTAGAATTCAAGGTGAGATTTGGGTGGAGACACAGAGCCCGACCATATTTTTCTTCCCCTCGCCCCTTTCAAATCTCATGACCTCACATTTCAAAACACAATAATGCTCTTCCAACAGTCCCCAAAAGTCTTAACTCATTCCAGCATTAATCCAAAAGTCCAAGTCCAAAGTTTCACCTGAGACAAGGCAAGTCCCTTCCACTTATGAGCCTGTCAAATCAAGAGCAAGTTAGTTACTTCCTATATACAATGGGGGTACAGGTGTTGAGTAAATATATCCATTCCAAATGGGAGAAATTGGCCAAAACAAAGGGGCTACTGGCCCCATGCAAGTCCAAAATCCAGTAGTGCCCATAGTACCTTTGTTTGGCCAAATTCTTAAAGCTCCAAAATTATATCCTTTGACTCCATATCTCACATCCGTGTCATGCTGATGCATGACCCCTAATGAACGTAATCCCTAATGAAATGATATTAAGAGATGGCGCCTTTGGGAGGTGATCCAGATTCTCATGGTCTTGGGCAGCTCTGCCCTGTGGCTTTGCAAGGAATGGCCCCCAGTCCTGGCTGCTTTCACAGGCTGCATTAAGTGTCTCTGGCTTTTCCAGGTGCACAGTGCAAGCTATCAGTGGATCTACCATTCTGGGGTCTGGAGGATTGTGGCCCTCTTCTCATAGCTCCACTAGGCAGTGGCTGAGTGGGGACTCTGTGTGGGGGCTCCCACCCAACATTTCCCTTCTGCACTGTTCTAGCAGAGGTTTTCCATGAAGGCCCAACCCTACAGCACACCTCTGACTGGACATCCAGGTGTTTCCATGCATCCTCTGAAATCTAGACGGAGGTTCCCAAACTTCAATGCTTGACTTCTGTGTACCTATGGGCCCAACACCACGTGTAAACCACCAAGGCTTGGGGTTTGCACTCTCTGCAGCAATGGCCTGAGTTGTATGTTGGCCCCTTTTGGCCAAAGCTGGGATGCAAGGTACCAAGTCCTAAGACTACAAAAAGCAGCAAGGCCCTGGGTCTAGCCCACAAAACCATTTTTTCCTCCTTGGCCTCCAGGCCTGTGATAGGAGGGGCTGCTATGAAGCCCTCTGACATGCCCTGGAGACATTTTCCCCATTGTTTTGGTGCCTGACATTTGGTTCCTCATTACTTATGCAAATTTCTGCAGCTGGTTTAAATTTCTCCTCAGAACATGGGTTTTTCTTTTCTATCACATTGTCTGGCTGCAAATTTTCCAAACTTTCATCCTCTGCTTCCCCTTTAAACATAAGCTCCAATTCCAAACTGCATCTTGGTCAATACATAAAGCTAAATGCTTTCAACAGCACCCAAATCACATCGTCAGTGCCTTGCTGCTTAGAAATTTCTTCCATCAGATGCCCTAAATCATCTCTCTCAAGTTCACAGTTCCACAGATCTCTAGCATAGGGGCAAAATGCCCCAGTCTCTTTGCTAAAACATAGTAAGAGTCACATTTATTCTGATTCCCAACAGGTTCCTCATCTCCATTTGAGACCACCTCAGCCTGGACTTTATTGTCCATATCTCTACCAGCATTTTGGTCAAAACCATTCAACAAGTCTCCAGGAAGTTCAAACTTTCCCACATTCTCCTGTCTTCTTCTAAGCCCTCCACATTGTTCCAACCTCTGCTTGTTACCCTATTCCAAAGTCGCTTCCACATTTTCACATATCTTTACAGCAGCACTCCAACCTACAGGTACCAATTTACTGTATTAGTCTGTTTTCAGGCTGCTAATAAAGACACACCTGAGACTGGGTATTTGTAAAGGAAAGAGGTTTCATTAACTCACAGTTCCACATGGCTAGAAAGGCCTCACAATCATGGTGGAAGGTGAATGAGGAGCAGTCACATCTTACATAGTGGGAGGCAAGAGAGCTTGTGCAGGGGAACTCAAACCACTTATTCACTATCATGAGAACAGTATGAGGGAAATCACCCCATGATTCAATTCTCTTCACCTGGCCCAGCCCTTGACACATGGAGATTATTATAAGTAAAAGTGAGACTTGGGTGGGGACACAGCCAAACCATACCCTAAACCAACCTTGAGATAATCAGTACTTTAGTTATTCAATAGTATCTAATTTAAAACATTGTTTTCATTTTGCAAAAGGCAAAATTGGTCAAATTTTCAAAGGAACCCATGAACTAGAGCCCCACCCTGCTCTGGACCCCAGGGAAATATAGCATTCTCCTCTGAACTTTGGGGAAATTTGATGACAAAACCTGAAAAGCACTGACCCCAGTAGCTCTGAGCAATGTCTGGCCAAGCAGACTTGAAAGGAAGAATTTCCCTTACAGTCCTGTGTTTGGCACAGGGTCCTTGCTTAACCCTCTACTGGATGATGCTGCTTCTCTTGGTTAGAAATGGGACAATATGCAGCAACCTTGTGTTGTGAATGCTTGGTGCATCCTCACTGATGCCCTCTTGCCAAAAACCTCACCACCACAAGGCATTAAGTTATAGGCACCAACTCTGACCAGGTTGGTGGGCATGACTTCTGGCCATCTCACATTCCAATAAGGAATTAAAAACCTCTTTTTTTTCTGAGATATAGTTCCACTCTTGTCACCAAGGCTGGAGTGTAATGGTGTAATCTCAGCTCACTGCAACCTCCACTTTCTGGGTTCAAGCAATTCTCCTGCCTCAGCCTCCTGAGTAGCTGGGATTACAGGCACCTGCCACTGCACCCAGAGGTGGAGATAGTAAAATAGGATATTTAAATTAGTATTTAATTTTTTAGTATTTATTTAAATACCATTTTAAATTTTTAAATTTTAAAATGGTATTTAAATAAATACTTAAGAGTCCAGACCTCTTAGGTGTTTATTTAAAACCTGGGAACCATAGGTTTCTGTAGTGTAGTGGTTATCACATTTGCTGAACATAAAACCTGGGAACCATTGCTACCCAAGGGAAGTTATCACCAGAGGCAAGCTTACCAACATGGTGGAGATGGCTGACTTACAGACAATGAGAAACATTATCCTCTTGTCCTCTCCTTTTACATTGGTTTTGCTCATGGTTATCCTCATTCTTTGTAGTTTTCTTCACTCTCTCCCTCACAAGCCATTGGGGCCATCCAGTGACACCATCTTCCATGTGACAAAGGGCTGAGTCTACACTGTTGAGCTTCTACTCCAGACGGTGGCTGACCCATTGCCTTGTAACACATTCTTGGGTTCCCTTCACATCCAGTAATTACATGTGGCTGCTCACCCTGCACACCCCTCTCTGTTCTTGGTGTAGTTTCTGTTCTTTTCTCCTGAATGTTTCAGTCTTCTGTTCCCAATTCTAATGCCTGTTCTTCCACACAATCTAGATAGGAAGAGAACATGTAAGCAAGCACATTCTTAATGGAATAGGCAGAACAAATCTCCTAGGTGTCTACACAAAGAAGCACTCATAATCCTACAGAGCTGCTATAGGGAAGATAAAGAGTGGGCCTCAAAGACACAGAGCAAAGTAAACAGCTGCACCAGGAGGTGGTGTCAATACCAAGCATCCTTTTTGGCCAAACCACTGACCAAGTGGCCGTACAGAGGGGACTTCAATGTCCTTATTGGGAAAACTAGATTATTTACTACCACTTCTAGCTGCTTCACAGGGAAACTAGGCATATACAGTACCAGAAATAGTCAATTTATCATCCTCTTTAGAATAGGGACACAGAAAGAGTAGAAACCCTGTTATTCATATACAGTGCATGACCCAATTTAAATTCAACCCGAAGTGCCCTCTTGGTTCTCTAATCTGTATCTTTCCTTACATTGCATCCACCCTGAGTGTGGATTAATAAGAACACAAATAGATCCTTTTGAACATTTTCTATTTCCTGGCCCAGTGATGAGACCAGTGGCTGTGAAGTTCTGTCCAGCATGCAGAAGAGGGAGATGAAGTAGAAGAATGGGACTTTGTGGGAATAGCAGACCTATCAGCTCTTTCTCCTCACTCTGCCACCATTGCTGACTGGAGGAGCAGCCTAGAAGGCCGCCACCTTCCCACAAACAGGGCCTGCTGGCTGTAGTGAAACATATGTTTAAAAACAAAAAAGAGGGGGAAGCTGGGGAAGATGGCGCTATAGAAGCAACTCAGGATTGCAGCTCTCAGTCAAGACGCAGAGGGTGAGTTCACACCACATTTCCAGACGGATCTTTATAGCCCACAGAGCAGGGAAAAGCCCAGGTGTAGGAGGGACACAGGACGCCAGCGCAGCAGTCTCCGCTGGCACGGCCAGGCAGCCGGTGCCGCAGCACAGCGGCGCGGTGCACAAAACACACGGGTCTGGGTGCCCTGTTAAACCGGCAATTTGAGATTTGGGAGGTCAGATTGCCATGTTCATCTGATTGAACGGGATTTGGTCAGTGAGCCAGACCAGGAGATTTCTGGGAGGTGAACTGTGAGCCAGCGCAGCAGGTGGCTGCACAGGAAATCACACAGATCCTGGTGCCCTTTAGGCCGGTGGCTGAGGCACCTGGGAGAGAGTCAATCCTACAACTTAAAAAAAAAAGCAAAAAGGCTTGGAGGCAGGGAGCCAAGTGATCAGGCTCGACGGGTCCCACCCCCACAGGGACAAGCAAAACGGCAATTCAGAGGGCTCGGGGTTGAGAGTTTCACTGCAGGCACACCTGAACCCACGGCTGTGCAGCTCAGTCAGGGAGGGGCGTCCGCCATTGCCGAGAGCTTCCACCCCTACTGAGGTACTCGCCCATTGCTGACACAGTCAGCTGTTGCTGAGGCAACCTGCCATAACAGAGAGACTCCGCCAACAGGGCAGAGCCCACGTCAGCAGGGCAGAGCCTACGTCAGTAGGGCGGAGCCCAAAACAGCAGGACAGAGCTCACAGCAAAAGGGCGGACCTCATGCTAGCAGGGCAGAGCCTCGGCAGCCAAATATTGACTAAACTGCCTCCTAGCTGGGCAGGACAGCACAGCAGATACTCACAAATACAGCCCTAACTCCCCAAGACAGAGCATCTAAGGGAAAAAAGGGGTTTTATGAGTTCTGCCACAACAGACTTAAACATACTTGCCTAGAAACACTGAATGAACAACGGAGCTCACAGATCAGCACTAGAGCTCCTATAAAGTACAGACTGTCTCCTCAAGCAGCTCCCTGACCCCCATATACCCAAAGAATCACCTCAAAAAGGACTGATCAGACTGACATTTGGCGTGCATCATTCTGGGACAAAGATAGAAGAAGAAACTGACAGCATCCCCCACTGTTCTGCAGCTGCTTCAGGTGTACCCCAGTCAAGCAGGGCCCAGAGTGCACCTCAGCAGTCTTACAGCAGAGGGGCTAGACTGTTAGAAGGAAAACTAAGAAACAGAAATACTTCATCATCAACAATCTGGGCCTCTACTCAGAGACCCAATTGAAAAATTAGCAACTACTCAGATGACAGGTGGATAAATACACAAAGATGGGAAGAAACCAGCACGAAAAGGAGGAAAACACCCAAAACCAGAACACCTCACCACCTACAAAGGACCAAAACTCCTCACCAGCAAGTGAACAAAGCTGGATGGAGAATGAGAGTGATGAAATGATGGAATCAGACTTCAGAAGGTGGGTAATGAGAAACGTCTGTGAGCTAAGAGAACATGTTCTAAATCAGTGCAAAGAAACTAAGAACCTTGAAAAAAGATTT
>CM052655.1:113354840-113497087 GCA_028533165.1 Leontopithecus rosalia
GTATGTCTTCTTTTGTAAAGTGTCTGTTCATTTCCTTTGCCCATTTTTGGATGGGCTTATTTGCTTTTTCCTTGTATATCTGTTTGAGTTCTTTGTAAATTCTTGATATCAGCCCTTTGTCAGATGGGTAAACTGCAAAAGTTTTTTCTATTCAGGTCTCCAACTGATAAAATGAGGCTGGCCTGCATTGTGAGGGCAATCTGCTTTGTGAAGTCTACTAATTTAAAGTGATTTCATCCAAAAACACTCTCACAGAAACACCTAAAATAGTGTTTAACCAAAGATCTGGGCACTCCGTGGTTCAGTCAGGTTGAAACATGAAATTATCACATCGGGTTAGTACGGCTGGCACAACATTATAGATTGGGGTTTTCTTTGCTCTATTGAGAAAAGATCTGGCTTCTGACTGTGACAGAGAAGCTGTGTCAGATTAATCTTTTCTTAAGAAAATTATAAAAGGCAAATACAATATAAAATTTAGATGGCTGAAAATACTGGAGCACAATGAGGAACGCCATAACTTGAGAAATGGTAGGAGATTCCAGAGAGAGGAGAACTGCACTGAGGTGGGGCTTACATTTGCTGCTAGCTCTTTCCTCTAGGACTTTTGCTGGTTTTAAGTCTGAGGCATGCAGATGAACAGAAGTCAGTCACTTAGAGCAGGAGTTCCCAAATCCCTAGGCCATGGACTGGTACCAGTCCGTGGCCTATTAGGAACTGGTCCACACAACAGGAGGCGAGCTGTGAGCTGGCGCCAAAGTTTCATCTGTATTGACAGCTGCTCCCCATTGATCACATTACTGCCTGAGACCCACCTCCTGTTAGATCAGCAGTGACATCAGATTCTCAGAGGAACATGACCCCTACCGTGAACTCTACATGTAAGGGACCTAGGTTGCACGTTCCTTATGAGAATCTAATGCCTGATGATCTGTCATTGTCTCCCATCACCCTCAGTGGGACCATCTAGTTGCAGGAGAACAAGCTCAGGGCTCCCACTGGTTCTACATTATGGTGAGTTGGATAATTATTTCATTATATATTAAATGTAATAGAAATAAAGTACACAATAAATGTAATGCACTTGAATCATCCTGAACCCATTCCTTGCAGCACTAATCTGTGGAAAAATTATCTTTCATGAAACCAGGCCCTGCTGTTAAAAAGGTTGGGGACTGCTGGCTTAGAGCCTTTAATAAAGTGTCACTGGGCTGGAGAAACAAAAGCCAAGGTCAGAGCCAACAAGTAGTTAGGATTCAAGGGATCAAAGCTCCAGATAAAAGAGAATTATGATGAAGCAAATACAGTGTCCTGAATGAAATTTCCCTTCACGGTAATTTTCTGCCTCATGAGTGATGTATGTGTGGAATGAGATACCAAATAATCATGCTAAAGCCACCTGCTAGAAGAGCAGAGGCTTGAGCAGCCTCACAGAACTAAAGAGACAAAAATTGGTATATAAACATATTAAGGGGAAGGAAACAGCCTCACAAACAGCCCAGGCTTTCAGCTGACATCTCCCAAAACCAACATTGTGGGGCTAAGGCCCCAAAGAAATAAACCAGACCCCCAAAGAACTGAAATCCATCCTTGGCTGAATCAAAGTAATCTTTTTATGCTCTATCTGCTGGAGAAGAAAATCACATCTCCTCTTGAGGAAGGTAGTATGACCCATACACACTGTATGACATTCATTGAAAATGACCAAGCATTCCAGGTAACAGAAAAACGAATTCACCGCCAAGAGAAAAGCATAGACTAGACTACAGAGATTGACAGCTGATCCAGATATTGGAGTTATCAAACACAGGCTTTAAAATAACCATGACTATTCTGTGTAATAAGATGGAAGAAAATATAAAGAATTGCATAGAGAACAGAAACCCATTAAAAAAAATAAAATAAAAACCTGGCACTAAAAATTAAAATAACTGAAATTAAGTATTTGATAAATTTATTTAAAAGCAGATCAAACATAGCAGAAAAGACTAGAAGTATAACATAGGCATGCAAAAAACATTTAAACACAGAAAGAAAAACGAGTAGAAAATGCAGAAAACAGCAAAAGAGACATGGCGCATGATGAAGATATCTGATATATGTTCAATTGTCCCAGAGAAAGAAGAGACAGTGGAATAGAAGTAGTTTTTAAAGAGATAGTGTCTGTTTTCCAAAACAGACATCAAGTCACATATTCGAGAAGGTGTATGAACACTAACATTAATTAGGATTAATTAAGATTAAGATTAATTAGGATTAATACATGGAAAACTATACATAGGAATATCATTTGAAAACAATTGAAAGACAAAAACAAAGAAAAAAATGTTAAAGCAGCCAAAAGGAAAAATGGGTTGCCTACAAAGGATAATAACAGTAATTACAGATAACTTTTTAACTCAGACCGTGAAAGTCAAAATGTGACATCTTTATAACACTGAAAGAGAACATCTGGCCACCTAAAACTCTGTGTCCAGCAAAAATATCCTTCAAGAGTGAAGGCAGAACAAAGATGTTTCAGATGAATCTGTCTGAGTTAGGAAAACAGAGACACTCCAAATACTTTGTGTAATAAAGGATTTTAATATAAGACCTGAGGCTTTTATAAGTGTGGGAGGAGAAGGGGTGGGGCAGCTGGAAGAACAGAGTCACCAGCCACTGTAGCCAGAACTGGTGGAGTGGGCAGAATAACAGACATTGAAAGCAAAATGAAACAACACAAGCAAATAAAATAACTTCTATAAAACAAAGCTGGAGGACTTAATAGCATGACTTATAAAGCTGGATTAAATAAGACAGTGTGGTATTGACATGATAAAAGACAAATCATTCAACAGAATAGTAAATAGAGAGTCTAGAAACAGACCTACCACTCACAGGAAACTTTAAAGATCTCAGCTTTGTTCACAGCTAGAATAAAGGGAATAGAAAGTTTATGAATATTTTCACGGTCTCTGTGAAACAAACACATGGAACCTTGAGGTGGAGTGACAGATGCCAGTGTCCCCGGTGATATTCTCATCACTTGTTCCCATGTATTCATATAGGCTGCACCTGAACAGGGTGTTAGTCCCAACTTTCGAAGCCTACTTACCTCCATTCCAGGTCAAAATAAATATACCTGGGACTCTATGGTGTTACAGAGATGGTTCAATTCCACCAGAGAGAGGATTGCAAGATCTTTGAAAATATAAATTTTAGGTGACTGCTGACTTACCTTGAAAATGGTCTGTTCTTCTAGGTGGTTAAAAGGTTGGTTTGTAGTGTAAATACATCTGAAATGTGTGCTCAGGGAGAATCTTGCCTAATTCACAAAAGACTGAAGGAGACATCTTAGGAAGGAAAAGGAAAAGCAATCCACTGGCCAATCTCTGACAATGTTGCTTTTCTAGAGAAAATCATGTGGCTCTCCTTCACGTGGGCTTCTGCAATTTCAACCCTTATCCCTGGGCCAGCATTCCCCCACTTAGTGTCACAGTGTCAAAGCTGATGCTCCTGCAGCAAGAATGGTTCTGTCTTCCAGATGTCACCTTTAGTGCCCAGAGAAAGCCCTGAAGCCTCTCCATCAACACACTTGGGTTTTGATGTGCTGCCTTCATGGTTTCACTGGGAGCTAGTTATGTGGCCCGTGACCATTGCTGGGATTTTGACATTACTGAGCACTGAGCTCTGCAGGAGGAAACGGCACCCCTGATGGTTGGAGGAACCAAAAGATGGAGCCAGAGGGAACTTTCATTGAACACTTAGTGTGTATCAAGTGCTTAGTGATTCATGCTTTCGTCTTCATTTGATTTCTACAATTCTGTAAAGCAAGGTTTACACTTTCCATTTTGCAGAAGAACTTGAGGCAAAGAGGGGTTGAGCAGTGTGTCCAAGGTTGCCCAGTCAGTTGAAGGGTGTAAGATGTCACTAGAGTCCAGGAAGCCTGGCTCAATTTCCCTCCCAAGAAGAAGGGGAGGCAGGAGTGCTGTCTATGCAGCTTGGAGTAGAGTGGGGTCTCTCCCACAACTTAGTGCATGTTTATACCATGTCCTTCACCAGACTGCTTTCTTTCCTGCCTCTCAGTCTTTGTCACGGAATTTCACCATGTGACACAACTTCCCCTCACAGCATTAAGGTAGAAAGGCTTTTCTACGTATTCTATGCTAGTCTCTGTACCAGAAATAAACAACAAAGGGCACATCCCCATCCTCAATCAGTGCCTCTTAAACTATCAACTTTCCATCCATGCTCTGGGTCTTTCCCTAAAAGGTCGTCCCCAGATGCTCCTGCTCATGTGGCTTCTTCCTTCTCCTACTTCCTGTGACCCTGGGAGTTGGCTTCTTGCAGTGTGGTAGCCAACAAGGTGTGGCTGAAGGGCTTTTGAGTTGTGCTTACAAGAAAAATGTGGCCTAGAGGTGAAACATTTGGGCTATGGAGATGAACAGCCTGGGTTCAAATCCAGGCTCTACATATACTAGCACGTTGTGCTTCAGTTTCCCCACCTGTAAGATGGAGATGCAGCAGTGCCTCCTCTCATGACTGTTGGAAATAGTTAAGTTTATTGACATCTGTCAACTGCTTTCCATGGTGTCTAACATGCAGTGAACACAAGGCATGTCTCAACAGTGTATTCCCTAGGCAGCACTGGGTGCAGAAGATGGAAGGCTTGAAGGGTTGGTCCATACCTCCATGACAACTAATGAATGTCTTTAGACCACTGACTACATTTGTCTCAATAAAGTGCCACTTTCTCAGAAGAGATGACAGGGAGGGATCTTTCAATTGCAGTTTTCTTTAATCAAGAAGAATGAACGTAGATGCATTGCAGCCTTGGGTTTAAATCCAGCTTCGCCACTGAGCAATCCACTTTGTCACCACACAGAGAGGGGCTGGCTGCCCCTTCCTATGCACTGTATAGACTTTCTCGGGCCTATTCTTGACCACAAAGACTTTGTCCTTGCTGCTGTCATACAATTCATATTTTACTTACTGGTTTTGTTTACTGCCGGGTTTCGTCTGCTAGAATGTAAGCCCCCTGGAGGCAGGACCTATCATCTGTGTTGTTCACGGCTGCATTCCCAATGCCTACCATAGGAGGCGTTTAATAAATCTGTGTTGAAGCAGAGGATGCATGTGCTCCGACAGCCCTGCATACAGCATGGTTGGTGACCGACTGGACCTCACGGTGCCATCCTGGCTGGCCTCACCCTGGCCTCACCCTACTCACTTTTATCTATGCCCAACTGACAGGTGACGTCCTCATCACTACTTTGTTCACATCTATAGCTGCCCACAGGCCTACAGCCACTCTCCACTGTCTGCAAGACCATGTGCACGCCTACTCCGTGGGGACCCAAAGCCTCCAGCTTTGGTGTTATCTCTGATTCCCTCTGCAGCACTGCTTTCGACCATGACTCTGCCTGAACCTTCCATGCTGCAAAGTTGCTTTTCTCTCATTTTATTGGAACATACCTTTTCCTCTCTTTACTCATTGCCTTTGCCCATTGCATATCTCTCCTGCCCTCTCCCAGACTGTCCTATCCTTTTCTCTTTATTTAAAACTTACCTCCTCTTCAGGATCTGAGTCTCACCTCCTTGGGGAAGGGTCAGGGGTTTCCACCACTATGACTTTCTGGGATGGCTCCTTTCTAGACACACATCACCTGTGTCCTACCCTGCTGCATGTCTGGGCACTGAGTCCATTGTAATGATGGGTATTGTCATCCAAGTGGTATGCACATGCAGCTGGGCATCTCTTTCTGTTTCTCCACTAGTTTCAAATGAATGCCTCTTGGAGGGGCACACATGGGGAAGTAGGTCTTTTGATCTCTAATGGAGGCTCCATTGCAATTAAATATGGCCTCCAATTGACCTCGCTGACCCTATTCTATGTCCATTATCCCTCCTGGCCATGTTTGTCTTCCTGCTTTCTTTGGTCTTCGTGTTGCCCTGGGCTCTGATGCTCTGTTCTTGCTGCTTGAACTTGACCTCCCTCTAGGTTGACCCATGATTATGCTGGCCCATCTGCATACCCGCTTTTCTACATGGAGTGTAGTTTGGAGCCCAGACATAGGTTCAATCTCCTCTCGAGGGGATCTAGCCCTGATGTCTGGGCAATGACATTTTAGGACAACCTCTCTTGTCTGTACAGCCCATATCTGCCACTGTGAAGGGAGAGACTCGCTTACTCCTGCTGATTCCCTCTGAGCTTTTTTGCTATAACCCATACCCAACAGATGCTCAGCAAGTATCTACAATGGTGGCAGCAGTGGAAGACATATCCCGGGAGGCCGTATACGAGGGTTGTTCTCCAACTTTCTAAGCACAGCTAACACCAGATCTGAGACAATTGTGAGTGAGCGGCTAGAGGCTGGCCCTCCCTGTAAGCATTGCTTCTTAGTGTTCACAAAACCCAAGGTCAACTTTATTAGAATCTTGGCACACTGATTAGCTGGTCCGTACAGCAGCACTGGGATGCAGGCTGGTGCTGGCCAATCTGTTTGGTCCATGGTGAGATAAGATACCCCCTGGCCTCCCACCACAGTTACCCTGCAACTGGGTTGACAACTTTTCCCAGGAAGAGTAAGCTCTGGGTGGTTACCTCCCAAAGGAGCAGGAGGAAAGGCCTGTTGAAGTGAGCATGTGGGGCTGAAGTGGCGTTCAGAGATGGGGGCTGGGAGAGGAGGCCTGAAGCAGCCCCCGCCTCGGTTCCCTTCTCACTCATGTCCACCATCGCCTTGTGTAACACCTAGAGGAGACGGAGACAGCATCAATTTGAGGGCCTTCAAGGGGAAGACACTGTCTTCTGCAGCAAGGGGAGACTGAGAGAGAGTCACCCGTATGGCCTCTTGGGCCCTACCATCCCAGGAAGAAACTGCAGCTTTTATTCCACCTCTCCCTTCTTTCCATGTTCCCCCGCCATCCTGAGGGTTTACACTGACGGCACCCATCACTCTGCAATGGGGAGACAAAAGAGCCTGAGCCAGAGGGCTGCTAAATAGCTACCAGGTTGTAAAACCCGACAGGAACTTTTAGGAGCATCTCTCCAACCCCTGGGTGTACTTGTGGCACAGGCCTGGTTGTCATTTCTGCTCTCAGCTCCACATAACCTCTCTAGCCTCGATTTTCTCATCTATAAAATGGCTCACTCAGCTTAAGTCAATAGTGTTCAGAAAGTGCTCAGCATGTCTGATGTGCCAAGACTCCTACCAGCCTCTGTGCAAGAAACTTCCTTTTTAAATCCTCATTTTCACACTAATTCCAAGAAAAAAAGTATTTTGGGGCTTTGAAAAAAGTGAAGAAAACATTGGCCTTGAAGATTCCTTTCATTGAACGAAGAAGCTATATGAAAAGATAGATCTAGCATTTAAGGTCAGTGTGAAAAGCTGACCTTTAAAAAGCTACACTGGGCACAGTGGCTCTCACCTGTAATCCCAGCACTTCAGGAGGCTGAGGTGGGTGGATCATCTCAGGTCAGGAATTCGAGACCAGCCTGGCCAACATGATGAAACCCCATCTCTACTAAGAATACAAAACGTTAGCTGGGCATGGCGGCAGGCACTTGTAATCCCAGCTACTTGGGAGGCTGAGGCAGGAGAATCGCTTGAACCTGGGAGGAGGAGGTTACAGTGTGCCGAGATTACACCATTGCACTCCAGCCTGGGCGACAAGAGAGAAACTCCATCTCAAACAAAAAAGCTAAACTACTTTTTTTCCCTTCTTGTTAACTCTCCAACACACACATGCACACACACACACATGCATGCCTGCACACAGGCACACTTGCACATGCACACGCATATATGCATGCCTGAACACATGTGCACAAACACATGCATGCCTGCATACACAGGCACACACACATGTGTGTACATGCACGCAGGACCATGTCCCCGTTGCCTTGGGTGCTCTTTCACCCCTCAACTGATCTTTTCCAAATAAAAGACAGAATAACTTCCTTATGAAGTTCCTAACAAAGACTCAAATGGTAATGCACAACTCTATCCTAAAACAAAGAGGACAGCTGAAGATCAGGGAAGGGCCTTTGTGTCTTCCTTTCCATGGAGAAATACATTGTTATTCCCAAATATAAACCCTCCCTTCCCATTAGAGGGTTATCAGTTCTTGACTATTCCACAAGACTGGCAGTGCCTCCTGGAGGGGGAGACAATCTGGACTTTGGGACTAGCTTCAGCTAATGGCATGTGAGTGCCTATGGCACAGGCTGTGTCGGGGGCAAGCATTTAGAGCCATTTACACATCTTCTTTTGCTTTTCCCCTGCCATGAAAATGGTTTGCCCCAAATAGGGGCTTCTTTAACCTACATCCTGGAAGGGAGAAGACATGTGCAGCAGCCCTGTGACTGAAGGTAGTGATCTGCTTCTGACAGGTAATATGACCAGGAAATAAGCAGTTGTTACAGTAAGGCACTGAGATTCTGGGATATTTTGTTACTGCAGCAAAGCTGACTGAGGCACCTCTAGTTTATACCTCACTACCCTCCAGAGCTATAACAAAGGCAGATAGAGTTTGCTGCCTTGGGAGGAGGTATCGGGAATCAAAATAAAGCTATGCAACACCTGGGGAAATTCTGGCTCCATAGATGACCCCAAATGACCACCGATTCTATTTAGAATGCTGAAGAATAGAAGGGACCTAGAGAAGGGGAGATAGAGAAGGAGCTATCCATCAAGAGATGCCTTAAAGACTGTGGTGTTAAATAGTCTGCATAAGAAAAAGAACAGGCCGGGCGCAGTGGCTCAAGCCTGTAATCCCAGAACATTGGGAGGCCGAGGCAGGTGGATCACGAGGTCAAGAGATCGAGACCATCCTGGTCAACATGGTGAAACCCCGTCTCTACTAAAAATACAAAAAATTAGCTGGGCATGGTGGGGCGTGCCTGTAATCCCAGCTACTCAGGAGGCTGAGGCAGGAGAATTGCCTGAACCCAGGAGGCGGAGGTTGCGGTGAGCCGAGATCGCATCATTGCACTCCAGCCTGGGTAACAAGAGCGAAACTCCATCTCAAAAAAAGAAAAAGAACAGAAAACTTGACTTTTAAATGTCCTGTATGCCAAAGGAGAAATCTCTTTCCTGTCCCCACCTGCCCACACACATCCACTTTACCCTTGAGATGGTTTTGTTGAGCTGCCCAGTGACTCCTGCGAAATCAGCTTCTAAGTTGAGTATGTTGATGAGACCAATTTGGGGAAGTATGTCTTCCAGGTTATATGTTCCAGAAATCGAAAGCCTTGGCAAGTGCAAATCCAACAGACTGGAGAGAGAATCAGACAGAGAAATGGTGTTTCTTGCCCCGTCTGTTCGTGTTTCTGCTCTTGCCCTGTCTGTTGGCAACCTGAGCTGTGGGAGGGAGCGGCATTTCCCAGTGTAAGGGGCAATCAGTCTTCCCACGACACTATTTGCTATGTCGGACCATTCTGCTACCCATACCCACAGCTCCTTCTCTTTGGACCACATGGAATATCTTGTGTCTGGATCTGAAGAGGCTCCAGGCATAGCTACATATCTTTGTTATCCTCATCACATTTATAGACGGCTTTCTAGGTGTCAGATATTGGCGAGGTTTCTTCAAGGCTGAACTGATGGAATCCACATCACGACCACGTAAGGTAAATACTTGTCAACATCTTCCCAATTCCATATCTGATGAATCAGCAAGTTCTGTTGGCTCAGCTTTTGTACTATGCCTAAATCCACCTCCCGGCATTCCCCAATACAAGCAGCCATCACCTCCCTCCCATCTCCACTTCAGGTTCCTCATGTGTTAAAAGGCATAGTGATGCCCCCTCCTTGGGGCTGTTGTGAGGATCTGATGGGAGATGGTGTATGTCCGGTGCAGGGCACAAACGAACTCCCCCTCCTGCGTTTGGGGCATCTTTACCCTCTGATTGCCACATTCCCTGGGTTAAGTTCAGAAATTTCTTTGGACGCACAGCAATTCTCCCCTTTTTGCTCTGGTGTTATTTATCTTTTTAATTATGGTTTGGCAGCTACCCAGACACTGGAAAGTATGACTAATTCATAATCAACTTGAGCACTTCTGCCTCAGAAAATCAAATTCAGGTTAGAGAACTGTGGCTAGTTTGACTTCCGGGCAATATGAGGGTCCGATGCCTAGTCGAAGTGGGAGGACATCTTGGGCTACTTGACAAGTTTCCCACAGGTAGTACTTGGGTGGGAAGCCCCAGGCCAGTGGGTTGGGGGGTGGAATAGAGTCTAGTAGGGCAGGGGTCTGACAGAGAACCCAAAACACAGTGGGTGTTCAACATGTGAACGAATACATACGTGAATAGTGTGCCAGCAAGTGCAGTTCCCCTTGGCAAGCCAACCTGCCTCACATCTGAGTGGAGTGAAACATGGCAGAATTTTATATATAAAAGCCCACAAAGGTTCTTATATCTAAAAGCCCATAAAAATGGCTACTAAGGTACTGTAAGTCTCTGGCACAAGGAACATCTGAGATTTAGAGGACTAGCTTGGATCGGTTTTGCTTTTAGAATGTCCAAGTGGGAAGAAGTCAAATGAAACTCTCCCCGAGAAAAAATCTACTAGTCTAGAAGAGTCTATGGCACTTCCTTCTGTGATGGGGGCAAGAAGAAGGCTCACCCCAAAGGAGCCAGGGACTACGGGGCTGAAATTAGCAACTGACTAGAGCCGTGTAGCTTCATAGACAACAGGAATAATCCCTTAAATCCTGGCCTCTCCCCTTGGCCTGTGTCTCTTATTTGCTGCTTTAATCTCTGCCCAAACACAAAACGCCTTCTCTATCCCTAGTACCTCAGTGTGAATGGGGTGCTGAGAGAAGCCACCTGTGAGTTTGTGGGGTGGCTGGTGCCTACCAGGTTGTGGTGGATTCAATATGGCCATCAAAAGTGGCATCTATGCACCCTCCCCTTGAATCTGGGTGGGCTCTGCAACTGGCAGAAGTGCCACTGTGCTGATTTCTGGGCATAGGCCTTAACAGAAGTATTCTGTCTTGGAGACCCTAGTTGTCATATACTAATATTAACTATGCTGAGCTACTGAACCTGAGCTAGCCCCATGGAGACACTGCATACAGAGAGAGAGAGAGAGAGAGATGTCTCCCAGCCTTAGTCTCTTTCAGCCAGCCCAGCACAGGCACCAGGCACATGAGTGAAGAGAGTTCAGTGACTTCAGCTCCAGCTACCATCTACCCCAACACAAGGAAACTGCCCAGCTGAGCCCAGTTAACCCACAGAACCAAGGAAGTGATTGTCTCAAGTCATTCAGTTCGGGGGTGGCTTGTTAAACAGCAAGCAATAACTAGAACTCAGTACCAGATTTCATCTCAGAGTACCTCATGAAAGAAGATTCACCCCCAAGAAGGTGTTAGCTGGTGAAGGGGATCTAGGGAGACTAGGAAAAGCTGAAGTCGCTGTGATAAAACTACAAACCAAAAAGCAAGTGAGATGGGAAATAGTGTCGAGATCACATAAAATAGGAACTTGAATGTTTCCAGTGTTCTTAAGATTTAATTTTTAAATATGTTTTAATTAAAACAGAAGCACCCTTTAACAATATAATGATAGGGATAATTTTTTATTAGAGATAGGATCTGGCTTTGTTGCCCAGACTGCAGTGGCACAATCATAGCTCACTATCAGCTCGAATTTCTGGGCTCAGGTGATCCTCTTGCCTCGGCCTCCTGGGTGATTGGGACTATAGGCATGGACCCACATGCCAGGCTATTTTTTTTTTTCTTTTTTTCATTTGGTGTAGAGGCAGGGTCTTGCTATGTTGCCCAAACTGGTCTCAAACTCCTGGCCTCAAGCACTCCTCCCACCTTGGCCTCCCAAAGCACTGGGATTATAGGTGTGAGCTGCTGTTGCTGGCCATGATTATTCTTAACTGTCTTTGATCTGATTTTTTTTACCACCTTCTGGTAGTAAATTGTTATGAGGGGAGAGAGAAAAGCAGGAGGAAAGGCGATGGAAACCAGACAGACACCAGGAAGGTATAATAACAGTCAGTGCCTGGTGAGCACTTCTTGCGCTCCATGTACCAGTCTATGTTCTCTTAATGAATCCTCTGAGCAACCCAATGAGGCAGGTATCATGTCCTTAGTTTTACAGTAGAGGCCCAGAAGAGGTGAGGAAATTGCCAAGATCACACGGTTAGTAAAGGACAAGACAGTGAGCCTAATCGAGACGTTGGGCTTTTGCAGCTGAAGTTGATCAATACCTGCCAGGGTTCTTGAGCAAAGTCAGCCAGTGTCCTTCTGCTGTGACTCTTACCTGGGCAAGAACAATTGGCCCCATTTTCTCAGGGTCTCTGGCTGCAGAGCGGCCTCCACCTGCTTCATTTTCCCTGGGTCAGGGAGGACCAGCAGGGCCAGGGCATTTCCGCTATATTCAATCTGGAGGACGGTGCAAGCCAGTTCCTGGTCATAGAGGAATCTGTGCATTTCCTTTTGGTGCATCATGGACACCTGGAGAGAGGTCCTCTCATCCACGAAGAAACTTTCATGCTTCTGGATCTGGTAGCGACTAAAAGGGTGCTTCCACTTGGCTTAGGACACAAAACCCATAAGGCCATGAGAACTCTTTTCAAGAGAGCAACTCTGGGTAGACACACACAAAACCACACTGGTTTGGTGACTTCCTCTTGGCTATGAAAGTATAGAGCAAAAAAAGTGGAATGGATACAGAGCCAGGAGACTAGAATTTAGGCCTGGCTCAGCATCTAGGACAAGTCACCAGTGTTTGAGCACTAACAGCCTATGATTTGTTCCATTTCAGAGGAACTTAGCTTCTAAGAAGCCAAAAGGTATTTTTCCATCTACTAAGCACCTTCCATGTGTTAGATATTATCTCTTGGAATTGTCATAAAAATTACTAAAAATAAGTATCATTATTCCCCTATCAGCGATGATCAAACTGAGTCTTTGTGAATTTATTTACACATACTAATTTGCAGAGCAGGGATGACTGCATAGCTCAGGTTGCTTGCAAACATTGAATTAATCCTTCTCAAACAAACTACCTCTAGACAACAACCTTCTACAGACAAGCTTGAGAGCTTCTTCCTTCACCCACACACCCCAGCTCCCTAATCTTCAAACTGAAAAAGGAAAAAGAATTCAATTAATAAAATGTCGTGCATTAGCAAAAGCCCGTTAAGAGGTAGTTAGAAATGAAGAATGCTGGGGTCGTCGTTACTTTCACATGTGTGGTATCTTCTTTCTTCTTATAAATCTGTCCCCACAAACACTGGTCTTGGTAACAGAACTGGGTCATCCTGTCCTACATACTCACACCCAGTCAACGACTGAGAATTGCAGATTCTACCTCCAAACCACAATATTTGGAGCACTTCGAGAACCTCCCAACTTGTCTCCTTTCCCACTCTTCCTCCCTTCCAAGCCACCTTCCAAATTGCAGCCAGTTTGATCTTCCTAAAACCATATATGATCCTATCACTTCACACTTAAACTCTGGCAATTCTAAGGTTCCCTGAATAAAGTTGGAAGCCCTCAACGTGGCCCTGTTTCCCTCTACAGCACAAACGCTTGGCTATTGTGTTTGATGTCCTATTCCAACTAAATTTGTTTCAGTTATTTGAAAATGCAATGGTACCTCTTTTCCCTGGACCTTTAGATATGCTGCTTTTGTTCATCATGAACCCTCTTTGCCCCACCCCTCCCAAGCTTTTTCACCTGAGTAAATACAACTCAATCTCATGTCTTAGCTTGAGTGGCTAATTTTCCAGGAAGCTTCCCAAGTCTGGATGGGTGTCTCTTTCGAGAACTCTGTGGCATCCATGCTTACACAAGAAGAGCATCACCATCCCCCTGAGTTATTTTGCATCTGTACTTATTTCCAACCCACGTGGACTGTGGCTACACAAGGGTGGGAAAGCTCTATCTTATTCATGGATTTCCCCAAGTGGTTAGCAAAGAACCTGTTGGCTAGCTGCCTGCCGTAAGAGCATTTACATGCAGAGGAGGTGGCAATAATTCTGTCTGAGCAAGCCTCACCTTTGAAGAAGATGTAATTGGCGAGAACCATGAGCATGTCCTGGCTGAACTCCGGGAGGCAGTCCACGACTCGCCCGTATGTTTGCCTTCTCACATAGTCATTAATCTGCCTCTCAGTTGTAACAGAATCTGTGAAGTTGGCAGAAAAAGCAAAAGCTCCATAAAGCTCCTTGATGGTGTCCAAATAGTGCTGCTGAGGCTTTAGTCGCTTGTCTAGGAACAGGGCGTTTCCCACTTTTAGTTCGAGTTTGGGGCTGGGCAGGGCAAGGGTGTGGAGGAGGCTCTGGAAGCCCTGGTGGATGTCCGCTTCTGGGGTTTCTGTGAGGTTGAATCCTAGGCCCTCCAGGATCAGAGCTGAAGTGTCAGCTTGGGCTCCAAGAGAGAGCAGGGCCAGGGTGGTGGAGATGCTCACTGGTGAGAAGATGACATTTCTGGAGGTGTCTGCTGCCAGCTTTTTATACAAACGCAAAGCAAAATTGGTAATGGTGGTTGTGATTCTGTGGTAGGCGGGGGCTGGCTCTGAGAGCTGATGCCTGGGAGGTTGAGGTCCCTGCAGACTTTTATCTCCATGGGCAGGAAGGGGCTGACAGTGGACAGAGGCCAGGATCCCTGCTCCCAGCAGCCAAAGCCAAGCTGGCCCCATTCTCTGAAACCAAGAGGGTGAACATGTCACTTTTCTTCATAAACAACGTCACGATTCTCTATTGCTTATACAACAAACCCCACCTTCACACTGTGCCCCACAGGGCTGCCATGAGGGGCCCTGCAGAAGACAAGGCCATGGATGATTAGGATTCTGTGATTAGGATTCTGGACACTCTCCTCCAGGGCTTCAGTGAAGGTAGCAACCCTTTATCTGCTTTGCATATGGGTTTCTAAGATTTTGTTCTAAGATTTTTTTTTCTAAGATTTTGTTGAGTGAAAGTCTCTGGGCTATAAAACAACAATAACAACAACAATGACGACAGCAACTCCTGGCCAGGGCCAGGCATGGTGGCTCACACCTGTAATCTCAGCACTCGGGAGGCTGAGTGGGGAGGATCGCTTGAATCAAGGAGTTTGAGACCAGGCTGGGCAACCCAGGGAGACCTCCCTTCTAAAAGAAACTTTTAAAAATTGGTTGGGTGTGGTGGCGTGTGCCTGTAGTCCCAGTTACTCTGGAGGCCGAGGTGACAGAATCGCTTGGGCCTGGGAAGTCAAGGCTGCAGTGAGCTGTGATCGCATCACTGCACTCCAGCCTGGACAACAGAGTGGGAACCTGTTTTAAAAACAACAAAAGGCCAGGTGCAGTGGCTCACACCTGTAATCCCAGCACTTTGGGAGGCCGAGGTGGGTGGATCACGAGGCCAAGAGTTTGAGACCATCTTGGCCAACATGGTGAAACTCTGTCTCTACTGAAAAACACACACACGGGCACACACAAATTAGCCAGTCGTGGGGGCACACGGATGTAGTTCCACGACTCGGGAGGCTGAAGCAGGAGAATCGCTTGAACCTGGGAGGCAGAGGTTGCAGTGAGTCGAGATCGCACCACTGCACTCCAGCCTGGGCAACAAGAGTAAAATTCTGTCTCAAAAACAAAAACCCAACAAACAAACATACAAACAAAACAAAACAACACAACCACAACAAAACAACTTCCATAGCCTAGCCTCCGTCCCTCTTTTCCTCCCTTCCTCCCTTCCTTCCTTTTTCTTTCTTCTTTCCAGTCATTCTTTCAGTCATTCATTAACGTTCAAGGATCTGCCTGGTCCAAGAGGTACACTGGGTCCTCAGTATTTAGTGGGGGAAAGAAGTAAAGAAAATTTCAGATTTCCTAGAATTTAGGGTTTAATCGACACTAGCTTAGGTGACGCTCAGTAGCTAAATAAGCAAATATACATGTGTTGACAAGTTGAGAAGAACATGCCTGGAGCCAATGTCCTGGCCACGCCGCCAGTGATGCTAGGCCTCCCTCACACCCAGCGTGGCTATTGACAATGATCCCGCCCACTGGAAGGGAAAGGATGTGGTGTGAAGCCTCCGTCGGGCCCCAAGAGTGAGAAGAATGCCATCCACCTTTCCAGTCATTCATCAGCTGGAGGGTGGATGTGAAGATCGGCCACCTGGACTTGCCGGTGAGGACAGCCCAGAAGGGACAGCAAAGCAGCAGAATTGATGGAGCCTAGAGGAGCAGTAAGAGGATCAACTCTGTCTCCATGTCTTTGTCCAGCCTCTGATATCTGGGATGCCTCTTGTCACATGCAGAGGTTGAAACCTCTATTTTTTTTAAATTGCGGCAGGGCTGTGGGGATAATATCTGTTGAGGGCTGAATTGTACCTGACCGAAATTCATATGCTGAAGTCTTGACACCTAGTAACTCCAGATACGATCTTTTTTGGAAATAGGGTCACTGAAGATGTAATTGGTTAAGATGAGGCCATTAGCGCAGGCTTCTAATTCAATGTGACTGGTGTCCTTACAAGAAGGAGAAGTGTAGACATGGACAGCACACGGGGAGAATGCCGTGTGAGGATGAAGGCAGAGATCAGAGTGATGCTTCTACAAGCCAAGGAACGTGAAAGATGACCAGCAAACTAGGAGAGGCAAAGCTTGGAAAGGGGCCTGGAGCAGGTTCTCCTGCACAGCCTCAGAAGGCACCAAGCCTGCCAACCTTGTTCTTGGACTTCCAGCCTTCAGAACTGTGAGCCAAAGGTTTCTGTTGTTGAAGCTGCCCAGCATGTGGTATTTTATTAAGATAGCCCTTGCAGACTAATGAGATATCTCTTGTGCTTTATTTTAAGTTGTAAAATGTGCCAAAAGAGGCCTTAGTCCACTACCAGGGGATCAAAGTGGTGCAGGAGCAGGAAGACCCCTTGGTTTAGGGCAGAGGACGCAGCCTGAGCTGGAGGGGAGATTGCAGTGCAAACGATGTTGTCTCTACTCACTCTGCCCTGTGTTCCATGCTCTCCTTTCCCTTTCAGTCCCATCCCCCACCCACCCGGCACACATCCTCAGGTTCTTGCAGAAGACTCACTACCACAGAGCTGCTGGGGCCCTCCCAAACCTTGATGACCTCAGTAAGGAAGGCAGCCTTTTCTTCTCCCTTCAAACCCAACCCTCCCATTGTTCCCCTCATTGCACAGCAGCTCTGCAATACTCGCTACCCTTATCACTTCTCATTAGTTTGTCCTGATGACATGTGTGTCTTAACTGGCACCTTTAATAATTAAAACGCAATAAAAAGAAAAAAAAATAATTCTTTGCCCAAACCAATGACTTCTGGATCAATTGCAAATGCTGTGACAGTGCAAGAGAGATTATATTTTTGCAAATGGTTGATAGCCCCTGGTGCCCTAAATAACCTGCCAAACCGCAAACGCCAGGTGTCAGGGAGGGAGGAATGCGCTCTCATTATCTGCTATGTTGAAATGCTTTTGCTGCTCAAAGTCCTGTGAGCACAGCCCCAAGGCTGTGAGCTCCAGCACAGCTCAGTGTGGGCTTGCTTAATGACAGCTTCCACGCACTTCAGATTTTCTTTTGATGGAAAATTTGGAAGATGCAAAACAATTTAAAAGTTGTTCTCCCCCTGCGTAAAATAAAGCGACTGTGATGACACTATTTCTGGTTTATTCTTTCTGTTCCACTGAACTCAGCGCCATTTTCTACCCCACTGCACCGCAGGGACTCCCTGACTTCAAAGGACCTATTTCCCAAAGAGGACTGAATTGTAAATGAGGGGGCCTTGGAATCAAGGCTGCGCAGTAACTCACTGCCTGGTACTGTGCAAAAGCAAGTCTCTGAAATCACTGTCTCCATTTGTGAAATGTAAATGATATTGCCCACCTCCCGGGTGCGGGGCCATTTCAGGATTATAAGACAGTCAATGTGCAAAGCTCTCGGCATGTCGAAAGTACTCAGTGGTGGTTTTCTTCTCTTTCTACCAAGCCTAGGAGTAAAAATGCCCAATTCTTTTCTTAATTCCTCTTCCAGAAAGATCCCAGGGGAAAATTAAGAACTATATTCGTAAAGTATCATATTTTCACTTACTAAGGGTTTATGAAGTGATGGTAACACTGGCTCCCGACAAAGGTAGGGGGAGGGGCGTATGTAAAGGAGGTAAGGGTGACTTTTTGGGTCAGCTCAATGCCTGGAGGAGGGGTGCTGCTGGAGATTAGTTGGGGAGCACCCCGGGCTCCCGAAAGCTTTCAGAACAGTCCCATTCAGTGAAGAGTGGTCCTGCCTAAATACCAGTGTGTCCTTTTTGAGAAGCACTTGCTTTGTCTCATTGAATTTAGTCCTCAGGAGAACCTCAAAGCCCAGGGATTATCAGCCCTACTGTACACAGGGGACAACTGACGCAGCGTTAGGACGAGCCAGCTGGTGACAGCAGGAGCAAGACTCAGATTCCAGACCAGAGCTCCTAAGCACCCTTTTCTCAGGGCAGCTCCTAGTAAATCCGCCACAGCATCTTTGTCATTGTGCTTTGGGTTGTATTGCTTCATTTTCTTGTCTAATGCCAGGAATACTTGGGGTTCTTCTCTCAAAATTCTTAGGGGCCAAGTTTTCCCTAAAAGGTGATTGAAAACCTGAAGTGCCTCCTTTAAGACTCAGAGGGAGTACCTGGCTGTATATCTTCTTCAGGGACTTACTTCTGCCGTCGCTACCAGCAAGGCCAGGAACATGCACGCATGTGCACACACGCACGCACGCATGCACACACACACACGCACACACGCACAGGGAGAATGAGAGAAAGAGAAAGAAAGAGAAAGAGAGAAACAGAGAGAGAGAGAGAGAGAAAGAGAGACACAGAGAGACAGAGACACACGCACAGAGAGAATGAGAGAAAGAGAAACAGTGAAAGAGAAAGAAACAGAGAGAAAGAGAGACACAGAGAGAGAGACACACACGCACAGAGAGAATGAGAGAAAGAGAAACAGAGAGAGAAAGAGAGACACAGAGAGAGACAGAGAAAGAGACACACACGCACAGAGAGAATGAGAGAAAGAGAAAGAGAAACAGAGAGAGAGAGAGAGACAGAGAAAGAGAGACAGAGACAGAGAGACACACACACAGAGAGAGAAAGAGAGAGAGAGAAAGAGAGAGAGAAGGGAGGGAGGCAGCTGCTGCCCCTGTCCTCGTTTTGGGCACAGGCACAGTACTCACAGAGCAAAGTCACTGAGCGGGACCCGGGTCTTCAGCACTGCATCACGTCTACCCAGGAAAATGGTGTTTGAAGATTGCAGCAACCTGGTCAATATTTGTCAGGTCAATTCTGGGAACTGGTATGTGGACAATGCACAGCAAACAGGAAGGGCTCTTTTTTCCCCAAAATATCTGCCCTGGCTGCCTGTCCCACAAACAATGCTGGATTATGATTTAAGCCAAGGCTCAGTTTAAGAATATTCTGAAGCTAGGAGTGGGTGGTGGTGTGGTTGCTGCCGATGCCTGTATCCGTGCTTATGTGATCCAAGCTGTATTCTTTTTTTTCTTTGTAAATTTTTTTATTTTGATAGGTTTTGGGGGAACAGGTGGTATTTGGTTACATGGGTAAGTTCTTTAGTGGTGATTTGTGAGATTTGGATGCACACATCACCCAAACAGTATACACTGAACCTAGTATGCAGTCTTCACACACTGCGCACTCTTTCTACCGAGTCCCTGTAGTTTGTTGTATCATTCTTCTGTCTTTCTACCCTCATAGCTTAGCTCTCACTTGTGAGTGAGAACACAATGTTTGCTTTTTCATTTCTGAGTTACTTCACTTAGAATAATAGTCGCAAGTTCCACCCATTGCTGGGAATGCAATTAATTCATTCCTTTTTATGGCTGAGTAGTATTCCATTATATATTGATATATATATCATCGATTGATATATATATATGTATATCAATGATATATATATCACAGTTTCTTTATCCAGTCATTTATTGATAGGCATTTGCGTTGGTTCCACGATTTTGCAATTGCAAATTGTGCTGCTATAAACATGCGTGAATAAGCGTCTTTTTGGTACAATGACTTCCTTTCCTCTGGATAGATACCCAGTAGTGGGACTGCTGGATCAAATGGTAGTTCTACTTTTAGTTCCTTAATCTCCACGTGGTTTTCCATAGTGGTCGTACTGGTATACATTCCCACCAGCAGTACGGAAATGCTCCCTTTCACCGCATCCACGCCAACATCTATTATTATTTTTAGTTTTTGATTATGGCTCTTCCTTCAGGAGGAAGGTGATATCACATTGTGGTTTTGATTTGCATTTCCCTGATGATTAGTGATGTTGAGCGTTTCTCATGTTTGTTGGCCATTTATGTACCTTCTTTTGACAATTGTCTATTCATGTCCTTAGCCCACTTTTTGATGGAGTTGTTTGTTTCTCTCCTTGCGAATTTGTTAGCGTTCTTTGTAGATTCGGGATATTAGTCCTTCGTCAGATGTAAAGATTGTGAAGATTTTCTCCCACTCTGTAGGTTGTCTGTTTACTCTGCTGATTGTTCCTTTTGCTGTGCAAAAACTCTAGCTTGACTAAGTCCCACCTATTTATCTTTGTTTTTATTGCATTTGCTTTTGGATTCTTGGTCATGAAATCCTTGCCTAAGCCAATGTCTAGAGAAGTTTTTCCGATGTTATCTTCTAGAATTTTTATAGTTTCAGATATTAGAGGTAAGTCCTTGATCCATCTTGAGTTGGTTTTTGTACAAGGTGAGAGATGAGGATCCAGTTTCATTTTCCTACGTGTGACTAGCCAATTATCCCAGCACCATTTGTTGAAGAGGGTGCCTTTTCCCCACTTTATGTTTTTGTTTGCTTTGTTGATGATCAGTTTGCTGTAAGTATTTGAGTTTATTTCTAGGTTCTCTATTCTGTTCCATTGGTCTATGTGCCTATTTTTATACCAGTACCATGCTGTTTAGGTCACTATGGCCTTATAGTATAGTTTGAAATCAGGTAATGTGATGCCTCAAGATTTGTTCTTTTTGCTTAGTCTGGCTTTGGCTATGCAGGCTCTTTTTTGGTTTCATATGAATTTTAGTATTGGTTTTCTTTCCAGTTCTGTGAAGAATGATGGTGGTATTTTGATGGGAATTGCATGAACCTGTAGATTGCTTTTTGTGATATGGTCATTTTCCACAATATTGATTCCACCCGTCTATGAGCATGGGATGTGTTTCCATTTGTTGGTGTGATGTTTCTCAGCAGTGTTTTGTCGTTTTCTTTGTAGAGGTTTTTCACCTCCTTGGTTAGGTATATTCCTAACTATTTCATATCTTTGCAACTATTTAAAAAGACGTCAAATTCTTGACTTGATTCTCAGCTTGGTCACTGTGGGTGGATAGCAGAGTTACTGATTTGTGTGCATTCATTTTGTATCCTGAAACTTTGCTGAATTAATCAGTTCTAGAAGATTTTTGGAGGAGTCTTTAGGGTTTTCTAGGTATATGATCGCATCATCAATGAACAGTGACAGTTTGACTTCCTCTTTCCTGATATAAATGCCCTTTCTTTCTCTTGTCTGATTGCTCTGGCAAGGACTTCCAGTACTGTGTTGAATAGAAGTGGTGAGAGTGGGCATCCTTGTCCTGTTCCAGTTCTCAGAGGGAGTGCTTTCAACTTTCCCTATTCAGTATTATGTTGGCTGTAGGTTTGTCATAGACAGCTTTTATTACATTAAGGTATGTCCCTTATGTGCGGATTTTGCTCAGGGTTTTAATGACAAAGCGATGCTGGATTTTGTCAGATGCTTTTTCTGCATTTATTAAAATGATCATATGATTTTTGTTTTTAATTCTGTTTATGTGGTTTATGTCACATTTACTGACAACCATCCCTGTGTCCCTGACATGAAATCCACTTGATCGTGGTGAATTACCTTTTCGATATGTTGTTGGATTCAGTTAGCCGGCATTTTGTTAAGGATTTTTGCATCTATGTTCATCAGGGATATTGGTCTGTCATTTTGTTGTTGTTGTTGTTATGTCCTTTCCTGGTTTTGGCATTAGGGTGATACTGGCTTTATAGAATGATTTAGGGAGAATTCCCTGTTTCTCTATCTTGTGGAATAGTGTCAATAGGATTGGTACCAATTCTTCCATAAATTGTACCGATAGGATTGGTACAAATTCTACCATAAATATGTGGTAGAATTCAGCTGTGAATCCATCTGGTCCTGAACTTTCTTTTGCTGGTAATTTTTAAAGTTACCATTTCAATCTCACTGCTTGTTATTTTTCTGTTCAGGGTAGCTAATTCTTCCTGATTTTAGCTAGGATGGTTGTATCTTTCCAGGAATTTATCCATCTCCTCTAGGCTTTCTAGTTTATGCACATAAAGGTGTTCATAGCAGCCTTGAATGAGCTTTTGTATTTCTCTGGTGTCAGTTGTAATATCTTTCATTTCATTTCTAATTGAGCTTATTTGGATTTTCTCTCTTCTTGGTTATTCTTGATAATGGTATATTATTTTTATTTATCTTTTCAAAGAACCAGCTTTTTGTCTCATTTATCTTTGGATTTTTGTTGTCGTTGTTTCAATTTTGTTGAGTTCTGTCCTGACCTTGGTTATTTCCTTTGTTTCTGCTGGGTTTTGGCTGGCTTTGTTCTTGTTTCCCTCATTCCTTGAGGTGTGACCTTACATTATTTGTGCTCTTTCAGACTTTCCGATGTAGGCATTTAGGGCTTTGAATTTTCCTCTTAGCATAACCTTTGCTGTATCCCAGAAATTTTGTTAGGTTGTGTCACTATTATAGTTCAGTTCAAATAATTTTTAAATTTCCATCTTGATTTCATTGTTGATCCACTGATTCTTCAGGAGCAGGTTATTTCATTTTCATGTATTTCCATGGTTTTGAAGGTTCCTTGTAGTGCTGATTTTCAGTTTTATTCCACTGTGGTTTGAGGGAGTACTTTATATAATTCCAGTTTCCTTAAATTTCTTGAGACTTGTTTTGTGGCCTATCATATGGTCTATCTTGGAGAAAATTCCATGTGCTGATAAACAGAATGTATATTCTGTGCTTGTTGGGTAGAATGTTCTGTAAATATCTGTTAAGTCCATTTGTTTAAAAAAATGGGTATGTTTTAAATCCATTTTTTTGTTGACTTTCTCTCTTGATGACCTGTGTAGTGCTGTCCATGGAAAATTGAAGTCCCTCACTATTATTGTGTTGCTGTCTATCTCATTTATTAGGTCTAGTAGTAATTGTTTTATAAATTTGGGAACTCCAGTGTTGGATGCATATATATTTAGGATTGTGATATTTGCCTGTTGGACAAGGCCTTTTATCATTATATAATGCCTCTCTTTATCTTTTTCACCTGCTGTTGCCTTAAAGTTTGTTTTGTCTGATATAAGAATAGCTACTCCTGCTCACTTTTAATGTCTATTTGCATGCCTATTTCTACCCCTTTACCTTAAGTTTATGTGAGTCCTTATGTGTTAGGTGAGTCTCTTGAAGGGAACAGATACTTGGTAGGTGAATTCTTATCCATTCTGCCATTCTATATATTTGAACTGGAGCATTTAGGCCATTTTCATTTAACATTAGTATTGAGATTTATAGTATTCCATTCATCATGCTATTTGTTGCCCGTATATTTTGTTTTTTTTTTAATTTTATTTTTATTTTATAGTCCTGTGAAAGGTATTCTTTAAATAGGGTCTGTTTTTATGTGTTTCCAGGATTGTTTCAAGATTTAGAGCTCCTTTTAGCAGTTCTTGTAGTGCTAGCTTGGTAGTGGTGAATTCTCTCAGCATTTGTCTGAAAAAGACTGTATCTTTCCTTCATTCACGAAGTTTAGTTTTGCTGGATACAAACCGTCAGCCAATTTCACTTGGCTGATAATTGTTTTGTTTAAGGAGGTTGAAGACAGAGTTCCAATCCCTTCTAGCCTGCAGGGTTTCTGCTGAGAAATCTGCTGTTAATCTGATAGGTTTTCCTTTACATGTTACCTGATGCTTTTGTCTCACAGCTCTTAAGATTCTTTTCTTCATCTTAACTTTAGATACCTTGATAACAATGTGTCTAGGTGATGATCTTTTTGTGATGAATTTCCCAGGTGTTCTTTGAACATCTTATATTTGGATGTCTAGGTCTCTAGCAAGATCAGGGAAGTTTTCCTCAATTATTCCCCCAAATCTGTTTTCCAAATTTTAGACTTCTTTTCTTTCTCAGAAATGCCACTTAATCTTAAGTTTTGTCACTTAACATAATCTCAGACTTCTTGGAGGCTTTGGTCATTTCTTCTTAATCTTTTTTTTTGTCTTTGTTGGATTGGGTTCATTTGAAAACTTTGTCTTTGAACTCTGAAATTCTTTCTTCTGCTTCTTCGATTCTGTTGCTGAGACTTTCCAGAATATTTTGTATTTCTCTCCATGCTCTCTTTTATTTCCTAAGGAGTTGGTAGTTTTTTATTTTTGCTATTCATTTCACAATGTTTCTTATATCCTTTTATTTTAAATTTCCTTAAATTGGACTTCACTTTTCTTTGGTACCTCCTTGATTAGCTTAATAACCGACCTTCTGAATTATTTTTTTTTGGGTAAATCAGGGATTTCTTCTTGGTTTGGTGGTGAACTAGTGTGATTTTTTGAGGGTGTTAAAGAACCTTGTTTTGTCATGTTACCAGAATTGTTTTTCTGGTTGCTCTTCGGACAGTCTATGTCAGAGGGAAGATCTGGGGCTGAAGGCTGCTGTTCAGATTCCTTTGTCCCATGGGGTGCTCCCTTGATGTAGTCCTCTCCCCCTTTTCCTAGGGATGTGGCTTCCTGAGAGCTGAGCTATAGTGATTATTATCTCTCTTCTGGATCTAGCCACTCAGCAGGTCTACCAAACTTTAGGCTGGTACTGGGGGTTGTCTGCACAGAGTCCATCTGCAGGTCTCTTAGCCATGGATAACAGCACCTGCTCTGGTGGAGATGGTGGGGTTGAGGGGAGTGAAATGGACTCTGGGAGGATGCTTAGTTTTGGTTGTTTAATGCACTGTTTTTGTGCTGGTTGGCCTCCTGCCAGAAGGTGGCACTTTTGAGAGAGTATCACCTGTGGTAGTGTAGGGAGGATCAGGCTGTGAGCAGGGCCCTAGAACTCCCAAGAGTATATGCCCTTTGTCTTCAGATACCAGAGTAGGTAGGAAGGATCATCATGGGGTGGGTGGGGGGGGAGAGGGCAGGGCTATGTGTGTCTGAGCTCAGACTCTCCTTGAGCAGGGCTTGCTGTGGCTGCGTGGGATATGGAGGTATGGTTCCCAGGTCAATGGAGCTGTTCCCAGGAGGGTTATGGCTGACTCTGCTGTGCCATGCAGGTTGTCAGGGAAGTGGGGGAAAGCTGGTCTCACTCCCACCATGGCTTCCCAAACAGCACCAAGTTTGTTTACAGGCAGTGGGTGGGAAGGGTTCAGAACTTGCCCCAGGCTACCAGCTTCCCACCTGTGAGAACAAGTAGGGCTTTCATACCTCCCAGCCTGTGGAGTCTGCACACCAGATTCATGCCCTCCCTTGAGTTCTGGCCAGAAGACTTCCTGTTCAGTTGGAATTGTTAACAAGTTCAGCTGGAGGTTTCCTTCTCCCTGTGGTCTCTTCCTAGTACCTCTGTCAGCCTTCCCCAAGAACACCTGTGAGAAAAGTCCGAATTAGCTTTCCAAGGGTAGAAAACCCACAGGGCTTTTCCTGCTGCTTCCTCTACCTGTATTTTGCTTGGCTTGCTAAATTGACTCAGCTCCAGGTAAGGTCAGATCCTTCTTCTGTGATCTAGACCCTCAGATGCCTCAGAGAGGGTATGTGTTTGGTGGTGGACAATTCCCCTTTCCCACTTTCACACCTTGGGCACTCACAATATTTGGACTGTCTGTTGGGTCCTGCAGGAACAACCTGCTTCCTTCAAAGGGTCTGTGGGTTCTCTTGGCTTTCCCCGTTTATTCCTGGAGAAGTTCTGGAGCAAAAGTTCAAGATGTGAGTCTCCACACACTGCTCTGTCCAAGTGGGAGATGCAAGCTAGTCTTCCTTCTGTCTGCCACTTCTCCCCTCCTTTTTTTCTTTTAGGCTGTGTTCTTTATTGGTTACCCTCACCGCAAGAATGTGAGAGAGGCACTCATCCCTACTTTTTAGATGGGAAACTGAAGCTCTATGAGGTTAAGTAACTTGCTCATTAAGTGGGAGGATGGGGACATACTCAGAACTTGGATCCTATCCCCTAGTCCAAGCCTTCACCACCACACCAAACCATTCCAGTATTGTGCTGAAACTTCAAATAAAATATAATCTGAGTATTGATAAGAAGATTGGAAGGGGCTGGGCCCGGTGGCAAATGCCTGTAGTCCCAGCACTTTGGGAGGCCAACTCAGGTGAGTCACTCGAGGAGTTTGTGACCCTCCTGGCCAATGTGGTGAAATCCCATCTATACTGAAAATACAAGAATTAGCCAGATGTGGTGGCAAGCACCTGTAATCCTAGCTACTTGGAAGGCTGAGGCAGGAGAATCCCTTGAATCTGGAGGGCAGAGGAGATTGCAGTGAGCTGAGATTGTGCCACTGTACTCCAGCCTGGGTGACAAAAAATAATTGGAAGGAAATTCCACAAACAGAAAAAAATCTTTCCTCTTGCTACTTTGAGAAACATGTGGAGGGGAATCATTGGCTTACAATCATCCATTCTCCCAAGTGTCTGGATTTTGCATCTTGAAAGGATGGCCCAAACTAACGGCCACAGCTGATTATGCCCATGCCCTCTCTGTGTTTTCATGGGCATGCAGGAATCATTTTACAAACCCTCCAACCACAAGCCCCAACCTGTGTACTTTACTTCATGCCCAATAGGGACATCCCACCTAACCACTCCCCACACTGCAGTACTAAAGGCTCTGGCCACATGTTCCCCTTGCTCCCATGCCTCTGGACCAGACCCGGTGTTTATCCGTGTGGCCCTGTGTTGTGGGGCAGGCCCCCTCCTCCTCCTCTTGGGTGGTCAAAGTAATAAACTCTTCTTTCAAAGGCAGGTGTCTCTGTCTGTCACCTTACCACACCGAATGGAAACAAAACAAAATATGAGGCACAGTTAAAAACAAATGCAAATGATGGGCATTTCAAAAAACAGAGAGCTGGGACCTCAGCAAGCTGACAGAAAATGTCCCATGGCTGTTCTTGTATCTGCTTGCCAATGCAGGTCTGAGTGGGCACCAGGATGCACCTAAGCTTGCAAGGTTCATTGTAAGTCCCACTGGAAGCAAAGCTGTTGGGGGGATGCTGACAGCCCTCACCCACTGCTGACTACTTGGGCTCCTTGCAGTTTGTAGAAAGAACTAGTTGTGAGCAACAAGTGTTTTTAGTCACTTCTTCACACCCGCTATCTCCTTTGTGTGCTGTAGGGCATCTTGACTAGTCTGCAGGAACCTGGGGCAGTGTCTGAGCAGGTAAGCTCCTTTCCAGGAAGGATGCCTGGCCTCTCCTCTATGACCGTTAGAGCCCGAGGGAAGAGTCCTGTGCATAAAACAGTGCTCGCTCCAGGCATTGTCTCAGGAGCCCTTCATAAATGGCCATTTGTCCTCGTTCTAACTCAGCGCAGGAAGGCCCTGTGGTCGAGGTTAGCTGTTTTTGCTTTTTGAGTCTCAGCAATTCTGTGTGTGTTTGTTTGTTGTTGTTTTGAGACTGGGCCTTGCTCTGTGCCCGGGCTGGAGTGCAGTGGCAGCTTGTTCTGTTTGTGAAATAAAGCGGGAGCATGAGGACCAGTGGGTTAGATTCTCCTTGGGCTTCTGCCAGATCCCCAGTGTAACTCTTTTTTGTTTTATTTCCTTCATTGTAGAAGAGCATGAGAAAGCCAACACAAGGCCTCTGGCACATCCAAGGTGGGTGGGGCACCGGGGCCCCCAGACGAGGAGTCTTTGGATCTGACGGGAGCAAGGGCTCTGTTGAGACTGCCAGAGATGCCCTTGGTAATGAGGGTGATGCAGAGGTGCCAACACAGCCCATCAGGCAGCGAGGGAGAAAGGGATGGTGGTTCTGACTCAGAGGACATGAGCTGCCTTTGTCATGGTGCCACCATGGCCCATTGCTCATTGTGCTCCTCTTAGGACTCCAAATGTGGGAGTGAGACCATTGCCATTACAAACCAGCAGGGAAGGGCCTGGGCACCCACAGGGCTGCATGTGCATACGCGACATTGTCAGAGTTAGGAAGGCAGCCAGCCTCGAGCAGATGGCAAACTGTTTCACGGCACCCAGGGAGACCCTCACAGCTCATGCATTAGCCCTCGTCAGCCAGGGTCCTGGCGCTCCCCATAAACCCAGACTCTCCCTGGCCAACACTGGTCTTCACCAGCCGACCTCCTTGAGCCTCTGTGTCATTTCTTCCATCTGTCACACATGATGCTCCAGCCACAAGGTCCCTGCTCTGTCCCTCTAGCATGCTGCTCATCCTTCATTCTCGACTCACAGCCTTTGTGCTCCCCTCCCCGCTTGCCCTCCCTCACGCTCAGTCATCCTATTCAATGCCTTTGTGGCACTTAACATAAACTGTCACAATCATGTGTATAGGCTTGGTTTCATTGCTGTTGCAGGGGGTTCTGTCTCTCCCATTTAGGCCTAATAGGCCAGGAGTTTTCTCTGTTTGATTCACTCCTAACATATATTAAGTGCTCAATGAGTTTTTGCTGAGTAAATGAGGGAAAAAAAATCATGCAGCCTCTGAGATGTCATGGCACCACAACCCCACCACTGAGCGTTCACCAGTATATCACTTTCCGATTAGAACCCTGGTGACAGGTGAATTCATATTTTAGTTTTATTGAATGTGTTCATGTAATTCTGCAATAGAGGTGCCCGGCCTGGGTTGGTGTATTTTCATTCCCAGGAGCCCCAAGGAAAGGAAATCCTTGGGGCTCCCAAGCAACCCAGCAACATCCCATGAAGCTAGTTCCCTGGGAGAATTTGTGGAAAGAGCACTGACTGGGGTGAACGGGCGTTGGCTTGTGACAACAGGGGTCCCTGTTGATGGTTTGGTGATTGATCCCTGCCAGCGAATGCAGCCCCGCTGGGGTCAAGTGCACCCTCAGAACAGAAAGAGGGATGTGGTTTGCTATTTCCTGTGCATTAGAATGTGCCATCAGTCAACAGGCCATTTTCCACCTAGGGTTTAGTGGGATTTTCCACTTTCCCTAGAAAGAAAATACTGTCTATGGCTTTATTTGTAATCATCATCAGGAAGGTCCTATTGAAGGAGACAGTGAAGTAAGAGGGACCATCCTTCGCTCGGACTATGAACTTGGTGGCGGTAGCTGCAGCGGCCTCAGTACCCTCCTCGCTGACATCCAGCACAGCCTTGTGCGTTGCCTGCCAAGGAAAAAGCAAACATCAGTGGTCCCAGTGGAGACACTTTACTTAACTGAGTAAACTAAACTGAGTGTTTTGCCCTGGAATGGTGATGTCTACCTTGACAAGATTCAAGGTTCAAATGCCTGGCATTGGGTTTGCTCAATACATTGCAGTGGGTGTTGACTGTGGCCCGTTAGCCCTTATACCTGGAGTGAGGTGGTTACAAACACAGAGCAGGAAGATCGGAGTGAGTCTCAGTTCTGCCACTTATTGTTGCAAAAGTTATTTAGATGCTGCAGGCTTCAGTTTCCTGATCTATAAAAGGTGATAATAATTGCACGTATCCCACAAGGTTACCATGTAAATTAAAGGAGCTCATACAAAGCACGTGCTCTCAGACTTGCCAGCAGTAGTAATTGCTACAGTTCTCGCATGGCAGACATGGGTTTGTTATTACTAAGGTTAGATCCCTTCTTTGTCTTCTAGGGAAGAGAGTCTTAACCTGGAATTCCTGTACTTCTAAGCTTCAAGGAGTCTTGAGCTCCTGTGACTACAGGCATTGTTTTTCATAGGTCACAGATGCACTTTCCGTGAGAAGTCCATTATGCTCATCATATTCCAGTGGGGACTCTCCGCATTTTCTGAAAACCAACAACAAAGGTCCCCTTCAGTGGCCCCAGGGTCACTTCTGACCATTATGATCCATTACCAAAATAAAATTTTAGGTGAGGGATCAGTAACCCATATGTGGGCAGGGGCTAGGCAGGTAACCCCAATTAACTGAGGGAGACCCCTTGTAAGAGCATGGGATGCCAATGTTACCTGGAGGGTACCATCTGGCTAAAAGGGGCACTCACGGCTCAGCCCCAGTGATGGCTGCCATATGGAAACATGGGCTCACTGTTGCCACGTGGGAATTGGACTCAGTGATTTCTTTCAAGAGGATCAGAAATCTAGACATTTAGATTCAATATACTAGGTTTTAAAAGTTATCTTTCTCTCTCTCCTTACACACGGAAGGCCAGACAACACATCCACAGGATGAAGATGGTCTGTGGGCAGCCAGGCTGTGATGTCTGTTTAAGAACCTAAACTTCAGGGAGGAAGAAGGTGAGGTCAGATCCTGGTGGGGGCACCTGCTTGCCTGCAGCAGGCGTTGGGGAGCAGCTGCCTGCTGAGGATGCCTTTGGAATGTTTGTGTGAAGAGGGAAAACAGATGCTGTGTGCCAGAGGGATGGTGGCTGTAAGCCACAAGATTTGGTTCTTCTGGCCATAGAAGAACCTCACTTCACCTTCCAGGCCTCTGTCTCCTTATCAGTGAGAGTGCTTGATTAATTCTTCAGGTGCTTGAAGCTTGGACGTTTTTGCAAATATTCTCATTCAACTCACTTTGGAAACCTGCAGGGAGTCTCTCTTTGTAATTCCAGAAAAATCAGCATTTTTATCAAAGGCATTTTGGATGCCCATCTTTGGGAGGATGGTTTCCAGATTGTAGGAGGCAGAAATGGAAAATTTGGGGATGAACACCTCTATCCACCTGTGGAATAGGGAAAAGGAAAAGACGAGGTCACAAGTCTATGATGGCTGCATCTCTGCTCCTAGGTGCCATTTTGGGAGACTCCATTCTTCCTCCAGCCATTGCTAGTTGATGCTAAAATGGTCAACACATCCTAGCCAAGCAACCCAGGTTGCTCTTGAAGTAAGCCTCCGGCTGAGCAGGTCCAGCATTGAAGACATACAAGGAGACAGACAGAACCCCCATTGAAGTGGGTGCAGAGGTGAGAAGGTGGTCAGCAAGGGAGTCTACAGCAGAAACCAACAGGAGACATCAAGTCGTAATGGAAGCTCATCAGCCACCCACTGTCTGGAGTACCTCCTCACCAGCACTTCCTGACATAGGCCCTGCTGATGCCCTAGTGCAGCAAAGTCTAGCAGAACTTCTTGTGATGTTGGGAAGATCCTGTACCTGCATGCTCCAATATGGTAGCCACTAGCCATGTGTGGCTATTGAGCAACCTGAAAAGTGGCTCGTGCAAATGAGGAGCTACAGTTTTAATTTTACTACGTTTGGTTAAGTGTAAATAACCGCAGGTGGCTTAGTGGCTGCTCTACTGAACACCACCACCTGATAATTTAGCACAATATGTTGTTTTCCTCTGCAAGGGTTTCCCTGAACCAAGAGTAAACAGCCTGCATGTATTGAACATTTATTATATGGCAGACATTGTCCCAGGCACATTCAATAATATTACCTCCATTTTAAAGATGATAAAGCTTAGGTGTTTTTTTGTTTGTTTGTTTGTTTGTTTGTTTTTTGAGATGGAGTTTCGCTGTTGTTGCCCAGACTGGAGTGCAATGGCATGATCTCGGCTCACCGCAACCTCCGCCTTCTGAGTTCAAGCAATTCTCCTGCCTCAGCCTCCCAAGTAGCTGGGACTACAGGCGCGCACCCCCATGCCCAGCTAATTTTTTGTATTTTTAGTAGAGACAGGGTTTCACCTTATTGACCAGATGGTCTCGATCTCTTGACCTCGTGATCCACCTGCCTCGGCCTCCCAAAGTGCTGGGATTATAGGCATGGAGCACCGCGCCCGGACAGCTTAGTTTTAGTGCTTTGCCCAAGGTCATGCCTTAGTGACTCACAGAAATGAAAGCACAAAAAAAAATATTGGATGGACACATTTCAGTCCTCATCTGACAGGTGTCTTGTGACCCCTCACAGCAGGGACAGCTCTCTCTTCTCTGTCACTGTCCACTTTCCCTGTCTTCTCCATGCTCCACTTGCTGCTCTGTGCTCCATCCCTTCCTTCTCAGTCTCTGAGCCACCTGCCCTTCCTCTCTCCAGCCCCAGATGCATCCTGAGAAGAGAAGAAGTTGCTGGCACGCCCTGCGGCATCTCTTCATCCTTAATTTTGAGATATTGCTGATGCTGTGTCCTCTACCAAAGCTGCTCTTCCCATGCTTCTGTGTGCTCATATCCTACCCATATGTGTGGGGATAAATGCCGCCACCTCCTTAAGCTGCCCCTGAATCCCAGCTGAAAGTGCTCTCTCTTTGCTCAGAAGCTCCTCAGCACTTTGCCTGCCCTCCCCTGGGGCAACTCTTTCTTGAATTCCAGTTATGCTACAGCCTTCCTTCTCTCTTCCTAGACTATGAGCACCAGGGAATGATGCTAAAAAGTGTTCTACAATGCCAATTATATAGCTAAGAGACAGAACATAAAGCTTTGACTTTTTTTTAATCACATGATTGATCTTTTTGATATTCTCCATACTTTTGATATTCTCCATAATAATTATGGAACTAATAATAACATTGCTAGCTAACATTTGCTGTGAAGTTACCATCTTCTAGGAATTCTTCTAAGCACTTTGTAAATAGTAGGTTACTTTATCTTTTCACCAACCTTTGGATTCGGTAATATTGTTCACCTCATTCTTATACATGACCACCAATGCTTTTGTTTACTTGCTTTTATGGGATAATTCCACAGAATTCAACATCAGATTGGCTTCTAGGGCAAGCTCTGCTAGCATATAACAGCTACATAACCTTGGGCAATTCACTTACCCCCCTGGAGCCTCCACTTCCTCATCTGTGAAATGAGTGGTACTAAGACATCAGGTGATAGTGAACTTCAAGTGAGAACATGTATAGACAGCCTCAGGCTCTTTGTCCTGTATGCAGTTGGTGCTCACTGTACAGAAGTGATTATCCAACAGCTGTTAGCACAGTCTCTCCCTCATCCTTTTTTTTAAATTTTTATTTTTATTGCATTTTAGGTTTTGGGGTACATGTGCAGAACATGCAAGATAATTGCATAGGTACACACGTGGCAGTGTGTTTTGCTGCCTTCTGCCCCTTCTTCCATATTTGGCATTTCTCCCCATGCCATCCCTCCCCTGCTCCCCTCCCCCGCTGTCCCTCCCCTATTTCCCCCAATAGGCCTCAGTTTGTGGTACTCCCATCCCTGTGTCCATGTGTTCTCATTGTCCTCCCTCATCCTTGAATGTGTGCATCCCCTGCCCCAGGGCCCAGGAGATTGATTGACATAGACGCCTACCTCTTCTGGAGTGAGTGGCTCCACTTTCTCAGTGTTCTGGCTGACAAGGTCTGTTCCAGTTGCCTCATTTTGCCCTTGCCAGGGAGGACAAAAAAGGCCATGGCATCTTCCCTATAGTCCATCTGCAGCACAAAGCAGTTCAGCTCTGCATCCACCCCAAAAGCAAACTGCTCCTTCTGGTGCATCATGGGGACATGCACAGTGGCCTGATTGCCCACCGGGAATGGGAAGCTCTTTCTTGTATATGCAGGGTAAAAGGGCTTCTCCCATTTGGCTAGCACAAAGAGAGAAAAGAGGTCTTTATGTCAAAGTGCAATTGGTGAGGTAAAGACAGCAAAATGAAATGGATTACTCTAATGGGTATGAGGTTTCTTTTTGAGGTGTCAAAAAAATGCTCCTGAATTACACAGTGGAGTAGCTGCCCAAACTTGTGAATATAGTAAAAACAAAAAAATCACTGAATTGTACATTTTAAAATGATGGATTTTATGACATGTGAATTGTATTTCAATAAAAATAGAATTATGTTAAATAGAGCAACGTAAGGTGAAGGCAACTTAGTAAGGGCTCAAAGCATATCAGTTTTCTTTCTTTCTCTTTCCTCTTGGCAGGATGGATGGATAAATGGGTTGATAACTAGGCAGATAGAGGGTGGATGGATAGATGGTTGGCTGGCTGGGTAGATATATGGATGAATGGAAGGGATTATGAACTGATGGAAGGATAAATGGGTGGGTATTTTGTTGAATGGGTCAATGGAGGCTGGAGGGATGAACAGGCTAATGGATAAATGATTGGCTGGCTGGGTGGATAGATGGATGAATGACGGATGGATAAATGGGTGGATAGTTTGGTGAATGGGTGGATAGATAGATGAATACGTTAATGGATAGGTGGTTGGCTAGCTAGGTGGATGCGTGGATGGATGGATGGATGGATAAATGGACGGATAGTTTGGTTAATGGGTAGATGGAAGGTGGAGGGATAAATAGGTTAATGGATAAATGGTTGGCTGGCTGGGTGGATAGATGGATGCACGCATGGATGGACGGATGGATGACAAATAGAAAAATGGGTGGATAGTTTGGTGAATGGGTGGATATTGGGTGGATAGATAGATGAATAGAATAATGGATAGGTGGTTGGCTAGCTAGGTGGCTTTCTGGGTGGATGAATGGATGCATGGATGGATGGGTGAACTGATGGATGGATAAATGGATGGATAGCTTGGTGAATGGGTAGATGGATAGATAAATATGTTAATGGAGAGACGGCTGGCTGGTTGGCTGGGTGCATGCCTGGATGGATGGACAGATAAACTAGTGCATGGATAAATGAGTGAACAGATTGATGAAGGGAGGGAGGAAGGAAGGGGAGGAACGGGACAGAGGAAGGGAGGGATGATATAAAGGCATCCAAGAAAGCTGTGCCTGGAGATCCCAGGCACTTCTACTCAAGCACAACCCTATAAAGTTGGCTTCATCATCCAACCATCCAGTCAGCTCAGAGACTGGCACAGGTCAGGCACTCAACACATGGTAGATCTTTTAGAGACATATGCTGAGGATCATAAAGCAAGTATGGGGCAGAGGTGAAATTCAAATCCAAGTTGTTTGTCTTCAAAGCTGATGTGTTGCAGAGGCAACACAGTGAAAACTGTAAAGCTCTAACATTATCCATCTATCTATCTATCTATCTATCCATCCATCTATCTATCTATGGGGTGTGAATGACAGTCACATCAGCTTGTCTACATTTATATACCTATGAAAGTGTTCTCACTCTTGGATTTGCTTCTTAAACTGCATTGTCAGAGAGCTCCATGTTCCTTCTCTAAAACTTTCAAGGGGCAGTGGGACAGCTGCTGGTAGCAAGAGATCCTTTCTCTCAAGCAGTTTCCAGATTTCTCCTATGGGCCTCCCAGAGTCCAATGTAACACCTCAAATCACCTTATCTGTGTACCTAAAGAGAACTAAATGAGGAGCTATCCCAGGTCCTGCAGCCAGCTAATGCAGCACTAATTAGGACTTGGGCCCTCCCATTTTTCCACCAGTCTAGGGTTTGTCTGGCTTGCACATTTCACTAAGCAAAAATCATTGTCTTCATCATAAAATAAATAAATAAAAATCAACTTCTCAAATCCTTACCTTTAAAGAAAATGTGGTTCACCAGCACCATGGCTGTCAGAAGGTCAAGGCCTTGGATTATGTCTACAACCTTCCCTTGGGTCTTCTTTTCCACATGGCTGTTGATCCTCGCCTGGGCAATGGAGGGGTTGGAGAAATCTGTAGAAAAGACTTCCGCCTCATATAGCCTCTTGACATTGTGCAAGAAATTTGCCTGCAGCTGCAGCTCCTTCTTGACAAAGAGGGCACTTCCCATTTTCAAGATCAGGTTTTTGCTGTGGACAGTCAGTGAGTGGACCAGGCGCGGGAAGCCCTGGTGGATGGCAGACTCTGGTGTGTGTGTGAGGTTGAAGCCTAGGCCCTGGAGAATCTGGGTCTTGGTGACTGAGTGGGCCCCGAGGGAGAGCATGGCCAGGGAAGTGGAGACACTCATGGGGGAGAAGAAGACGTTCTGGCTTGGGGTCTCTAAAACTAGCCTGCGGTACAGGTGGAAGGCAAAGTCGGTGTTGAGAGAATACACCTGTGACACAGGGGTGCTCTTTGAGGAGGAACGGTGGGTGTATCTGCTGGGGGCATTGGCCGGGGTCACACTGTAGATTGGAGCACAGAGGCCAACAGCAAAGAGAACTCCATAAAGGGGAGATGCCATTTTGGAACAAAGTATGTCTGCAAGAGAGGTAAGAACCATTGAGAGGGTCCACGCCCTGAATCAGAGACCCTTCAACACCTACGCCATCAGCAGCAGAATGAGGACGGATGGGACGGTTAGCAGAGCTCTCTCATGTAATCTCCTTTGAGCCTCGCAATAGCCCCACCATGTAGGTATTATCATTGCTCTTGTTTTACTTGCAAATGAGTAAACGGGCTGCAGAGAGTCTGTATAACTTACCCCAGATCACACCGTTGACTTGTCTGTCTTCGGGGTGGGCTTAAAGTCAGGTCTCAAATTCCAAATCCCATGCTTTTTGCTGTTTCTGCTTCATAGACTTATTTCTTGAGAGTGTGAGACCAGATCGCAAAGTCCCCCCTCTTAGCAGCCAGAAGCGGTTTCTCAGCCTTTGGAGGTCCCTCCACATATTCTTTATCCATTTTGTGTAGATCTAATTATTTTCTCACCCCGGCTTTCTGTTCCCAGACACAGTCATTTACTAATGTGTTCATGTCTCTCAAAAAGTGGAAACCTGGAGCAAAAGGCTGTCCTTTTTGCGGTGGGCCTCCTGAACACTGAGCACTGAGCACTGAGCACTGAGCACTGAGCACTGGGGGTCAGTTGCTAATGAGCTACAGCTCCAGCCACATCTGTCTGCTCCCCATTCAAGCCTCAGCTGACAAGTCTTTGACACCAAGGAGACTTCAGACTGAATGACCTGATGGCCATTTCAAACCCCAACAGGATTGGGCTTGCATTCCACCCTGACATTCATGGTGAGCAAGTAACCTCTCTGGACTTCTCTGTTTCACCTTTGTAAAACAGAGCTGATTACCTTACAGAGTTGTTCAGAGGACTGAGTGTGATAAGGCACATGAGCTGTGAGTGCTCAATATATTACTTTTACCATTGTTCTGTTGAAGTCAGAGAGACTTTGATTTGGGTAACTCTATCAACTGATGCTCGCAGGTCTCACCAGCCCTGTCCACAGCACCCTCACCTGTTCAGTTTCATTAGAAAGATTTCATCTGCTTTAACACACCTTTACAGAGGAGCTCCAACTCTGTGGGTTGATCCTGAGATACAACAGTAAATGGTCATTTTATATAAGGAAGGTGTATGAATCTAATGCAAGGTGGGGTCTGTGCTCAGCCATAGGGGAAAGCAAAGCAGGTATGTGCTCCAATAGGTTACATCTGTCTGAAGGATTTTCTCTCTCCAACTTTATAATTTCTCCCCCATGACCTGGATGTCCTTCACCCCATCACCCTTTTCACAGGCACAGTGCCTTCATAACCCCTCTTGCCCTTCATCAAACTTTGCTCTTTGGTCATTTATACTACAGTGTGAATGACTGACACCCACTCTTCTCCTAGGGGCACTGGCATGAAGTTTTACTCCTGATTATGAAGGAAAAACTTTACCCCTGAAACAAGAATTCAGTCAACAAGTGAACAATTATTTCACCAGAAATGGAGAAGGAAAATACAAAAGAATCTTTGCCCAGAGTGAAAAAATACTGGCACACACAGCCACTTGACTATGTCAGCACAGCAAAGGGAACAGTCAGCAGAGTACACAACCCAGAGTGGGAGAAAATATTCACAATCTATACCCAACAAAAGGCTAACATTCAGAATCTACAAGAAACTCAAACGAACTAGCCAGGAAAAACAAACAATCCTAAGACTAAGCATCATGTAACAGCAACATTCCCCAAATTTCTCTGTGGAAATAAAATATGCGAATGAATCATATTTCACTATAGCAGGTATAATTTAACTTAGATGGAACTTTATAAAGAACCCTTTTACTGAATGAGTAATTCTTTTTCAAAAGTGTTCATTTCTCTTTATTTCCATTTATGTGATTGGGCAAGTTCTCTTTTGTAGTTTTGTGTTTGCCTGTTTGACTGAAGTGGGGTTTTTTCCCTAAGTTATGCCTGCATCCATCCATTCACCTACTGGACGTTTTGCCCCGTGTTCTGAACTGATCTCTGGATCTGCCCCCACCCTGAGTGCCGCATCTCTCCCTTTCTCTGAGAAGGTCATTTTACTCGTGCTGTTGTCTTCCAAGTCAGGATACTGATGGTCACTCTGCCCTCTTCAGCTACCTCTTTTCCCACACCGTTCTTCCTCCTCGGGACATTGCAAGCCCCAGCTCTCTCCATCTCTTTGCCCTTTTCTTGGTCCAGCCCCTCTTAATTTCCCCCGTGGACAATCCTGAAGGTTTCTGAACTCATCTCCCTCCTCCGGTCATGTTTCCTCAAAACCTTTTTCTTAAGAAACTTCACCAATTTGACTCTCAGCAGAGACGATCTGCTGGGAGATAGAAGTGTTGGGGCCACAATGGGGGACAGATAGCCAGGATCCTGGCGCTTAAGAAGCTCACTGGGAACCCTATGACATGTGGCATTAAGAGTTGACCCCTTCCCCTCTCTTTGGCCCCACTGCCTTCCTGTGTATTCATCTGCAGTCTCTCTGCAGTCAACACCAACAGCAAACAGCCCAGGGTCCACCTCCCTCCCTCCTCTTCCCACTCACCCATGCCCTGCTCAGGTACAGCATACTCCGCTACAAATGCCCCTCCTGGGCACCACCTTCCTTTGCATGTGGAAAAGCCATTATTTCTCACTCTGGAAGACTCTACTTAGCTATTACCAGAGTGAGAGGCCCTCCCTGGTCCCCCTCCCCTGTCGTGACTTCATCACTCCCTTCTGTCTTCTGCCACCTCTGAAGTTTACTTGACTTCTATTACCAGATGAATTATCACTGACCACACACATGCCTTTCAATAATCTCTAGGTTCTTTGAATGTGTAACTCATGCATTCAGTCCATCGCGTTGAACATGTGCACTTATTATGCAGGTACTACAGGAGGTGTTGGGGCTACAATGAGGGACAGAGAGACAGGGTCCTGGTCCTTAAGGAGCTGACTGGGAAGATGGGCAATGAGCAAACACCACTAGGCACAAGTGTGTGTGTGTGTGTGTGTGTGTGTGTGTGTGTGTGTGTGTGTGTGATGAGTAAGTACAGGTATTGGCACACCTATTCCACAACAGGAAAGTCTTCCAGAGGAAGTGACAGCTGATTGAGACTTGAAAAATGTTAGCAAAGTAAAGGGGAAAAGCAGAGAAGAGAAAGATTCAGGCTGGGAGGACCACATGTGCAGGCACTCAGAGGGAACCCAGAGCTAGGCAGCTTTGAGGAACAGAAAACGTTCTGTGACATGGATCTCAGCACCTGAGAGGCTGGCAGGAAGGGCTGGGGAGCAGGAGAGATGGGCTGCAGAGAGAGGGGGCCCAGGCAGGGATATGCCGACTTGGTTCCGGGCCCCAGTCTCCCCACTGGGGGATGGCTGCAGAAAACCTCAGCAGCAGAGAATTCTGAAGACTATCCTGGCACCCGTCTGTGTTCTTTGTTGCTCTACACACCTGCTTTCTGTCCCCCTACCCACTTCACCCACCAGCACAGAGAAGTGCTCATTATAGTGGCTCAGTAGACACTTGATGCACTGTCCCGAGATGGAGAAGCATTTATACCAGCCTCAGAACTGGGGTGGTGGCTGGGCATGGTGGATCATGCCTGTAATCTCAGCACTTTGGGAGGCTGAAACAGGTGGATCATCTGAGATCAGGAGTTCGAGACCAACCTGGCCAATAGGGCAAAACCCTGTATCTACTAAAAATACAAATGTTAACCAGGCACGGTGGCAGACTGCTGTAATCGCAGCGACTTGGGAGGCTGAGGTAGGAGAATCACTTGAACCTGGGAGGTGGAGGTTGCAGTGAGTCAAGATTGTGCCATTGTGCTCCAACCTGGGCAACAAGAGCAAAACTCGGTCTCAAAAAAAAAAAAAGAATAAAGAGGAAAAAAAGGGCTGGAATGGTGAAATGGAAGCCACCTCAAAGAACATGGGACTGAAACCTCTAGTGTCTTTTATTTGATGAGCTCTGTGACAGACGGGGGCTTTTCAGGAAGCCGTGTAAAATGTGACATCTGTAGGCTTCCCTGTGACAGGCTGGGGTCTACTGTGTTAACTTGGGGGTCTGCAGCCCTCTAGACTCAATCACAAAAGGGCAGCACTTGATCTTGATGGCCACTCAGAAGTCAGAGCCTAGGCAAGATCATGCTTACCCTCCTAACCTCAGGATCTATAAGGAGGGCAGCTCTGAGGAGAGGCAAGACCACGTCTACAGAATGCCCAGTGTGGCATCTGGCCCATGGTGGACAGGAGACCAAAGCTGCTTTTCTTTTGGGGCTCTTATGATTTTGCATTCCTCCCTTGGAAGCAGGGTGAAGGAATAGGATTGTCTCTGGTGATTCATAACCATGGGAGAGGGGACCAGGCTGAAAGAAGAGGATGTCAGCCACATACAGGGGTATGCCACAACCACCAGGGGTCTGTGCCCCTTCTGGGGAGGCTGGGGGTGGGGCAGGTTGTTCTCAGGGGCCCCCACTGATACTGCGTTGTCTCTCCCAGAGAATCCCCATCCCCATTAGCAGAGATGGCCTATTAGACATGACCTCCATGCCCCAAGTCTTGTTTCTTCTGGGCTTGGGTTGAATAGGGGAGATCCACCTGAAGTTGGGGAGTTGGCTAGTAAGTGTCCTGAGCCATTAATGGTACCGGCCTCCATGTGACTTCAGATAAGTCTCTGCTTTTCACAAAACCTCAGGAGGAGGTGTTCTCAAAAGGTTCTCCCTCCCTTCTGAGTCTGGGATCTATGTCTGAGAGCCCCCAGGTCATTTCCCCCAAGAATGGGGGAAAACCCTGGCTGAAGCTCATTCAGTTGGCTCTTAAAATCCACCATACTTGACCTCTCCCCACCCTGAACTTCTGTCATCCTGTGGCCATCCCTTCTTTCTTCCAGCCCTGCAAAGACCCTTGCCCCTTTCTTGGCTGTGGCCTAGGTTTATGTGAGTGTTCAGCCAGTGGGCTCTGCTCTTTGTTGGGGTGACAGGGACACTCTGCCATCCCCAGGGCTTACCTCTTCTGGGCCTCTCCCTCCCAGCTACCACAGCCTGCATTCTACCTTCCATTGTCTCTCACCCACTCCCATCTCCAAGTGCTCGTCCACCCAGCAGACAGGGTGAGCTTTCCAAATGCTGATCTGGTGTGTCATTCACCTCAAATTCCTCAATGGCTCCCCACTGAGTTCAGGAAAAATGCTCAAGCCCCTGGCATTCAAGATCCTTCTCTATTTGGCCTGACTTACTTCCCCAGCTTCATCTTTGAGGACCCAGTTGTTCACATTTCTCAATTCCATCCCATCCCCTGTCTTCATTCGCCTCTTTATCCAGCTTGGGTGTCAAGGGCTTCATTTTAATCCAATGTGCTTCACCCCCAGGCCTCTGTCTTTGTGTCCCAGTCCAGTGGCAAGTCTCCATGTGTGGCAGAACCTACCTGTCTGCCCCTTCCCCGCCAAGTGCTGCTGGACGAGCGTTTCTGCAAGGCAGCCTGGTCCACTGTGGGTTCCCAAACACCAGCCTTTATCTGCCTGGCAACATGTAACTCATCAGCTCACTCTCCCATTGACTTCAGGGAATACCTTCACCTTTTCCATGTCCTTACCCTTTTTTTTCCGTGGTGGAATGGATGCCCACCCTGCTACATATGCATGTGTGCCCACATGCGTGCACACACACGTGCACACACACACACACACACACACACACACTCGGCAGACAACCTTGCCTCCTATCTCACATAAAAGAGATTCTATGAAAAGGAATTGTCTCAACTTCCCTCAAAGGGCATCCTCTCTGCCTATCCCTACTTGATCTGCCCTTCTTTGATGGGCAGTCCTACTTCCTGAGCCTTGGAAAGTATCTCTTCTCTCCATCTCAGGACGCTTCTGCCTCTCTTTTCTGCACTTAAACACTCCCTCTCAACCCGATCCTTGTTGTTAGCTTGGAAACATGTTCAAGTCTTGCTCGTTTAGACAAAGAGACCAACAATGACACAGCAAAAACACTCCTTTCACCCTCTCATTTGCTTCTAGTTGCTGCCCTATCTCCACACTCCTCCCCTTGTGGCCCAAATTTTCAAGAGCTGTGTATTCATGGTCTCTGTGGCTTTACCTCCAACTCACTCACTGGTCCACTCCAGCCCGGCTTCTGTATCACAAAAATGTGACTCAGGTGCTTCTAAAAGCCAACTAATGTGTCTAGGTTCTCATCTTACTTGACTTTCCAGTAGCATTTGACACTGAACACCATGCTCTGATCCAGTCCTTCCCTCTGGCTCAGACATTCCCAATATCTCTGTACCTCCTCCTTACTCATTTTTGCAGGTTCCTCTTCTGCTCTGTCCTTGTATGGTTGGCGAGTCCTGGCACTTGCTTACTTAGTTGTAGCTCTCTCCTCACTTTAATCTCTCCTCTCCCTCCAGCTGATTTCATGCCACAATACCCATGGCTTCATTATTAAGACATGCAAATATCTTAGTATTCTTTTTAGTCCAGCTCCGTCCTTTCCTCTGATCTCTGTATGTCTAAATTCCTACTTGATATCTCCTTCTGATGTTGAAATAGACCTTCCATGCAGTATGAACCACAATGAACTCAGACTCCTTCCCAAAGAGCATCTCCCAGCAACAGCCACAGCTGAAACCCCCTTTCAACATTCCCATCACTGGCTCCACCATTCACCTAGTTAGTTGAGCCTATAAGACATCCTTGTACTTCCTTCTTCTTTATGTTAACACATTCCCAGTTTTGTCAGCTTTGCCTCCTCTAAACATTGCTCAAGTTCATCCACTTTTCTCTGCCTCCACTCTAACAGGCTAGTTGTGCTGTCATTGTGTCTTGTCTGGGATACTACAAAGCCTCCTAACAGCTCTCGTCTCTATCCTGATTCTTCAATTCACTCTGCCTGTGACAGCTAGAATAGTCTTTTAAAACTCAAACCTGACTATGTCACTTACTATTTAAAAATGTCCCAATGGCTTCCCATTTCCCAAAGTAAACAATGAAGTCTTAACTTGCATAGCCTGGGCTCTGCTGGCCTCTGTAACTTCATCACATATCATGAAGCCCTTTGCCCTTGACATGTATGTTAGGCCATTCTGCCCTGTTTTTTGATGCTCACATGTAACTGGCAATAAGCAAGGGGAACTTAGGGTGATGAAAAGTCCTGTAGCTAATTAAAGGAATGTTACACAGGTGTATATGTAGAGTTTGAGTTGACTTACACTTTTGGCCAATATAAAGTAACTGATATTGGTTGCAAACAGTTGTAAACAGATAGAAAACTTGACAAAATTTATGACACTATTGAGATATTTGAAAAAATATATAAAACAATTCAGACATTAGAGAAAAGGTAGGGAAGGAAAAAAATGAGATAAGCTCTACAATTGTCCCATTTTCTGCCTAAGGACACTTTCTGGATGTGTGGAAGAAAACTCAAGGAAAGCATGGTAGGTTTGCTGAGCTTAGGAGAAAGACATCAGAGTTTGAGAAAGCTGAGGAAGCTACAATTTGTGCAGTGAAGTGCTAGAGGAGAGCTTTAGAAATGTGTATAGAGGTCTCCTTAAGTTCAAACTAAGTGCTAAGCTCTGCATGCATGAAGCAAAATTCCACATGGCTAGTCAACATGCACATACACAGAGAAGAACAAAGAAACCTAATGTGAAGGTATAAACAGAACAATTCCCAGAGTTCACAAAGCATGAGGATATATTAAGGTTATGACCATCCAAAGTAGAAAGACCTGGAACATTCAGTAGAGACCCAGAAGTGTCACATCTTGGCATTAGGGCTAAATTAACTTTGAACTAAAGCTGCACTCGACCCAACTAACAAAACTTGAAAACATGCCTTGACAAGTTCAAGCAGATCTGTAACTTATTGACTCTTAAAACAAATGTCAAACACTGCAAAGGAAGACAACAAAATCCCAGACAATAAAATTGTAATGTTATGATGTCCAGCATCCAATCAAAAATTGCTAGACATTCTAAGAATAGGAAAATGTGACCCATGACCAGAACAAAAATTAAGCACTAGGAACAGGCTCAGACATAATAGAGATCAAGAAATTTACAGATAAGAACTTTAAAACAGCTACTTAAAATAAGCTTAAATAATAAAAATGTTACTCTAATGTGAGAAAAATCAAACATCTAGAGATGAAAAACTTAATGTCTGAAATGAAAAATTCACTGACTAGGTTTAACTGCAAATTTAGTAATATGGAAGAAAAGATCTGTGATCTTGAAATTATATTCACAGGAACTGTTCAAACTGAAGACAGCAAGCTGGAAAATAATAATAATAATAAAAAGAGTCCCAGTGACTTGTGGGACAACATCAATGGTCTAACGTATGTGTAACTGGAGTTCTAGGCAAAAAAAAAGTTGGGGAGAGTGGAGAACAGAAAATTTTGATGAAACAGTAAGCAGAAATATTTGTGATACTTGTGTACTTTATGTGAACTATACCTAAACAAAAGCCAAAACACAGTACATTGAAATGAATACCACCCTGCTGTTTCTTTCTCTACTCTCTAAGATCACACAATTCTCAGTTGGCTTGGACTACACATCCCAGTCTCCTTACCTGACACACTCCTTTTCATCCTGCCAGCTCCAGCTCAAAATCAACCCACTGCACAGTCTTCTCTAGATCCCCTAGAAAGTCTGCCCCTCCCTTTACAAACACCTGGAGCAAACCACAGCAGTTTGTCTTCTTGTATGTCTGTCTCCCTGATTAGACAGTCTGGACTTTGTGTGGCATCCTCCAGGGCTGGGACTTTTATTAGCAAGTGATAAGGGAAAGCAGTAGCAGAATACATGGGAATGTGAAGAGGGAGGAAGAAGTGGGAGGGATGTTGGGAACCCTGAGGGCCAGTCACTGTTGACTCACCCACACCCAGGCACTTTTGTAAAGTCTCATAGTTGGTGAAACACAGAGAGGCAGCCTGAAGAAGTATGGGAAGTAAGTATCAAGCTTAATTGGGATATCATTAAAATGCAAATTCCCAGGTCCCATGCAGAGGTACCCAATCAGATCTTTCAGGGAAAGATGAGAAGACTTGAGAGTGAGGAGGGCTGGGTACATCTTCCCCCTACCCCTCACCCCACCCTCTGTCCTTGCCCCCGAGAGTAGCTCTTCAGGGTCCCCACTAGCTCTGAGGTCATTGGTGCCTGGGGCCTCAGGGCCACCTGGAAAGTAAAGATCTATTTATCTTCAAATTCATAAAACCAAGGCTGCTGGAGTCGCAACCAGCTGGGAGCAGATCCCCATGGGCCCATAAAAATGGAGGCTTCTCTCAAGTCCATCATCCTCCATGGAGCCTCTCTTGCTATGTCCAGGCCTTTCTGGGATCCTCTTGGGTTCCTGGCTATAGAATCTCTTGCCTGCCTCACACATTGTTATGCTTCTCCTCCATTCCCGATTTATTGGAGATATTCATACTACTTTTAAAACTGGCTGAATCTTTATACTTTTATATTTCAATACTTATTTTAATATTTCACCCATCGTTTCTCCTAACAGTGGAGAAGACTGGGTGCCTCAAGGCTACTCTTGCAGTGCCATCTTAGCTAGAGGCTACCCTTTGGATTGTCAAGACGCCTCCCCAGCTGAGATCCACAGTCCCCACCATGGATCTGTCTCAGGAAGTGCAGCTCCCTGCCACCCCTTCTACTGCAATACTGTTTGTTTCTTAGCCTGCCCAGTGTGATCACCTGACTTCCAAGAATCTGAACCAAGCTAAAGGTAGAGATGAGGAAGGAAGATAAATCCAGACCAGACCCCATACCCTGAGGAGTTTTGTCTGTCTGTTAATTAGTCTATTTTTTGTTGTTGTTTTGTTTTTGGCAAGGGGTCATTACTTCAACATCATGGGACAAATGGGATTCCTACCCAAGCAGGGATCTTCATCCTGGAAGGCCCCTTTTCCTGCCTTGCCTAGGAATCTGTGATTCCTCCGTTGACATCATGGTAAAAGAAACAACTATCAAAAAGCTGTCTGTGCTGGAAGGATGTTCAATGTTCATGGAAGTCCATCCAGTGGACTGTCCTTCCCACTCTAGAGGCTCTAAAAGCCAGTACTCTATGGATACCCAGATACCTGCTCAGCAGATGCCAAGTGGGTGCATGTGCGCTAAGGCATTGAATCCTCCCAAGACCCTGAAAGATCAGTATTACTATCCTCACATCATAGAGATGCAAAACTAAGGATTGGACCACCAAATGACATGCCTAACATCACAAACCAAATAAATGGCACAGCTGCGAATTTGACCTCCGCCCATCTGACTGCAGGGCTTCCCACCAACCTCCAGCCTTTGCTCAAAGTCCTTAAAATGAAAGACCAATGTATGCTACATGTATCCTGGATTGGATTCTGGAACAGAAAAAAATATATTCATTTAAAAAGATGGTGAAATTCAAATACAGTCTGCAGTTTGATGAATAGTAAACTACTAATATTGGTTCCTCAGTTATGACTGATGTGTCATAGTCATGGAAAATGTTATCATTAGGTGAAGCTGTTGAAGGGTGCATGGAAATTCTGTGGACTCTCTTTATATCTTTTACCTGAAGCTAAAATTATTCCAAAATTTAAAAAGAAGAAAGAAAAGCCAATCAGTCAAGGACATAAATCAGGAAAACATTCCAACCTTGGCCAAGGACTCCAGGGATCACGGAGGTGACTGCTCTGTTCACAGGGTAAACAATCGCATGTGGTTTCTGCCCATGACGTGGAATCACTCAGTGGCAAAGTCCTCCCTCTTCCACTTCTCTTTTGATCATTCTGAGCTCCCCCAGGAGTGAGTCTTGGCTTGGTGCCAGCCCATCTTTACTACCATCTTCAACTTGGTGACTTTCCTTTTTTTGTTTTTTTGCCAATGCTACAATAATTTGTTTATTGCAAGTCATGTCAGACAGGAGACTCCTGGGGTCTCTCTAAAAGCCATGTGAACTGTTTTACATTGTGGTAGCTTTGCTTTGAAGTGGAAATCCCCCATCTCCCTTTACCCAAAAAGGAGAGGAGGATCTCCTCTCCTTTCCTCTCCTCTCCTCCCCTCCCCTCCCCTCCCCTCCCCTCCCCTCCCCTCCCCTCCCTTTTCTTCCCCTCCCCTCCTCTCCCTCCCCTCCCTTCCTCTCTCATCTCCTCTCCTTTCCTTTCCCTGAATGTCCTCTCTGTGTGGGGACAGAGAGGGGCTTTTAGGGGCTTGTGAATAAAATATACTCAATGAATATTTGTTGAATGGATGGATGGATGAACTGATGGGACAAATAAAAGCCACAAGTGCTCAGAGGACTTGTATTTGGTCCTAGTTCTGTGGCTGACTGGCCGTGAGACCTTGCGCAAGTGATGTGATCTTCCTGAGCCTCAATTTTCTCATCAGTATAATGGGATGGTCACACCAACTGGAAGGCTTGTGGGCCAGTGAGGAGGGGAAAGCACCCATGCAGTACCAGGTGTGCAGTGCCAGGCTTCGACAGGCATCTAGGGAATGTTGGTTATGTCAACATCAAAATCCACTCATTCATTCACTCATTTATTCACAAAATCGGTCAGTCCACAAATATGTGACCTAGGGAGGCTTCTGAGAAGCAGTAGGGGTTGATCTTCCCTGGAAGACTGAGCAACACACTGGTGGTGGGAGTGGGAGAAGATGAGAAGCAAGGAGAGCATCCGGGGAGGGTGGGAAGATGTAGGGAGGTGGCACACAGACCCACAAGAAGGAGCAGGTGAGCAGGCACGACCGCATCCCAGTGGGCAGGCTTGCCAGGCTAAGGCATGCGACTCCCCTCCCAGAGGAGAGGGGAGCTTTGGAGGGGGCTGGGTGTGTCTGGCAGGGTAGTTTTTTTTTTTTCAGCAAGCGCTTGCTGCGTGTGTGCTCTGTGGCATGCACTGGCCTGGACACACCTAGTCTGCAGGCAGAGGGACACACAGCACACAGGCTTGCCTGATCACTTTCACACCTGCTGCCCACACCTGCTGCAGCCCGCCATAGTTCTTCAGTTAAAGACCAGCACCCCTCTGCGGCCCACAAGTTCCCACCTACCTCACAGCCTGCTCCCACTCCTTCTTGCTTACTTTGCTGTTCTGGCAACACCCATCTCATTTCAGCTCCTCACCCATGCCACCCCTGACCTCAGGGCCTTTGCACACACCGTTCCCACTGCTTGGTGGGGTCTCCTTGGGCTCCCAACCTCACTTCTTCCTCTTTTTTTCTTTTTAAAAATAGAACTTATTTTTGCAGTGAATAATACAAATGTGGCTATGAAAGCAGACAGTTATATTTAAAGATATTTAGGATATGCACAGTCATTTTAAAAACAGAATTAGTTAAAAGGAAGATGAATAAAGAACTCGAACATGGCTGATTCCTATTGGTATACTTAGAAATACCAGCCAGTGTTTCATTTATTATTAATCATGATGGAAAAACAGCCCTATATGCAGTTTTAATTCCTAACTACAGTTTAAAAACAGATGAGTTCCCAGCTTTTGGAGCTCTCCCCAAATATTACATTCTAGGGAAGACTTCCCTGGGTGCTCGGGCTGGACACGACCCTTCTGTGACAGCCTTTGCAAGCTCTGCAAAGTCTCCTTTACGGTGCTCACTGCAGCTCATGACAGATGTGTGTTTACTGGATTCATGGCGGCTTCCCCCACTGAATATTAACCCCATGGAACCAGGAGCCGGTCTACATGTGTCAACAATGAGCTCAGAGATTGCAGCCCAGAAGTCATCATTTAATGGAGGATTGACTACAGCCCACATGGGGCTGGAGAGAACATTCAGACCCACCCGCCATCCTCAAGCATGGAGGCGAGGGTTTTGGAAAGCTGCTTGGAAGATGCTGAAAAGGTAGAGAGGAGTTCATAAAGAGGTCCTAATGGGTATTAAAGGGTGAGTAGGAGCTTGTTAGGCTGGAGGAGGGAATTCCCATTAGAGGAGATGGCAGAAGCAAATGCCTAGAGGGCAGAGTTTGGGGAAGCATTGGGTCATCACAGACACTGGAGAGGGCTGGTGGAGGACCATGGCAGGGGCTGTCTGCTGCATGCCCCCATGCCAGGCACAACGGCCTTGCAGCCTCCCATGATCCTCAGAGGTAGGTAGGTAGATAGAGGGTATTAGTCTCTACCTTAGCTGCTGGAGGTAGATATTATGACCCTCTCTCAGTAAATGAAGTGTTTGAGGCTCAGAAAAGTTTAGTGGCATGCCCAGGTCACCTGGCCACTCAATGGCTTGCCTGGCAGTGATACACTCCCAGTGTGGTCTATTGTGCACCTGAGACCGTGGCTAAGGGTTTCTGTGGGGTCTCAACCTTCTCCCCTACCCCCAACCTTCTCCAAAAGGGGCTGAGCACTCTGGGCTCCCAAACTCAGCCCTCATCCCTTTCCATGAGCGCCACCCCGCCCCAGGTGGTCTTCTCCACCAGCATCTGGGACCCCTCCCTTCCTGCCCCAAACCAGAAGATGGGGCACTTGCTGCCTGTGGCTAACCCTGAGGCCACTAGGAAGCCACTTCACCTCTCTGAGCCTCAGTTTCCATGTCTGTCATAGGGACGCCCACTCTGGCTGCTCAGAAGGCTCCTGTGACCAGAACATAAAAGACACCATGAGCTGCAAACTGCTAAACACGCCTGGGGAAATGATAAGCGGCGCCAGCCAAGGCTTCCCTGTGTCAAGCCAGCCAGTATCCTCTCCTCCCCAAACACCGGAACAGGAAACCATGGGAATTCCCTGCAGGAGAGGAAGGAACCTGATGCCTGAACTGAGCCTGCCGCTGGAGGAACCTGTGCAGGGCCCTGCGAGCACCTGGTGTGCTCTGAACCTGTGCACTGGCCACCTCTAGTGGCCACAGGCGACCCTGCAGGGCCACATTTTCTGGGGCTGGTGCAGGGACCCCACTCACCCTTCAGTTGAACTTGCTAACAGGTTTAAACCACAGGACCTGCCTTTGACAACAAGATGGGGAGGAGGCAGGGGAGGGAGGGTGCTGGGATCTTCTTTTCTGCCTGAAATAGACAAAGCTGACAGTAAGTTCTAGCTGCTACTCTAGATTTCATCCTTCTAATGCTGCCTGAGGGGCTGGACTGGCTGCATCCCTGTTTCCCTATCCACCTGGATGCCTGACTGAGCCCAGAGCTACTCTGGGGAGCCCCAGCTACTCTGGGGAGGATAATTGGCCAAGGGCTCACAGAGGGGGCACCAACTTTTCTAAAGCACCGAGCTGGCTTCCTCAGAGCCCAGAGGGAGTGGCAGGATTCTCACTTCAGAAATAAGAAGACAGGCTCAGGGAGGGTTTGTGGCTTTCCCAAAGATACCTCATTCTGGGATTTGAACTCCAGTTTCCCCCTCCAGACTCCGGGTACTTTCTGTGGCCCATACCTTCCCCAAATTACCCACCAACAGCCAGTCAACCAGAGGCAGGGCTGTGGGGAGAAAGGTTTGTTTATTAAATCACAGAGTCCCTCAGCCTGCTGGACGGGAGAGGAGAATGCCCCTAAGTGGGTGGGGATGGAGCACTGAATCCAGCATTTGAGTGGGCAGGAAGGAAACGGGGCACAGGAGTTCCTAGAACTTGCAATTTTGCTCATTTGGGCTGTCTAGGGAGATGGTGATGGTGAGGGACTAAGTTGAATGTGCCTGTGACTTCCATCTCAGGAAGATGAAACATGTTTAGCCCCAGGCCATGTTCAGGGTCTGCAGCAAGCAGGAATTCGCCTTTACTGAGGATTAACAATCTTTCCCAGGAAGAGCACAGAAGATATTTTCTCGTCGTAAATCAGTAGAAAATAGGGTTTGTTTATCTTGATGACCAGCGGTGTCTCCATGGGCAGAGTCTGTGCTCCGGTGCCAGCGGCCCCCTCCGTGCCCCTCTCATCCATCTTCAGCTCAGCCTTGTGCACAGCCTGTGGAAGCCAAGGTCAAAGTCAGGACCTGCCAAGCTGCTCAGCCACCATGGTGGGCCAGAGGCCCAGAGAGGATCAGAGAGGGAGACAACTTGCCCAGAGCTGTGCAGCACAGCAGTGACTTGGCTGCTGTCAGACACTCCAGGGTCCTGTCTCTTTTGCCATTATTGCTGGAGAATATTTGACAGGTAGATGCCACATGAAGAAAAAGATGGTGCAGGAGGGGGAGGAGGGGGAGGAGGGGGAGGAGAGAGCACCTGTACGGTGCTCTCTTCATGCCCCAGACAGTCAGGTGCTCACCTTTGCCAGAGATCACAGGGCCCTTTGCTTGATCATCTCTTCCTATGCGGCACGTGCTTACTGCTAACTCTTAAGAACTGTGTGGCTTTGAGCGCGGTGGCTCACGCTTGTAATTCCAGCACTTTGGGAAGCCGAGGTGGGTGGATCACCTGAGGTCAGCAGTTTGAGACCAGCCTGGCCAACATGGCTAAACCCTGTCTCTACTAAAAATACAAAAAAAGCTAGCCCAGTGTGGTGGTGGATGCCTGTAATTCCATCTACTCGGGAGGCTGAGGCAGGAGAATCCCTTGACCCTGGGAGGTGGAGGTTGCAGTGAGCCGAGATGCATCACTGCTCTCCAGCCCAGGCAACAAGAGTGAGACTCCGTCTCAAAAAAAAAAAAAAAGAAATATGTGGCCTTTGAGAGAGAGTCTGGGTCGGACCTAGACCAGTTCTAGGCCTGGTAACTGTTCTAGGCCTTGATCAACGTTTGCTACACTGAATTGATTTCCAAAATAGCAGCAGTTTGAAAGACTGGAAGCATGAGGCTGGCAAGCCTTATGTGGTTTTCCTGGGATCACAGGGGTGGTAAGGGGCAGGGCTGGATTCATGGACGCCTCAACTGGTGGGTAGAGTCCTGAGCCTGACAGCCACTGTGACCCTGGGTCTGCCTGGGGCTGGGCGAAGGCCCCTGTGCTGCAGGAGTCGAGTCCAGGCCTGGCGGGCTTACCTTGCTCACTTTCAGGCTGCGACTAGGGGAGATCTTGATGAGATCACCATGCTCCTCAAAGAGTTTGGTGACACCCATGTAGGAAAGGGTCTTCTTCAGGTCAAAGGTGCCTGTGATGTAGAGTCTGGGCACAGACACATCTACCACCCTGGGAAATGGACATGACAAGGGTGAGTGGTCGAGCCCCGTTGTTTTGCAGGGCAAGCCTCAGGATCCACGAGGAATGAAACATGTGTCCTCTAGCCCCAAAAGTCTCCAGTCTCTCTCCATCCACAGAATGAGGAGGGGCTCCTCAACCCTGGGACCCTCGTTTCAAAACACCATATGCTCTTCGAACTGTGTTCCTGCTTCCTAGCACACCTGCCCGAGAGCCCTCATCCACAGGGGGTACTCTCAGTCCCCCCGAATCTCCGGGCCCCTCAGTCAGTCCCCGAGGATGTCCTCACTGTAGTCTCTGCCATGCCCGAGCCCCGAGCCCATCCTGACCCCAGAAGACCTGACACTGGAGGCAACAGAGCATCCAGGATGTGGAGCTAGACAGCACTGAGTTCAAATCCACACTGTCTCTCATGAGTTCTGCAACTTGGGGCAAGCAAGCTTCCCTTTTTAAGTCACTTGTGGGAGAAGGAAGATGATCATCAATACCTCACTAGGGGTGCTAAGGCAAATGCAGACAAGGCACTCAGCAGACAGTTGGTGCTTAGCAGAGAGCAGGCATCCATCCTCCTGCCCTCTACCCAGCAGCTTCACACCCTCTGTGGCTGGACCGATCAGCCTCCTGCCTGGAGCCTAGGGCCAGGTGCTCCTGAGGTGCCTGCAGACCTGGGTTTCTGTTCACCTGGCTGGCCCTGCACCTAATTTCCCACCTACCCAAGGACCTCATTCCTGCCTATGTGTCCTCTCTCTCCTGTATCACCCATAAACAGAGGCCTTTTGAACCTCCCCTGGAGGAGGCCGCATGCTAGAGTGACCGTATCCTCAAAAACTAACGTCAAGAGATCTTTCTTGGCCTTGAATAGCCTCTCCAGCTTCCAGCTCATTTCTTTTCTTCCTTTTATAGCAGAGGTCATCTCTGCCAGTTACTTCCACTCTTTCCCATGATTGCCTCAGTCCACTCCATTCAGCTCTTTGACCTCAACTTTCTACAAAAGCAACTCTTTCAGAGCCACTGTTGATGTCCAGCCTACCGTGTCCCAGAGCTGACCTCAGTGAGCCACACCTGACGGTAATCCCTTTCTCCAGGGTGAGCGTTCCAAGGCCACCCCTCGAGGCTTCCCCTCCTTCCCCTGACGCCTGCCCCTTTCTGGCTCCACCCCTCCCATCTCTACCTGCTAGGCTGCTGCTTGTTCAGACCTTGTTTCCCTTCTCTTTTCCACCTTCACTTCCTCCCCATGCATGCCTTTCAGTCTCACAGCTTTAAATATTGACAGCCCCAAAGACTCCCACATTTACCTTTCCACTCATTCAGTCACTCAACATTTAGTAAATGCCTGCTGTATGCCAGGCACTGTTCTAGGTGCTGGAGACGCATCTATGCACAGAACAGGTGAAGCTCCCTGCCCCTGACTGTGTGTTCTAGCAGGGAAGACAGGTGATAGAATCAGCACAACAGAAAGTACCACCTAAGCCAACATACATGTGCTGTAGTGTGCAGAAGGCAGTAAGTGCCACGGAAAAATATAAAGAGATCAACTTGCAGGAATCAAGGATGGGGCCTAGGTTTGAGCAAAGTTTGAGGCAAGCAAGGGAGTTTTTTCTGAAGAAAATGGGAAGTCACGGTAGGGTTTTGAACAGAGGAGTGACATGGTCTTGCTTAGGATTTGAAAGGATCATTCTGTCTCCTCTGTTAAGATTTATACTCTTATAATCTAAGGGGTGGTGATGTGTGTGAAGTGAGGATGGGCAAAAATCGATGCTGGGAGACCATTCAGAAGCTGGTGTGGTTGTCAGATGTTGGGAGCCATAGAGATGACGGGGAAGCACAAATTCCAGACGTAGTTTGCTGTAGGCTAAAGGGGTTTCCTGACAGACTTATGAGGCATTTGAGAGTGGTCAGGGTGACTCCGAGGTTTTCAGCTTGAGCAATTAAAAAGATGGAGTCGCCATTGACAGAGATGGGCAAGCTTGGAGAGTTTCACTGGAGATAGATCACGATGCCATTTTGGATGTGTTGACACTACGCTCCAACTGCATATCCGGGTGGATTCTGGGCAAACAGAGAGATCCATGACTCTGGAGTTTGGGGGAGAACAGGGTCTGAGGCTAGAAGCATGGCAGTTGTGGTAATACAGGTGTTAAAGCTCTGAGCCTGTGCATTTCACTCAGGGGTAAGGATAGACAGAAAAGAAGGCTGGGGATTGAGCCTTGAGAGACTCACCTCTGAGACCTGGTGGAGGAGAGGGGTCTCCGGCAAAGGAGATTGAGGAGGGGAGAGGCGGGAGGCACTGTGAGAGTGGAGAGGTGGAAGCCAAGAGAAGAGCACCTTAAGGAGGTGGGGGCACCCGTCGGCCCAACAACGAGGCCTGAGACTGACTGCACTCCACAACACAGACACTCTGGGTGCCTGGGAAGGGAGCTCTCCATGAGAAGTGGGCACAGAAGCTGGACTAGAGTGGGTTTAGGAGGGGATAAGGGGGACTAGGGGTCATGAATAGAGGCAACTGCTTCATGGTATTCACCTGCAAAGGGGCAGTGATGAAATGGAGGAATAACTGGGGAAAAGCAGAGGTCAAGAGAAGCTTTTATGTTGGAAAAATAATAGCCTTGAGATTTCCTGCAGGCTAGCACAAGCCTTACAGGGCAGCGTGCACAGAAGGCAGACACCTGCTTTGTCTTCTTGCATAGAAGCCACTTCTATGAACTGTAAGTTATCCCTGTCCCCTGCAAGATTTCATGATGGAAAAGATAAGAGCCTCTTTGTATCTGATAGAAATGATTCAGAAGAGAGAAAAATATATGCTGATGTACGAAAGAGAGGAGAGGATTTCTAGGGTGACGTTCCTGAGTAGTGAGGGGCTGTAGGTCTCGTGCACAAGTGGGGAGATTGGCCACTTGGCACATTAGTTTGGGCCAATGTGGGAAGGTGCTAAATGCAACTGCTGCTGGCAGGTGAGTGCATATACCATTATGTATGGAGAAGTGTATGCGGGCACCCAGTCTGGGAGTGGCCCCTCAACACTGCTGAACAGGACAATGGCTATTTCAAAGCCACCAGCAGTTTTCTGCTCCTAAAGGGAGATCCTGGGAAATAGAGCTTTTCCTCTGGGGAAATCAGAGTGGCAGGTGGCCTCAAATTATGCAAATCCAAAGCAGGTGTCTGCCTCCTGCACAGAGGCCAGGTGGAAGTCTCTGAAGGCTAAATTCTGACATATTCTACCCACATGTAAGTTGGGGTGTGTCTGTGGACTTGGTTACATTTGGAATAAGAATTTCCCTTTCTTAGGCCTGCAGCTCACTTCAGATATCAGAGATGCCTTCTGCAATGATGCCTCCAAGGCCATGTTCTCTGTGAAAGGAGTTGCATCAGTTCAGTTACCACCCATGAGTTGCCAAGCTCAGTCCTGGCATCATCTCTACCTCTCTTGGAACCATCCTTGGTGCCTGATAGGACATCAGCTATGGCAGAAGTTTTCAGCAAACACCTTTAAGGAGATGCATGGGGAATGATGACAGGGGAAAGGTGGAAGAGGGAATGAGAACACAGAAGAGGCCATCTGACACTTGTCCAAGTGGAAGCTGCCCACTCTGCTACTCCTTCACTGCTCTGGCCACCAGAGTCCACTAGCCCAACCACTTTTAAGGCACCATGTATGTCCATGCTGACACTATGTCCCCAAGAGTAAAACCCAACATCAACCCTCACCTCTGTCCCCAAAATCTGCCAGTAAGCAAGTGCCTGGAAGGACTTCTGTAAGCTTGGCATTAATCTAATCTCAGTTTGTGTTTTAAAAGAAAAATATTTATTCCCTTTGGTTCTTCAACTATTATTCATGTAACTTACTTAGGACACTTCATGGGTTTTAGTGTGACATCACAGTTGAAAACATCATTCTTTTCACAGTGAACAACTCAGAACCCCCTTTTATAGACCCTATTTGTCCTTGCAGTTTCCTTTGCTCCTCCACCTTTCATACAGACTGCCACTCAGCCTTGAAGACTTGGCACAAATATCCTCTGTGAAGTCCTCCCTGACCACTGCCCTCCATTAAGACTCCATCTACTATACCCTCACAGTCTTGATGCATCTCCCTCAAAGAGCCAAGAACTTCACTCTATCATGTGATTTATTCCCCAGTCCACTTCCCACCATAGTACAAGTTTATTATAGAGCCCAGAAGAGAACTTGACCATAAGGTAAGAGCTCAGATAGAAGAAATAAGAGGGAAGACAGGGAGAAGGAAAAAGCTGCAAGGTCTAGGCACCCTCTTTACCTGCATGACAGTAATGTTTTCCATCTGGAGAAAATGTCCACCTGCAAGCCCTCCTCCAAGTCCTTCAGCTTGCCCTCATCAGGAAGGATGAAGATGGCTGTGATATTTTTCCAGTAGGGTATTTTGAGGATGGTGCAAGAGAGCTTATCATCATAGCCAACTTGGTACATGCCACTATGGAACATCATGGGCACTTTCACTGAACTGTTTTTCTTCAGAAAGAAATCTTCCTCTTTAGTAAGATTTGGATCAAACTCATGTTGCCACTTGCCTTAGATTGAAGAAAGACAAGATGACATGATTATGACCAAGGGAAAACAGGTGACTAAATCAAGCTAACCACTGCTTTCTGTCCACACAGATTCAGGGTAAAGGGGGATATTCTGGGATATCAGGGAAGTCCTTGCCCTCATGCCATGTCCTGGAGACTTCTGATGAGATGGGCTCAGGTGCAATTATTAGTCCCCAAAAGAAGCCAGGACTAGGTTGATGTTAAGAGAGGAACATCAGACTGCCATAAGCCCAGGTTCCCCTGAGCCTGAGAAAGCACGTAGATTATGTCTTAACAAAGGGGATTGCATTACAATTAAAGAGGGCTAATTCAATCTGATGTGAGAAAAATGCTTGATTCTGAGTCATCCCTGAAGGAGCTGCTCTCCTGTGGGACTAAGAAAACTGGTGGAACAGGCTGCCGTTGGAGCTTACCAAAGAGCAGTGAACACTGAAGCTTGGGTGCCTGGACTCTGAAGATACCTTGACCTATTGGGCATAAACTCAGACCTAGGTCTTTCAAACCTGCTACCTCAGAGTCCCCATTATAGGGTTAACTTCCTGAGTTCAAATCCTGGCCTCAGTGTTCTATCTGCCTGTCCAGAAGGTTATAGAGCATTAACCTTGGACAAGTGTCTCAATCTCCCTGAACCTCAGTGTTCTTATTTGTAAAGTGAGGATATTGACAGCTTTGACATGTAGTGGGATAAGGCAGCACAGCTCTGTGCCTGTGTATAGTGAGTGTTGAGTAGGTGCTAGTCATCATCAGCAGCATTATTTTCACTGTTATTCCTATTGTTATCTAGGGGACATAGGGATTTCAGGAAATTCGATTCTCCTCTTTTCTTCTCTGGTTTGGGCAGACTGAAATTTTAGACTGCCATTGGTCACCTATTTTCCTCTTTAGCCATCAATCTCTCTGTGGATTTTGAGAACCCTCAATTTTTTATATTTAATACCATGTTGCTGACATCCAGCAGTGATTTTGTCTGGACTGATGGGTGTTGGCCTCTGATTCCCACTTATTTTGGCCAACCTGTGTACATGTGTTCTGTGTGATGTTAGGAGATAAAGCTGAAATTTGGAAACATACTTCCACCTTTTTTTCAGTCTGATAAAGAGACTTTATATATTGTATATATAAGGAGACCCACCAAGTGATTACCATCACCATAATCAACACAATCACCGTCTGGGTGTCTGCTTAGAGTGGTGGAAAGCACACAGTGCTAGGGTCAGAAGAAATGGGTTCCAGTCTTGACTCTCATTGATGGGCTTTGTAGTAAGTTAGTTAATCTCTCTCTGAATTTTTTCTCATCTAAGAGATGAGAATAAAATGTTATTCCAACCTGTATAACCAGTGTTATGTTAGGATAATCACCAATAATGAAAATGACAGACTTCATAAAGCTCATTTTACATATATTTTCACTTTAAATCTCAAAAATTGTGTGATGAGTTGTGTATCATGGTACCCATTTTACAGCTAGAAAAAGTGAAATTCTGAAAGATTAATCACATATGAATTCAAGGTCACAGAGCAAACAAGTGGCCAACCCAGGTTTTTAACTCAAATCTAGTGGTCATCCTATTCTTTCCACACCAACATTTCAAAAGCCTTACCTCGAAAGAAAATATAATTTGTAAGAAGCATCACAGTGCCAGGGTCTATATTTTCGATCATGTTGTTAATTTTTCCATGGGTTTTGTGACTGATAAAGTCATTGATCTGCTTCTGAGTATTTTCCAAGTTCTGAAAGTTGGTGGGGATGGTTTCTGCACTGTAAAAGTTCTCAGCATCTTCCAGAAACTTACTCTGTGGCTGCAGCTTCTGGTCAATGAACAGGGTGTTTCCAATGCTCACTTTGAGATCTTGGGTCTCCTGGTTCAGCTTGTGAATGATATAATGGAAGCCCTCATGAAGATCTTTTTCTGGCATGTTTCTGAAGTTGAACCCCTTCTTGATCTCATCCAGGGTGCTGTCTTGGGCACCCAGGCACAGCATGGAGAAAGCTGTAGAGATGCTCAAGGGGGATAGGAGGATGTTCCTGCCAGGGTTGTTAGAGACCAGCTTCTTAAGCAACCTGAAGCCAAAATCCATGTTCTGCCTTGTAAGCTTCTTGGCTGCCATTCTTTCCTTCTGCCTTTGGGCCTGGCTCAAAGCTTCATAATTGGTTGGTGAGAAGCTTGGCTTCAGGAAACCTTTCACAGTGAGGAAAACAGCCAGAAAAATGGCCAGGCCCAGCGTGGGGTTCATTTTCCTTGAAGACTATCCCGTTGAGTAGTAGACCTGAGGTTAGCAGAAAAAAAGAACATGATAACCCCATTGCCCCCATGGTCTTCCCAGAGGAAGACCAGATGAAAGAAGAAATAAAGTGACTAGTATGTGTTGTACATGGCGGTTTCTGAGTGTTTTGACTCTTCTATAGCATTTAACCTTTATCATCACCCTGGGGACTAGAAATGATTTTCTACATTTTGTAAATAGGAGGACTGAATGTAGAAGACATATTTTGTTTTTGTACCCTCTTTATGGAAAGTGTCTCAATTCCTTTGAGGAACTTCTCCCCTCCAGTGGACGACAGTGAGGATACCCTGTTGTGTAGGCATGTGGCCCAGACCTGTCAATGTAATACTTCATTCCTTTGCCACATTGGCTGGTTAAAGATAAGAGTGTGACCAAAATCAGGCCAATCAGTGTCTTTCTAAGGGAATGCAAAACTCTCTAAACTTTGGGGCAGCTGGCTTTGTGAAATAGCCCGGAAGCTGAATGTGGCCATGGGGTCCACATGCAGAAGGAGAGGAGACCGATAGAGGGAGGTGGAAAGATGGAAAGGGACTGACACATCTGATGACATCTTTGGAGTCCCTGGACTAAGCTTTACCTCAATTTACTACACGCCTCTATGTTTCCAAGTTATAAGAGCCAAGAAATTTCCCTTTTAGAGTTGGTTGATTTCAGTTGAAATTTTTCCCCTTCAGCCAAAAGAATCATGACTAATCTGCAGAGATCAAGCCCTTTGTTTACACTCATATGTTCTCTAGGTGGTGGATACTCGTTCTAGGAGGACCTAGGTCTCCAGAAAACCTTCTTCCCTACATGCTTCCCAGGGAGGGAATGGGGACACACCGTGGGAGAGGAACAGCCGGGTCTGCCTGGCTCTGGACTGCTGCTCATTTCACCCACCTCTCAGGTTTCATGTCTTCCAAAGGCATTGTGAGTTTCTGGGAGACAAGACTTTGAGTTACTGTCTTCCCTTAATCTCCAGCCCCAATGCTAAAGAGAGATGGCAAAAGCATGTTGGCCTAAAAAGCTTCTTGATTTCTCTGGTTGGACATACTACTGTCAAAATGGTTACGCCAATTTATAAGTAAAATGAAGGCAGATTTCTTTGCTTGGTCGTCTGCTATATCGTTTAGTCTGCTTTCTTCCTGTAATTTATATATTATATGTCTGTAATCCTTAGGTAATAGTGAGCTTGTCCACAGTAAAGGCTATTCATGGTTGTCTTAGATTGAGTTCCCTAGAAGCAGAACCTGAGATGGGGCTTTAGGTGCATGTTATGTATTGAAGCTGTTGTCTCAGCAGGAGCCTGCAGGGAAGTGAGGGGAGTGGGATGGAAAAGGGAAGGAGCCAAGGTGACATCTAGCTTTGGCCTGGTCCACAGCAGGAGGGCTCTCCAGGCTGACCTTTTGGACAGAATCAGTCAGTTGGTGGCTGTGCTCTATCCCCTAGATGCAAGTCGTGGTGCATAACTGGGTCAATTAGGTCTTATCAGCCAAGGGCAATTTCTTGAAGAGGAGAGGGTTGCTGTGAGCTGTCAGCAGCCAACCTCACAGCAGCACCAGCAAAGGGTAACTGGGCCAGCCACCAGCAGGGTCTGCACAGCTAAATTCCCATGTCTGGCTCTTTCTGGTTGGCTGAATGAACAGACAAATGAATAGCCGGTAGGGACTGTACCTAGGAGTGTCCCCTCTTCCCAGGTTCTTCCTGCCCAAATCCTTCTATGCCAAGCACTGTGGATAGAACCTTGATGACAGCAAAGGTCTTCAAGGAGTTTGTAGTATAGTATTGGAAAGTTCTAGTGGATACTGGTCATTGCTCCGATGCATCCACCCTCCCAGCTTCTCAACAGATCCTCCTCCTCTTCCCCTCCTCTGCCTCTCCTTCTCTTCTCCTCTTCTTCTCTTTCTTTTCCTTCCTTTCAGTAATATACTCTTCTCTCAGGCAGCCCACATGTCTCAGGGACAGAAGCCCTGCTGAGCTCCAAGGGAGGGCCTGATTGGTGCAGGACCATCTCAACTCTCCTGCACCTGGTGGGTTCAGGAGCCAGACCTAATCCAATCAGTGCAGGTGGGAATTTCTGCCCTGATCCTTGGTTAGGGAGGGGCATGTGGCTGAAGGGGTGCCATGAGGGAGGATTTCAAGACTGTTTGTTGGAACGTTGGGGTGCTATCTGTCTCTTTCCTGGGATGTCCTGGGCCGGAAGGTGTGGCAGGCAGGGACTAACAGCAGTTTTGCCCCATGAAGGAAGTGACGCTAAAACAAAGCTGAAGCACAAAGAGGATGCATCCAAGGGTTTTGGGGAGAAACTGGAGCTGTGGCCATAGAAAAAGATGACCCCAGAGCCCACCCTGCCTCTAGACCCCTAGTGACGTTGAGTTACGTGGTCACTTCCTTGAAGCCAAAAACGTTCTCACAAATAAAGGCAGATATATATTTTATATTTTTAAAATGCCAGGACTACTAAGTGGACAGGAGTTCTGTGCTCTGCTCTGATGCCTTCATAGCTGTGTGACATTCCAGAAAGCACTTCCCCTCTCTGAACCTAGCTGCTCTCTAAGCACCTTCTATCCCTCAAAAACACTTTTTGGTAAAACTTAATAACAGGTGTTGATAAACAAGGGCTCTACGGGCTGTCTGAAACAGATTATAGAAGTGAAATTAATTAGTAAAATTTCCAAGGATGCTTCAGATAAACAAAAGAAAATAGAAAATGGGAAGCGTCCATCTCAGGGTGTAGGGGCCTGCACTGTTTGTGAAGGCTGCCTGGATTAAAAATAGAAGCTTCTGCTGTTCAGAGTGGGAGCAAGTTCCTAGTGCTCAGGAGTGGAGAAGTTAAGACACGTCCCTCAAGGAGCGGAGAAAACATTCTCAGCAGCGGGTTTGGCAGCCAGCTGAGATGGAAGTCATTCAGCAACCCAGCAGGAGCCTTGGGAGGAGGCTGAGCAGGGCAGGGCCAGAGCAGGGAGGGAACCTGCAGAAAGCACCATCTTGGGAATGCTTCCTGGCACGCACAGCCTTACAGTGATGCTCAGTCGCTGAGCCCTCACGTTTTCTCTACATTACCAAGTTTCAGAAATGAGACCGGATTATGGAATTCCAGGCCTGGATGGATGTCCTCCCAGCTTGTGTTTGTCAGGTGTTTCGAGGCAAGTCTCCTAAGCCTTCAGGCTCTCAGTATCTTCATCTGTTAAATGAGGAGGATATGGTGATTATTTGGTTTCTTCCCTCATGAGATGCTGCTGATCAGGTGGCATTGCCACTGTCACCCGCCACGAGACACAGCCCACACCCCAGCCTGGCCGGGTCTCAATGCCCTCCCACCTCTGCATGCCTGTGTCCCAGGAGTCCCCACCAGGCCTCCTTTTCTGGCTCCCTGAGTGCCAACATCCGGCCTTTCTCCCCCAAACAGCCCACACCAGCTTCATTCCTGGCCTTTCCATCTGTCATCACAGGCTTTAAACTGACCCAAATTTGTCAGTTGTATTAGATGCCTGAGTAGGCTAATTTTTTAATTCTGTCAATTAAAATAGCTGAGCAACTAGTTACTTCCCAATAAATTGATAGGTTGCTCTCCTGAGTTGGGCAATTGTTTGTTGGCTTTTAGTTTGGAATGTGTGTGTGTATGTGTGTGTGGATCTGTGTGTGTTTGGTTGTCATTCAAAATAAATTAAGAGAGAAAATTAAAATAAAACCAAGAAAAAAAAAGAACAAGTTAAAAACTGAACTCCATGGGGAACACATAGGACAGGTAAAGCTGTAGTCAGTATTTCAATTCTCTGATCATCCTGCTCCCATGTTCCTATTAATTGGGAAAAATAATTTCCTTCTCTTATGAATAGATAAAATAGTGCCTCACTGACCCGGAAGTCATTCATCCTGAAGACAGATCCAAATCAGGCAGGAAGCCTCCGCACAGGCAGCAGAGGTGGCTTAAGTCTACATGAGAGGGGGTTCCCTGTGGGAAGGCACCTCTTCCACTTCCCACACTGTCCTGATCAGCCATTTGAAGCAACAGTGAGCAGTGTCAGCAGACTCAACAATAATAAAATTTGTAATTTTACAAAGTGCTTCCCCTGTTATCACCACAGTTTGGAGAAACAATACCTAAACAGACACTAGACACACAGGCTACAGGAGATCTGCTCAGTTCAGTGGTTTGGAACCATTTTACTTTAGAAAGACCTCCCCTCGGCTTGGGTAGGTCACCCCTCTCCTGATAGTTGACCATCCTACCTCTCTTCCCTGGGATGAAATTGGCTAGAAAGAGTTGATGTAATATCCTTCCTCAAGCCAATGAGGCCAAAAACTTTAGAATGCTCTGGACAAGCTCCTATGTCTTGAGCCCCAGCAGAGTGAGCTTCAGGCAACCAGCATGTTGCCTGCTCATTGGAGAGACGCTTTCCACACTGGCTGCATGCACCAGGCACCCCTTCCTTCCCCAAGAACCCCAGGCCCCCTGACACCCCACCTTTCCTCAGAAACTTTTCAGAGTACCCCTTGGAATGTGCAGCATTTGGGTAAACTCGGTGCCCTCCCTGGGGCTGAGGAATCTGAGGAATCCTTGCTGTAGATGTGCTGTGGTCTTCCAGCAGAAGACCCTCAACAAAGCCCTGCACTTCAGAGCCACTCCAGGCCTGCTCTGTGGTTCACCTGCCTTAAGGGACTAATATTGCTTTAAGAGGAATCACTCTATAGACATTAGAAATTAAATTATTATTTTTAAAAAGCATGTTTAGAACTAAGTGGTGGTAAGACATATCCTCTCTCACCTTTTAGAAGTAAGAGAAGCCCCATAAACAAACTCTGATGACCACGGCAATATGTTTTTTCCTCTTTCCTGGAAAACAAAGAGTGGAGCACATGTTCCTATTCCACTTCATAATTTGCCCTGTGGATTTCTGCCTTCATTCTTTAAGAAATGTGTTTGAGTCCTCACTCGGTGTCAGGCACTGAGGCAATGCCCAGGAAATGGTTCATATTGATACTGCAGACTGACCTTCAGCGAAACCAGCCCCATAGCCTTTTCCGAGCTCTCAAGAACCTTCCAGCTGTCTGCCTGACCTGGTTCTCCTCCCCTTCAGTGACTTAATTCTAGGAGGAGGGATATGTGGGTTGGAAAGGCTGAGACGTCATCAGCTTCAGGACTATCTGTGCCGTAAAGAGGGAAACAAGGCCCAGACTGGACAAAGGAAGAGATGATGGTTGCAATGCGCATCAGTGGTGAGAATCCAGCCATTGAAGGCAATTCTGCAGAAATGCATTGAACAGGCTGGTTGGGGGCTCACTTTCTCCATGAACCAGTGAGTTGATGGATCCAACCTCTGTCCTCAGGGAGAGATAAAGATTCACAAACACCTCACATACAAGGTTGACTGTGGCCAGCATCATGCAGCAGGGGTGGACCCAAGTTGGAGGCACTACCTTATGTCCCAAGACCTCTCCCATCCTCACATTCATGAAGCTTTTTTTTCCCTCTGGAAAAGCACTGGGCAGTAGATGTCTGCGATACTCTGGCAAAGATGTTCAGCAAATTCCTCAAGAGGGGTTTCCCCAGATTTTGGAGATCCTCTAGAATTTTCCTTTCATGCACACACCTGGGGACAGTGCTACATCTTCCCTTCATCTGAAGCAAGCTTCGTGTGGAATAGACAAGTAGCACTTGATCTTTTGGAAGGAAAGGTCTCATACTCATGGTATATTCAGAAGTCCACTGAGCCAGCCAAATGCATCTGCCTTTCTTGCTTTACTATTTATACTTCCATGGCTTCTTGGAAAAGCAGAGTAAGGCCAATAAAATGAGCTGGCATGAGTGGGCAGGTGATGGAGGCTCTGGGAACAATGACCACACCACCTCCCCGGGGGTTCTCTTCACCTCTGGAGGTGGCGGCATTGTACTGGCCACACCCACTGGGCTGTGGCTTCGCCAATGAAGTCCACTAGACATCTTTTGCAATGACTCTATTTCCCAATTGCTCTCCTGGCATGGAGGCCAGAGTGGTCTACAAATAGATCAGCCTGGAGTCCTGACACTGAATACTTAACCCAGATGTTATCACTGCTGCCCATGGGAACAGGCTGATAGCTGGGTTTCTTGGGGTCTTTCCCATTCATCACTCACCATTTTCTTTGCTATTTTTCATATATTCCAAGTTGTCAGCTTTATTACCTTAGCTCATGCGGAGTCCTTTGGGGGAAAAGTTTGAGGAGAGATAAATAGACAACTAAATGCATAACTTCCATTGGGAAGAACAGGAACTAAACATTCACCTCAAAGTTCGTGATCACAGAAATGACAAATTGTTCCCCTATTTCATATTTGCTGTGCTGGAGTGATAAGACCATGGTTGGGTTCTGTTGTCTCTGCCTCCCCTTACTTTTCTATATTTTCCCAACTGTCTTTTAAAAAACAGATATTACTTTAGGGTTAACTTTTCAAAGGCTTAAAATAAAATAGAATTCTTATCTTCACTTTTATCACTTGCAGAGAGAAGCATTCATGACGGCTGGGAACTTCCCAGACTCACTGATCCTGGGACGGAAGAGCAATAAGTTCAACATACCCATCTCCAATTCTGCTTTATCTAGTGAGCTCCAGAGAGCAGAAAAATCATTCATATGTTTCTTCCCCACTAAGTGGTGTTCCGTGGTAGCTCACATCTGACCGAAGCACCTCAGAGGCCTCAGAAGAGCTATGGGGGGTGTTCTTTCTTTCTTTGGGTTGCTGCTTTTAGCAAACACATGACTCTCATTCCCAAAGCTATTCAGAGCAGGCTCCCAGAGAGGTCTTCTTGGAAAGAGGTGACACTAGTTCATTCCCAGGCCTAGTTCAGCCACAAGCTCTATGTACTCAGGGCCTAGATCAACAACGCCTTGGGATGTGGGTTCTGGAACTGCCTAGACCAGAAAGCACCCCTGAAGAAGCCCCTGAGCCACCACCTTCCCTCCCTTCTCTCACCCAGGGAGCAAGGCCTGCCTGCTGGGATGCATGGGTCAGAGACACTGTGTGACCGGAAAGACAAGAGACTTCATGCTGGCCAGCTCTGGTCACCGAAGGAAGGCAGAGGGAACAGAAGGATGGGCTGAGGCTAGGGAGTGCAGGTGGCCCCACTGTGACTGTAGAGTTTGTAGCAGTGGGAGATCAGACCCAGTGAGGTGGACACTGACCCAGAATCCAGGTTTGTACTCCTGGTTTGGGAGGGAAAATCCTGCCCTCTAATTACAGGGTGAGGCCTTTGTGAGTCCAAGGGCCACGCCTCCCTGCCTACCTGCCCCAGACACACTGTGCTCCAGGGCAAATTCCCACAGGAGATGTGTAGGGAGAGGCCAGGATGGGGATGCCCACTGAGAGACATGGGTAGCACTGGGGATGTCTGACTTCAGACAGTGCCAGAGGCCAGTAGGCCACAGGCAGAGGATAGCCACAGGTGGGCTGCAGGCCGACCAGGCGCTACACCTTGGGAAATTGCCGGTGCAGGCTGGGAAAAGAGCCCTGGAGGAGGTGAACATCTGTGGAGAGCAGTGAAGGACACAGGCATGGGAGGGACCAGCCCCCTCCACACACCCATTAAGGGACCTCAGCCTAGACTTGAGGGAGCCCCTGCCTCCCTCAAGGATCATGGATTTGTGCCTGGTATTCACGGGGGGTTAAATTAAGATTCAAGGACCATGGATTTGTGCCTGGTATTCACGGGGGCTAGGAGGATGAAGCAGATTGTCCAGTCTGGGGGAATTATTGTTATAAGTTAATCAGCCCGAGGCACTGGCCAGAGACTGGGGAGTGGTCTGAATATTTTTTACATTATTTCCTTGCATAGGTGTGAGAGGGGAGCTAGGAATTTCCATCCTCACTATCACTCTTTGGATCTCCCAGATGCCAGAAACATGTTAATGACCATGCCACACCCTAACTCCAAGAGCTCTGGTCTGATTGGAACACAGGAGAGCACAGAGATACAAGTCACACTAGAGATACAAGTCACACTAGAGATATAAGTCACCTATTAGGTAAGGGCCAAGGTAGAAGTAACTTTGGGAAAGGAGAACATGCAGGAGGAACCTGATCCTACCTGGGGTGCTCTAGACAGCTTCATAGATGGGGCATTTTTAAGCTGGGTGTTGACAGATGAGTAGGTGTTCTCTAGGAGAAAACTGAGGGCAACAGAAGCGTATCAAGGTTTTTGCATCCTGGAGAAAGTGAGTGAACAATCTAACGCCTCCAGAAACTGTAAATGTGACTTTGGGCTTTTAGTTCTTTAACCACAAAACTGGAATAACCTATCTCTAAAGTAGCTGTTTCCGTCCTGGGTGTGCATTAGAATCACTTAAGAGCTTTAAAAATACCTATTTTCAGAACATTCCTCGGGGGATTTTGAGTTAGTTGATGCAGGATGAAGGTTGGGTGAGGGTGCTTTTAAGAACTTCAAGCCAGGAGATTTAATGAGCACCCAAGTTTGAGAATCCCACTCTAAAGCAAGTGACTCCCACCTGATGATTCCCACGTCTTTTAAAGCATTCAGCCACCAGATATCGAGACGGCTGTAAAGCTACAGCATTAAGGTATTGGCACAGAGACAGACAAGTTAACCAATGGAATGGACTGGAGAATCCAACATAGCCACACAGCAAGTCACCTGATATGTGACAAGGGCATCACTTTTACACTGTTGGTGGGAGTGTAAATTAGTTCAACCATTGTGGAAGACAGTGTGGCGATTCCTCAAGGATCTAGGAATAGAAATACCATTTGACCCAGAAATTCCTTATTACCCAAAGGATTATAAATCATTCTACTATAAAGACACATGCACACGTATGTTTATTGAGGCACTGTTCACAATAGCAAAGACTTGGAACCAACCCAAATGCCCATCAATGATAGACTGGATAAAGAAAATGTGGCACATATACACCATGGAATACTCCACAGCCATTAAAAAAGGATGAGTTCATGTTCTTTACAGGGACATTGGTGAAGCTAGAAACTATCATTCTCAGCAAACTAACAGAAGAACGGAAAACCAAACACCACATGTTCTTACTCATAAGTGGAAGTTGAACAATGAGAACACATGGACACATTGAGGGGAACATCACACACCGGGGCCTGTCGGGAGTGGACGGCTAGGGGAGGGGCAGCATTAGGAGAAATACCTAATGTTTATGACGGGTTGATGGGTGTAGAAAACCACCATGGCATATGTATGCCTATGTAACAAACCTGCACGTTCTGTCCATGTACCCCAGAACTTAAAGTATAATAATAATTTATAAAACAGTGGATGTCCATACAGGAAAAAAATAAACAGTGACCATTTTACTCAACATACTGAAGTTAATTTGAGAAGTCACAGACTTAAATGTGAAAGATAGTAGATTGGACCATATGAAACTATTTAACTTTTTTACCTCAAAATCCACAAAAATCAAAATGATAAAGCTTCTAGAAGAAAACATATTAATAGTAGAACATCTTTGTGACCAAGAGTCACAAAGTATTAACCATTTTTAAAAAGCGATAAACAGAATTTCAGTAACATTAAGAGCCTTGTTCCTCTAAGATCACCTAAGAGAGTACAAAGTCAAGTCACAGGCTGGGAGTGCTATGTGTAATGTCTGTGTCTGATAAAGGGTTCATGGCTGTTTTTAAGCACTTCTACAAATCGACTGAAAAAAGACAACAACTTAAAAACTAAGAAAAGACATGAAAAAATACGGAAGAAGAAATCCAAACGCATTGAAATAAGCATCTGAAAAGGTGCTTGACATCATTTGTCATTAGAAATATGCAAAGCAAAACTACAGGAAGAACTCACTACACACCCACTAGAATAGCTCAGACTAAAAGGACTGGCTACGCCAGGGCGTGGAGCAAGTAGAACTCTCTTCCACTGTGGGTAGGTGTGCAAACTGACACCAATGCATTGGCTGGAAAATTGCTTGGCAGGATCTATAAAAGGTAAACATATGCTTACCCTTTGACCCATTCATCGGATCTCAGAGTATATGCCCAATAGAAATGAGTGCTTATGGGTTTACAAAGATGTGTACTACAATGTCCATAGTACCTTTATGCAATAAACCCAAAGAAGAAACAACCCAAATGTCCGTTTATAGTAGAGTAGGGAGAGAGAGAGAGAGATTCCGGGCCACCATCTCAGATCATACTTTGCATTTCCCTGGGTGGCCCCGCTTTTCTCTGGTTTTCACAGGATCCCCAGTTGATGCTCGTGACAGACAGCTTTGGGAGCCAATGATCAAGAGTGTGAAACATTGCAAAGCCCAAATCCCACTACAACAAATTATACTGTACCTCCAAGCAACAAGGCAAAGACTGAATTAATACAATGTAACTTTAGTCATTGAATTCAGCTCCAACTGGGGAGCTTAATCAATAAATGAGTTAAAATTAATAAATAATTGATTTTGAAAGAAACTATTGTTAAGCTATCACCAACAAGATCCTAGGTTACCCTAAAAAGCTTCTAGTAAAAAATGTTGAAAATCTTTCCATACAAAAATCTAACAAATAAGAATAAAAAGAGAGAAATAGAAATATATTTTCAAAAAAACTAATTGGGAAGCATTCTGTAAATAGCAAATAAATTCAAGACGGCATTTCAGAACATTTGAGAAAAGGTGAGTTATTGGGAAACAAACAAATCCTTTCAAAAACAAAATTACAAGTGTTGGAAGAAAACTTTTTCATAATGTTAGAGTGAGAAAGACCTTCTTAAGCATTATACACGGTGAGAAACCATGTAAGAAAAGATGGCAAAGATGGATATACCATCTTTATGCAGTGTGTTACAACTCTACAGAACATGTAAAATTTGGAATTGCAAATTGGAGTGTATGTACAAAACAGAGAGCTAATGTTCTTAACAACAAAGAGTTCTTGTATATCAATGAGTAACCACGTGTGTTTCTCAGTCAGCAAAAAGATAAAAAATTGGGGCAAATTTGCATTGAAACATTGTCGGGGGCCGGCTTTAATTTTCCTTGTCTTGTTTTCTTCTTTGTCTTTGTCTCTGCAGAGCAGGGTACTTCCATACATATATTAGTAGATACAGTTATTGATAGACATTATGTATTTTTCACATTAACTTTGTGAGTTTCCTATATAGCTGGACAGTTAGCAGATTCAGGATTCAAAAATCAGGTCTTCTGGTTTTGAATCCTTTGTTCCATGGATAGCTTTCTGGTAGACCATAAATGAAAGCATGGCCACAGCATCTTGACAGCCAGCAGGGACCCATGAAACCCTTGGCCAGACTGGTGATCCAGCGCTTGAGCTAGACATGAGAGGGACGCAGAATGTCTGTTTATTTGAGTGATCACCTTGGCCCTTGGTTCTCTTTCCTAAGGCAGAGAAACAGACAGACAGATCCCCCCCACACACACACTCACACTGACACACACACACACGGGCACACACACACGCAATGCCCCTTGGACTAACCTCGCCTCCTCAGTTCCTCCTTTCTCTCCAGGTTGGTCTTCCTTGGCCTTCCCCAGGTGTTGCAGATCCCTAGTCCTCTTTCAATCTTGGTCCTGCAGCCTCCAGGTTCCAAGTGTGTTCCTCTAGGCTCCTCAGCCCTACAAGCTTTGTCTACAAACTGGGTGGACTTTGCCCAATCACCTGCTGAGCCTGCCTCTGCCACCTCCACCCCTTTCCCAGGATCAGCCTGGCCAATTGGCCTTGCCAGGTGTCTCACTCAGAGAGCAACGCATCTGGGAGTTCTCTTCCTCACCCTTTGGAAAAGCTCAGGCTTGCTTTTCCTCTCCCATCCCAAATAGCAAGGGGCACTGTTCTTGGTATAGCAAAGGTGGTCTGTAGATTCAGTGACGAGGGCCTGGCTTTCTAGGACCTGGGTGTTTGGCACCCAGTAAACCTCATAAAGGTGAGAGCACCAGAAACCAGAGTGACACATGCCATACCCTCCCAGCTCCACAGCCCTGATTGCTGTGCTCATCTTTGAGCAGAATTGTCCACTCCTAGATTCCTTTCCTGGGGCAGGGCAGGAATGGGTGTGGGCACACTGGCACTGCTGTAGAATACCAGCTGCCTGGCATAGATGTTCACATGGCTCTGTCCTACCTCCCAGGTGCAGTCTGGGAGCAGGCAGCCCAGCCAAAAAACCCCACCTCACTCCCAAGCTCTGGGAGGTCTCAGGGCCTGGGCCTGTGGTCTGGGTTCCAGACATAGGTGGCCCATAATGCACCTGGTGGCTGGAGAAGCCACCCCTTCCTCTGGTTCTCAGTGTACCCACCTGTACAATGGGCAACAGGAAACTGCGTTGGATCTGTGGTTACCTGAGACAGCCAAACTATTGGAAGACATGCTGTCAATCAATTTTACTTAAAATAATACAGACCCAAATCCGTGCTAAATGTCATTCTACCCAGATCTAGATGCTGGTAGAAGAGCAGAACAAAAGAGGATATAAAAACAGAGCATTTGCTCAACATCGCTAATCATCAGGGAAATGTAAATGAAAACCACAGTGAGACACCACCTTACTCGTGCAGGATGGCTATCATTACAAAGTCAAAAAACAATCGATGTTGGTGTGGAAGTGGTGAAAGGGAACGCTTCTACATTGCAGGCAGAAATGTAAATTAGTACAACCACGATTCCTTAAAGAACTAAAAGTAGGGCAACCATTTGATCCAGCAATCTCACTACTGGGTGTCCACCCAAAGGAAGTTCTTTGTGTCATTATATGAAAAAGACACATGCACACACATGTTTATAGCAGCACAGTTTGTAATTGCAAAGATATGGAACCAACCTAAATGCCTATTAACCAATGAGTCAATAAATAAAATGTGGTATATATACACCACGGAGTGCTACTCAGCCATAAAAAAGGAACAAAATAATGTATTTTGCAACAATTTGGAAGGAGCTGGAGGCCATTATTCTAACTGAAGTAACTCAGGAATGGAAAACCAAATATTGTATGTTCTTGCTCATAAGTGGTAGCTAAGCTCTGAGCACAGGCAAAGAATGATATAACGGACTTTGCGGACTCAGGGGTGAAGGTTGGGAGTGGGTGGTGAGGGATAACAGACTACAAGTTGGGTACAGTGTACATTGTTCAGGTAAGAGGTGCATTAAAACTCAGAAATCACTGCTAAAGAACTTAATCCAAGTGACCAAAAACCACGTGTACCCAAAAAACTATTGAAATTTCAAAAGGACTGAGAGCGGTGGCTCACGCCTATATTCCCAGCACTTTGGGAGGCCAAGGCAGGTGGATCATGAGGTCAGGAGAGAGAGAGATCATCCTGGCCAACATGGTGAAACCCCATCTGTACTAAAAATACAAAAATTGGCTAAGCGTGGTGGGGCATGCCTGAAGTCCCAGCTACTCGAGAGGCTGTGGCAGGAGAATCACTTGAACCCAGGATTCGGAAAAAAAAAAAAGAAAGAAATTTCAAAAGAGCATTTCAGAAAAATATTTATGGAAAGAAAATTGGAAAACTGCCAAAAAGTCCCTAATTAATGTTTTTCTGCACTTTCAGGTAGCCTACCAATTTGATTTCAGTAGCATGTGTATTTCTGTGCACACCACATGTGTATATACACACACAGATACACATACATACACACAAATTTACATCTTACAAGTCTTTGGGGATCATTGTCCCACTATACAGATTAGGAAACAGATTTGGGAGAGTCATCTGTCAAATATCACACGGTTATTAAATGGGCGTACAGCTTCATAAGAATTTATTAATATAAAAGCAGAAAAAAATCTGTGGATACTATTAGTGGAGAAAGTTTGGGAGAAATCAAGGAAATTCTGGGACTGTCTGCATGTCCCCACATAAAGGCGTGGCTGTTAGATGCTGGCTCTTGGGATGACTCACTCTGGTGTTTGGATGGTTCATGCAGCCTGAAACAGGGGCTGACACCACCTTCAGTTTTCCCTCTCTGAGCCATTCAACTTCTCCTTTGGAAGGGGTTTCACCTACCTCTCTCACCTGCCTTTCCCTCATCCTCCTTTCCTGCTTCCTTCCAAAGAGACAAAACTTGAGTTGAAAAGTGCATTGGGTGTCTCTAGTGTACCAGGAGCAAGTCAGGTGCCAGGGAGAGAGAAATAACCCAAGTCCTCATAAGCTCATGTATAAAGGAAGGGACAGACACTTAGGGTCAGACCTGTAATCCCAACATTTTGGGAGACCAAAGCAGGTGGCTCTCTTTAGGTCAGAAGTTTGAGACCAGCCTGGCCAAGATGGTAAAACCCCATCTCTATTAAAAATACAAAAATTAGCTGAGGGTGGTGGCTCACACCTGTGGTCCCAGCTACTCGGGAGCCTAAGGCATGAGAATTGCTTGAGCCCAGGAGGCAGAGGTTGTAGTGAGCTGAGATCACACCACTGTACTTCAGCATGGATGACAGAGTGATACTCCATCTTAAAAAAAAAAAAAGGATTCTGTGGAGGTGTGAGTTCAACATCACTTGCACCCACCAGAGGCAGATACTGAGTCAAATCAAGACCTCTAAACAAAAAAGCAGCAACTCCATCCCCCACCCATTCGCGGGTCCCATCTCAGAGGGTCATTGTGACATTGAAGTAGAGCACAGGTCCTACAATCACAGCAGGCTGGGCCACCTCATCTGGGTCACCTCACCTCTGTGCCTCACTATTTCCATCTGTCCAATGGGACTACTGAAGTACCTGCTTTGTTCATTTCATCAAATTGTTAGCAGTGCTATCAAATGCAATGGCCCATGTGGAGACAATCAATTAAAAGCAATTAGTAATAATCATAGCAATAGTTATAGTAGTAATTAATAAAATATAAATTAATTACTATTAATGGGAATTACTAATGATAAACACGAGGACAGGGAGCTGACTGCTCATCCAAGTCACTCTGCTCACCATGCTCATCCTCCAGCATCGAGAGAGGGTGTTGGGTGCCTAAAACTTCTGGGAGCCCAGGAGGACAATTTTTCCTCTCAAATGAAATGTGTGCTATCAATAATGGATTAGACAGCAAAAATCAAATGTGACAGATGGCTGAGATCCTTGCAGTTCAGGAGGAATTTTGATGGACAGTCAGTGGTTACCCAAATAGTTCACCTGTAACTATTGACTATTTTGTGTGCTATTATACAGTTAAGGATAGGAAACGCTCATTTCTGAGCTTTCAGAAATTTGGGAAAACAGAGTGGTTGTCTTCTTAAGACCAGGGAAAGGGCCGAGTGGCAGAGAAGATGTAGTGAAAAGATAAACACACCCACACTTTTATTCTCCAAGAATGTTCCATGCATTCCCAAATGGGTTCCATTACCAGCTCAAACCACTAGCAAAAGAATGAGGGGTCACACCGAGTGTAGCTCTGGAAGCAGCCATCCTACGGCTTGCCTTGCAGGTGGAAGAAGGGAAGTTTCCCTTTATTCCTTCAGGTTTCCAGCACTCCTTCCAGGATAAGTGAAAGCAGGTTGATAGAAACCATGTGTGGGCTGGTAAGCAGGTCACCCTTATTTGCAAGGATATATGCTGAGCTGCCACGGCTTGTTTGCTGATACCAGACAGTCCTCTTACAGAGAACTGCCTTTATAATCCAAGACAAAATGAAGGACAATTACTTTCAGAGAGAGAATATAAAGATGCAAATGGTTGATATCAGATACCTTTAAGCAGTGCATGCAAAGAAACAGTAGAAACTCAGGAATCTGAAGCAGGGAGAGAAAACCTGAGGGGGAAGATTGTACAGAATTCTGTGTAGAGATAGAAAATCTGAATTCAAGCTCCACGGCTGGTGTTTTCCAGCCATGCAACCCTCCTCAAGTTACTTCATCTTTCAGGATCTTGATTTCCTCACCCATCAACCTGAGGAAATGTTTGAGAAATCCATTGGGAGGGTAGATGAAACTAGTGATGATAAAAGGCGCGGTGTAAACCATAACCACCTGTGCACAGGCTGCTGTGTGACTTTGGAATTTTGTGGGAGTCCCCGAGGGCTGGTCCAGTGGCTTTCATTTTCCTCTACTCGGGAATGAATTTTTAAAAAATTACTGGGTGCTCAGCTTGAAATCTGTGGTGTTGGGATAAAAACCTAAACACTGGACTGGACGTGATGGCTCACGCCTATAATCCCAGCACTTTGGGAGGCTGAGGTGGGTGGAGCACAAGGTCAAGAGATAGAGACCATCCTGGCCAACATGGTGAAACGTCTTCCAAAGCTTATGCCTTACAGTTTCTGCCACCAAGACCTATTGCCTTGGCTCTCCCTGACCCCAGGTCCTAATTTTAAGGCTCAGACCATCCCTACGTGGTTCAGGTGCCTTTGTTTGGGTCAAACACTTCTGGACACGGGAGCAGGACAGGTGATAAAATGGCAGCTCCCACAGGCAGACACCTAGGGAGGGGCAGTTTCTATAGGAAGGGCAGGAAGGAAAAATGGTATGTGTCACCATGGCTATTGCACACACATGCATCAAAATAGCAAAATAGGGGAGGAAACAAGGGGGAGGAAAAAGCCTTGGGCAAGAGCAGTGGACTTGCTGACCATAAATGTCAATGAAATTGCCCTCTGAGGGCACAGCTCATGGCTCTCTGTGTCCCAGCAGCCAAGGATCTCATATAGTTCCACAGCTCTCAACATTAATATGTGTGAGTGTCACTTCCTCACTCTATCACAGGCATCAGAGGATGGGACCATGTGCAGCACAGTCTTGCACCCCACAGTGCCTGTCAGAGCAGGAAGCACAGTGGCTGTGTGCAGGCAGCATCTTCTCACTACTCACCTCTGTCTCACAAGTCAAGCAAGGTGGCTTTCCTGGGTTCTTCCCTACAAGAGGCACCTCCTAGATTTCTGATTAGCTCTCTCTATAACTTCACTCACCTTATTCATTTACAAACATGCCTTTGGCACCGGCTGTGCATTGGAGTGTCTCTTCACTGCAGGGCTGACGCTGGAGTTGTGAGGAGTGATACTGATCACCATCGTCCCAGCGTGTCCAAGGATCTGGATGCCTGACACCTGAGTATGTGTGAACCCCATATTTTCCCACATATCAGACTGATATACTGATATTTTTTTAAAAACTTCTCCCCATATCCCCTTTTCCAGTATTGGAAGCTTTTGCTCTTTTTTTCCTGGGGACGAATGAGTGATTTCCCAGATTTAAGAAGGCCCAGCGCCTCGGTTTGCGGATTCTGTTCTGGTGTGGAGCCTGCTCATTTCAGGTGAAGAAACTGGTTTCTGGTGCTGCTCTTTTGCTTCTTGCCATGTTTGGTCCTCTCAGATGACAGCCAGACATCTGACAGGGGCTGGTGAGGACTCTCTGCCAGGCACCTGGGAGCCTCCCTAATTATCCAGCAATCCTCCCAGCTTGTTACACCTCCCATCTCCCAGAGACTGTTCAGCTGAAAAGCTGCTTTGGAATGTGGAGGGAAGAAATGGCCCTTTGACTGTGTTCAAAGCCTCTGTGGATCCTGGCTGGGGAAAGCCAAGAACAGCTGTTCTCAGCAAACTTCCTGGGGAGCCTGTGGTGTTCTCAGGGGGAAATGGGAAAGTCCCGGCAAGAGAGAACTTTGTCACTGTATCCTGCAATGAGAGAAAGGAAAGGAGCATGAAAGCAAGTCCCCCGTGAGCACATCAAATTCGATGTCAAAAATATCCCAAATGCTCATAAGTCACCAACGGCCGGTGTCTGGAGTTACAGCTTCAAGCATTTATCACAGTCAGCACTTTGAAAGGGAAAGGTCACGAGTTTTGATGTCAGAGCAGGTTTGCTTTGAATCCTGACTATATTCCTGATTAGCTGGATGTGTCTGGACAGTATGTTTAACCTCTTCATGCTTCAGTTTTTTCTGTGACATAGACTTCGTGCATCCCACAGAAGACCACCATGAAGAATGTGAACATTCAGTTAGGGCTTAGAAGCCGTATTTGCTCACAATACCAAAATGGACATATACCCACTACATTCTGGGTTTATCGTGAGGGTTGATGAGATTATCTAAACAAATGTTTGTGGTTTTATTCTTAGCTGTATCCCTTGAATCTTGCACATAAAAGGCACTTAATAAATACCTGTTGAATAAATTAATGAATGAGCATGAGAATTAATACTTATTTCCCTCTCTAAACTCCTTTGCCTGTAACAGAAAATCTAAGTGTGTTAAATAGCAACAGCGAAGAAACGTGATTGTAACAGAACATCTACCATTCCCCAAGCCCTCGGTCCACCCACCTGTTCAGCCTCTCTTACCTTTGCACTCAGGAAGGGCAAACATTCTTAGCCTTTTCCATCCCAAACAAGCCCTTCCTGTCTTTACACACTGTGGGTCTTGGATTTGCAATACCTTCTTCTTGTCTACCTGGGAAATTCTGACCCAGCTTCAAAATCTACTTTAGATGTCACTTTCTCCATGAGGGGAGGGTGATGGTGCCAGGCTATAAGAAATAAACCTTTTTATTTTTAAATTACCATCACAGATGTGCTGAATAGCAGCAGAAAATGGACTAAGACAGTCCCCAAACCCAGAAATTAATAAAAGAAAAAAATGCACGTAATTCCTCAATGGAACTCAAATCTAGTAAAAGAATTGTGGTGACAATCCAGAGGGCCCACAGTCTCCAGCATCTTTGGTGTTTCAGGCTTAAGCCTGGGAGGGGGTGAGAGGGTAGGGAAAAGCAGGCAGGTATAGCTAGGGGGAGTCCCAGAAGGCAGAAGCCCCTCTGGGACCTGAAGTGCCACGTGGCATGAGATCCAAACCCACTGCTCCCACCCAGGGAGACCCAATGGGGGCAGGTGGCATTGAGCTTGGCCACATCATCTCCAGGTTGGTGGTGCCACCTCTGATGGCCCCTCCCATTGTTCCATCTCTAATCAGAGGGATAAAATGTGCCAGTAGCTCTATCTCCCACCCTGGAGGGTGATAGCAATGACCGTCAGGGGTTTATTTAGAAGATGAAAGTTCTACTTTGCCTCTGGGGGACTGTGGTAGAAGACAGATTTTTCTGTCACCTCTTGGGTGACTTGTGATCTTGTTTCCTTAATGGCCTTCCCAGTGGTTTCTAAAGAGATGCCTTATGCCAGCATTCTCTTGAACCGCTTCTCTTTTCTTTAAATGGGACTTTGATTCTGGAACAGTTGCATAACATGATGTTCTGCAGAAGCCCAGCCTCCCACCTGCATGCCCTGCCTTGGGCTGCCCTGTTCCAGTTTCCTGAGCAAGCCCTGTATGACTCTACTTCCCTGCTGTGTCTTAAAAGAGAATGCAATGGCCTTGCTGGGAAAGAGCTTGTTTTCTCAGAGAGCTTGTCCTCAGATAGGCTGTCTGTGGCCCATCATCCAGGACCCACTCGCTGTGGATCTGTGGGCCTCCATCTACCTCTCCAGGAACGCCCACACTGCAGCCAAGCTTCACATGTCCCTTCTCACAAATATCAAGAGGCAGCTCCCCACTCCAGGGCTGCCTCCTTTCCAGCTTCCTGTATCCACCCACCAACAAACTCTTCAACTCACACCCCACCATTCCACAAGAGCCTCCCTGGATTTTCTTCAGAGTTAGAAGAGGTCACACCCTTGTCTCTTCCCTGCAGTGCCTGACCTGTATGTGACAAGGACCAGAGGCTGTTTGTGGACTCATCGTTTGTTCTCTGTCCTGGTTTCAGCCCATAACCCTATGAATCTGTGTCCAGCTTGGGTTCAGAAGGCATAGAGATGGATTGCCTTCAACCATGGGGAGTGTGGTTGGGGCTGCCTGCTCCTTCAGGACCTGCCCTTTGTGAGGCAGGCATCACTCAGGAGCTGAGCAAGATGAGATTCAAAGTGCAACCATTGGAGCCCAGCAGGGGACTCACCTGAGCAGCACTCTGCATCATGAGTAAGTAGGCCACAGCTTTGCAGGCTGGCCTTGCAGCTCAGCTTCTCCATTTGCTCCATCCTTAAGTGGGGATCCCTGACAAGCATCTCATTCCCCAAACGCCATCCCAGCCTCTGCTTCCAGAGAGCCCAGCTGGCTGTATGGGCCTTCTCCATTCATTCTTCCATTCAGCAAATACCAGTTAAGCACCGACTGTGTGCTGCATTGCACTAAGCAGTGGAGACCCAGCAGCAAACAATGTGGGTTGGACAGACTAAAATGTGAGACAGGCTAGAAGCGAGTAGTGAATGATGATGGCAAATGCTGCTGGAACAAACGGGGTGATGGGACGGAGAGTAGGTTGGAGGCAACTTCCCGTGTTGCAGAAAAGCTTCTCTGAGGAGATGTTTGTTCTGAGTCCTGAAAGTTGAGGAGCCAGCCATGGGACCAATTCTTCTCCTGGCCCAGGTTGCCCAGCTGCTACCTGGGTGTCTCCCCAAATGCTCTCAGCCCCGAGTGACCCCCAGTAGACTCCCCTGTTCCCAATCTTTACTACCACTTCTCTGCCTGTGTTTATGATCTCTGGATGCCACACAGATCCTTCATCACCCTAACCCCTCCCTCTCCCTCAGCACCAGGACCTGATGCCACCCATCCTTGGGGTGGCCACACCTCCCAAGCTGATTGTGAGGCCTTGGTTTGGACAGGCCCTCAGCACTGTCACCAGCTGTTGCAATACTCACCCGACAGGTGGCCCTTCTTCAGGACCAGTGTTCCCTCCTACATAAATCCTGTGCCACACTCCACCCTCACCTGGTCACAGAATTAAGCACCCCCAGCTCTGGGATAGCGTGTCACCTGCAGCATCAGTGTGCTTCAAGGAGCACAGGATGGTAGGCTAACATGACAGACGCTTGTCTCTCAATTCTGGAGGGTCAAGGTCTGAGAGCAAGGTGTGAGCAGGGCCGCACTCTCTCCGAGACTCTGGATAGAACCCTTCCTTGCCTTTTTCCAGCCTATGATGGTGGTGACAATGCTTGGTGCTCCTCAAATGGCAGCAGCATCAGTTCAGTCTCCGCTTCTGTCATCATGTGGCCGTATTCACGTCATCTCCCTCTGTGCACTTCTGTCTCTGTGTTCAAATTTCCCCTCTTTGGGAAGACAGCAGTCATAATGACTTCCTTTTAACTTTACCTCTATAAAGAATCTATTTCCAAATATGATCACATTCTGAGGTGCCGGGGATTAGGAACTCAACCCCTCTTTTATTTGAATGAGGCACAACTTAGTTCCTAACACCTAGTATGCCTTCCTCCTAGTCTCAGTCACATTTTAGCATAATATATTCTAATGGGGCCACCTCCTCTCTCCTACCCTCATCCCAAAACCCAGATCTGTTCTTTTCAATGTTTGATTTTGCAGCACAACCAGTTTTTCAAAGACAATTTTACATGGAGTCTCAATAAAACAAGCACAGACAAAGTGGAGGCTCTCTGATTACAGGGCAGACTGGCGAGGATTGCAGGGAACACCCACCCATCCTGCCGTGGCACCTTACTGCTGGCCTCCGAGGAAGCTGTGGGTCACAGTGTAGAAACCCTGGCTGGACTGTGAGCCCCCTGGAGCTGCTCCTGGGCCTGGAACCTGGGGATCCCAGACCACCCCCTCACTTTCTCAGGCCTCTCCCCAAATACTACCTTCAGAGACGTTTCCCTTGATGACCTATGGTATGTAACAGATAGTACATAATCCCCCACCTCTACCCCATGTTCCTGCCTTATTTTTCTCCCTAGCACTTACCACTGTATTTATTTGTCTATTGTCCGTCTCCTCCACATACTAGAATGTGACCTCAGCAAGGAAAGATGCCTCCTCACTGTTCTTCCAGGGCCTAGAACAGTGCTTGGCTTGATGTGAATGATCAAGAAATATTTGTTGGGAGAATGGCCCTGCAACCTTTTTCTTCAACAGCTTTAATGAGAAACAATTCACATTCTAAACCACTAAAGGGCCCGATTCTGTGGTTTTAGCGAATTCATAAAGGTTTGTGAAACACAACAGATCATCATCATGGTCTCTTTCTCTGGATGACACCAGGCAAAAGAATATTGTTACCAGCATAACTGTTTATTACACATACTCATTCATGGAAAAGAGAAAATCATGGGTTTGAATTAGTAGACGTACATGGACATGGAGTTTCTGGAGATGTTATTTTCTGCTTTTATTTTATGAGAAAATATGTGTATTACACTGAGGCACAAGGAATGTATATATACTGAACCCTTATAAATAGATATAAAATTATTATGTAATAAAATACTTAAGTTTATTACATTTCAAAAATTAAATAGTGATAGTTGATACCTATTGTTTTTTTGGCTGATAACCCCTTAATGAAAACTTTCAGTTTCCCGTCTACTGGATCTTCACTATGGCAGCTGCTCTCCTAGTACAATGTGTCCCCAGCCTCTGCACATGATTGGTCTAGGTGATTAACGCGAGATGGGTCAATTAGCTTCCTTCTTGAGGAAATTGGACTCCAAGCTAAGGGATGCTTAGTGTGACTCTCTCTGAAATAAAAGAGATGTTAATCTGGACCCTTGGTGGCTTCGTTCTACCATGTGGACTAAGGAGGGAATAAAAATCAGTTGGCAGTAATAGAGAAAAACAAAACAATGAAAAAGTAAAAAAAAGGCTGGGAGAAGGAGAAGAGGAAGGAAGAGGGCTGGATTGCATCATTATCCATTGGTTCTAGGAGATACCCCTTGGGCCACAGTTGGCTTCTTGCCATCCAAAGAAACTTACTTAAGGAAAGCATCAAACAAATGAAATGTATGTGATTAAATTTGAGATTAGTGAAGAGGATCATTTGCATTAGGAAGTTTCCTGCAAGCCTTTTTCTCCCTACTAAATTATTCCCTGCTTCCTGTGATCCCTCCAAATCTCAATCTCAGGTTGCAAAGAGAAGGGCCTTTGGAGTGCTGGGGAAAAGTCTTCTTTACCAAGACACTCCCACTCCAAGCCCCTGTGACCCACAAGGCAAGACTTAGCCAAAGCCACTCTGTTTCTGCTGCATCTCCCAATCTGGACTCTCTACCAGCAGCTGACACATAAATCCTCCAGGGAAATATTGTTTCTGGCTGCCTGGTGGTAGCAGAGCCCCAGGGCCTCTGAGCCCTGACCTGGACATGACCAAACATAGGCCATGGCACTCCCCTGCTTTTCCCTTACTAGAATCGCTCTTTTCAGAATGGTCTCTGCTGCCTTGAGGTGTGTCCTCTCTTTTTCTTATGGGGGCTCCTCTGGGAAATATGGGGACTTTGTGGAAACTTAGAAAAGAACATCATACTGAATTGACAAGAGCTGGAAGCATTCCCCTTGAAAACCAGCACAAGACAAGGATGCCCTCACTCACCATTCCTATTCAACATAGTATTGGAAGTCCTGGCCAGAGCAAACAGGCAAGAGAAAGAAATAGGAATAGGCATTCAAATAGGAAAAGATGAAGTCAAACCATCCCTGTTTGTAGACCACATGACTCTATATGTAAAAAAATCTCATAGTCTCTGCCCAAAAGCTCCTTGATCTAAATAAATAACTTCAGCAAAGTTTCAGGATACAAAGTCAACATGCAAAAAACTGATTTATAGGAATGCTACTGAGCGTTCCCATAAACCAACAATATCCAAGCTAAGAGCCAAATCAGGAATGTAGTCCTATTCACAATTGCCACAAAAGAAATAAAATACCTAGAAATACAGCTAACTAGGCAGGTAAAAAATCTCTACAACAACAATTACAAAACACCACTCAAAGAAATCATAGATGTCACAAACAAATGAAAAAACATTTCATGCTCTTGGATAGGAAGAATCAATATCTTAAAAGCGTCATACCGCCCAAAGCAATTTACAGATTCAATGTTATTTCTGTGAAACTACAAAGGAAATTCTTCACAGAATTAGAAAAAAAAAGATTTTAAAATTCATATGGAACCAAAAGGGCTCAAATAACCAAAGCATCTTTGTCTTTCCTCTTGAATTCTCCTATCCCAAGGACTCAGGCACCTACAGCTTCCAGGAAAGGTATGTTAGGCTGTTCTTAGATTACTATAAAGAAATACCTGAGACTGGGTAATTTATAAAGAGAAGAGGTTTAATTGACTCACAGTTCTGCAGGCTGTACAAACATGAAACCAGCATCTTCTGGACTTCTGGGGAGGCCTCATAGAACCTATAGTCATGGTGGAAGGCAAATGGGGAACTGGCATATCCTATGGTGAGAGTGGGAGTGAGATAGAGTGGAAGGTTCTCACACTTTTAAACAACCAGATCTCATGAGAACTCACTCATCACAAAGGGGATGGTGCCAAGCCATTCAAAAGGGATCTGCCCCCATGATCCAAACACCTCCCATCAGACCTCACCTCCAACACCAGGGATTACATTTCAACATAGATTTGGCAGGGACACAGACCCAAATCATATCAAAAGAGGTCCTAGATGAAACATCCTCCTTGGCCAATCAGAGGTCAGACTTCTCACCAGAAACTCAGCAAATACAGACAGTTCCCCTTTTGCACAGTTCCAGTGTGCAGGAATTTCACTTACATGATTTTGCTAAGTAACATCAGTCTTCCAACAACCCAATTCAGATTTCAGTCACCACGGTATACTACTTGTGAATAACTTCCCAAAGTACAAACTTCTCCACTAGCTATCAGGTAAATAATAGAAGTGATCACAATCAGTGATCACTGATATTTGAGTGATATAACTTTTTTCAATGTCTGCCAACAACTGGTTCATTTGCATCTATTGTTCAGGTCAGGCACGGACAGCAAAGTGTGTAGGTATGTTGCCTCCCTGTCTCCCAATTACAAACCCATGTGAGATTTCACGAAAATGGACAATTAAAGGAGGGAATGGGCCAGCAAAGACAGAAATGCAGCAAAGCAGAAAAACATGATAATACTAGAACTGAAATCTGAATAGAGCAAAAATGGAGTTATGAAAAAGATAGCTGGTGATACATATGTTGGCCTCCCACCAGTAGAAAAGCTTTACAGACAATGCAGCCAGGGGAACTTGGTGAAGACTCGACTTTCAGAGATATTTTATGACATCAAAGGAACAAAAGATAAAATATTAGAAACCTATCTAAACTTAGAAAGGAGTAAGTTAAAGATCCTTGCTCTGGACCATAAAGAATATAAGAAGACAAGCATTGCTCTGTTGTTGATAAGGTATTTTTAACAAATAAATAAAACACTTTAATTCTCTATATTTCCATGTTTTAAATTACAGTGTGCTAAATAAATAATAGTTTTACTATTTTTTTTTCATTTTATATCCATTTATATCCAACAGTAAGAGGATGACAGCATTTTGACAAAATTAAAGAACAACTGTGGCCCAGGTGCAGTGGCTCGCGCCTGTAATCCCAGCACTTTGGGAGGCTGAGGCAGGTGGATAAAGAGGTTGGGGGAGCGAGACCATCCTGTCCAACATGGTGAAACCTCATCTCTACTAACAAATACAAAACTTAGCTGGGCATGGTGGTGTGTGCCTGTAATCCCAGCTACTTGGGAGGCTGAGACAAGAGAATCACTTGAATCTGGGAGGCAAAGTTTGCAGTGAGCTAAAATCAAGACACTATAGTCCAGCCTGGGTGACAGAGTGAGACTCCATCTCAAAAAAAAAAAAAAAATTATGACTTTTCCCGTCAATTGTTAAGATCATGGTGCAGGATGTCAGCTTGTATGGTCATATTTACTGTCAGATACTACCCACCTGCAGAATGAGATAACAATATTATAACCCTTAGTCCATCGCTTGCCTCAGAATAAGCCTGCTGAGGATGTTAGCTGCTCTTGTGCTTATCTTCGCAGTGTGAAAAACATGGGATTGTCTTCCTAGGGTATAAAACAAGGATCCAAGGGGACATTATATATGAATGACCATCATTGAGCCCCTGAATAAGGGGTTTCTCTTCAGTTTCTTATGTCTACATTTTTGGTTGAGCCCCTTAAAAGTGGCTTTGATATCCCTCAATACCTTTTACATTAAAAAATATAGATATGCTCAATTTGCCCAATTAAAAAAAATAATTTTTAGGGATGGCAACATAAAAACATAATCTTTTAAGAAAGAAGATAAAAGTCACATGTTTACTTATGCTTAATTTAGTGAGTTATTCATATAATCAAAAATTACATATTTTATAAAAGTTATTTAAGAGGTTTGCACACAGCAAAATCCAGGACTTGGAGTTACAGGGCTAGATCTGTAAGAAATTAACACTGAATCTATGTATCCTTCTGGTGTCCTTTTCTGAAGTTCTCTTATATGATCTCTATAAGCATCCTTAACTAGCACTGATGGAGTTGGTTTCAGGCTTATATATCCTCCCCATTTAGAACTTTGCTATTCAAAATAAACTATTTGAGAAAGAGTCCAAACTGTGAGAATTTATTAGGGTTCAAATATAAGGCAATCATTATCTTCCCTAGATGCAAGGAAGATATATATAGAAAGAAAGCTTTTACCACAGTCCAGCTCCCAATGCTGTGAATTGGGATCTGTGAATAACTTCCCAAAGTACAAACTTCTCCACTATCTATTCAGTAAAATTATAGAAGGGCATCATGATCAGTGGCCAATCATATTACTTCTTTCAGTGTCTGTTGGTGACTGGTTAATATGCCTCTGTTGTTTGGGTCAGGCACAGACAGCAAAGTATGTAGGTATGTTGCTTCCTTGTTCCCCAATTACAAACCCATGTGAAATTTCACAGAAATGAATTATTAAAGGAGGGAATTGGCCAGCAAAGACAGAAATGCAGCAAAACAGGAAAATGTGATAATACTAGAGTTACCTTATTTAATTCTCATCCCCACTATGAGGTGGATATTTTTACCCCTTTTATGGAGAAAGACATTGAGGCTCAGAGGTTAAGCTACTTGCCTAAGGTCATGTTGCTGATAAAACACAAAACCAAAATTCAAACTCAGGCTTCTCTTACTCTGTGCTGTCTGTATTCTCCACTGCCTCCTCTGAGGCTGTTCATCAGGCAGTTGTTTGTGTTACTGGTGGAGGGTCTTGACTACAAATTGTCCACGTTCTTGGTGTTTTGAACAAAGAATTGGACAAAATGCACAAACAAAACAACAAAAGAATGAAGCAACAAAATCATAGATTCACTAAAACAAAAGTACACTACACGGAGTGGGAGCAGGCTCAAGCAAGCGGCTCAAGAGTGCTGGGAATTTTCTGGAATTTAATATTCTCTAGAGGTTTCCCATTGGTTACTTGATTACCACCCCATGTAAATGAAGCAGGCCCACAACCAGTCTGATTAATTGCAGAAGGTGACCAATCAGAGTCCAAAGTGAAGTTACAAGGTTGCAGCTTATGCAAAAGTCTGATCAGTTGCAGGAGGGAACCAATCAGAGGATGAAGTGGAGTTACAAAGCTATACTGTTATGCAAATGAAGGCTGGGCCTGTGGCCAGTCTGATTGGTTGTGGGAGGGGGACCAGTCAGAGATATTTTACATTTTCCAGAAAAGGGGATGAAGGAGGATTGCAAAGGGAGAGCCTCTGATGCTTTTGTTACTTATGCATGGAAAGTTGGGGTTTTCCTTCTGATTCAGAGCTAGGAAGTCAGTGCATGCAAATTGACCTTAGGTTTCCTGCCTCCAGACCCTTTTCTCCTGTCGCATTTGCACATCGGATTTTTTTAAAGAATTTGCATTCTTTGCTACACTGGCAAAAATTAGAGGACTAAATTTTTTCCTGAAAATTTAATCAAAATTTGGTACCTGAAGTAAAAATATAGCTTCAGGTACCAAATTTTGAGCCACAGGCCTCTCTTCCTTGCCCTGTAACTCAGACCTGAGAAAGAACTGCTTTGCAAAGTAGGGTGGATCTGTAGAGGGGATGTGGAGTAGGAAGGGCTTTGAAGGGCTCTGAAGGGTAAGCCCAGGGAAAACATGCTCAATGGCCCGCTGGGGAAGGGCAGTGCTATTGACTCCAAAAGGGACCAGCATGCACCCTGAGCAGCATTTGACAATTCCACTTCTGGAAAGATCAGAGGTCAGGGGCTTTGTGGAAGAAATGGCGAGGTGTGTGTGCTAAGTTTAATGACAACACTCAGCTAAATAGAGACTCAGGGGAAGTATTCGTTTCTTTTATTTTGTTCATGATACAACCTCCTATTCCAGTTCCTGATCTTTTCTCCAGAGCCTTCAAACAGACCAGTGTCAGTGAAAGAGACAGAATCAAAGCATCCAGGGTGCTTCCAACAGTGCTTAAGAGATGATAAAATTATAACATCATGTAGGAAGTCACAAAGCCCTCTGATAATGTTATCTAATTCAACCTCCTTCAATCACCCTGTAAGATGAACATTCACCCATTTCACAGTTGAGGAGAATAAGATAGGTTAGACCATGCATTTAAAATCACACAGCCACAGGGAATAAATGTTGTAGCCAGCCATTCATCCAGATTCCTTAACTCTGCCCACTGACACCCACTTTCCTACCACTTCCTGGTACAAAGGTTTTGCAAATGCCAGATACAATAAATGGTGAGTTATGAGGAATGAGGACAGCTGATCTAAGATGAAATAGTCTTTACACATGCATTTACTCAGTAAACATTTAATTTCATAACTTCTGTGCCATATCAGGGGTAAACCCTGGAACTGCAAAGATGAAAGAGACATCTCTGCACCCTCAAGGATCTCCCAGGCTAGTACGACAGACTAGGAAACAGCTGCCAGTAATAAGAGACACACTGACTACGAAAAGGATTTTATTGTTAATTTGCAATTATAGTTTTTAAGCTTTTTGGATCTTAATCAGTTTGCATTTGTCAAAAAATTGACAACAAATATATTTTAATATTTTTAACCAATAGGTCATGGATCAGTCAGGGCAGACAAGACTATGCTGCAATAACAAATGGCCCCAACATTTCAGGGTCTTAAAGCAACAACAGTTGATTCTTGCTCATGCCACTGGTCAGTCACAGATTGGCTGCTGGTCCACATCATCTTCCCTCTGGGACCCAAACTCTTTCCCAAATATCACCAGCTGTAGTGGCAGTGATGAGAAAAGCCTACTTCCAGAAGTGATCACATTATTTCTGCACATATTTGATTGTGGAGGGTCATTGTATAATCTTTTCCCAAGAAGGGGCTGCAAACACAACAATCTACCCTCTGTTCAAATTCACTAAAACACTTTGCTTGGGAAAAAATTTAATAGATTAAAAGAATTCTATTGCCAAGTGCTTTCAAATGTACAGATAAAACAATTTTCATAAATGGTACATTTTGGTGGTTTTCTTTTTCCTTTTTTTTTTTGAGATGGAGTTTTGCTCTTGGTTGCCCAGGCTGGAGTGCAATGGCATGATCTTGGCTCACCACAATCTCTATCTCCTGAGTTCAAATGATTCTCATGCCTCAGCCTGAGATTTTTGAGTAGCTGGGATTACAGGTATACACCACCATGCCTGGCTAATTTTGTATATGGTTTCTCCACATTTGTCAGGCTGGTCTCAAACTCTCTACCTCAGGTAATCTGCCCACCTCCGCCTCCCAAAGTGCTGGGATTACAGGTGTGAGCCACTGTACTCAGCCCATTTCAGTGGTTTTCAATGACATTATATGACAATAAAAATGTTTCCAAATACTTGTTTTTAAAAGATTCTCCCAAACCCAAGGCTGTTTTTTTGTATGTCTTTTGAAAATTTTTAATTTTTCTCACTCATAATAAAGACCTATCATTTATATCAGAAACACAGGCAAATTTTTGGGGAAATAAACCCACTTTGAAATGGGATTCACTTAAAATTGAAAAAGAAATGTTAACAAATTTAAAATATTTGTTATGTAAAAGAAAAAATATGCAACTCATTTTTTAAGGATCACACTTGCAAGTATCTTGCACAAGGAAGGCAGAAAATTTCTGCGTGGTAACAGAGCTTTCACATAATTCCCCATCTTGTAAGGATTCCATTTCATGGTATTCTTTTCATAAAATCAGGACTTTAAAAATGACTCTTCATCTTTTTCTTGAAAAGTCTAAAGATGTAATTTTAAAGTCCTCTTTTTATAAAATTCAACACACTGTTAATATCTTGTAGCTTGCTTACAGGTAATATAAGGAAAGAATTTCATATAAGATTTTATTTCAGGAAACACAGCCCAGAACTCTTTGTATGTTCTAGTCTAAACAAATACTACATCTATGCTGGCACATCTTTTTCAATAAAAATATTGTTTTGACTTCAGAAATAATAGTGTTGAAAAATACATACTCTCCAGTACATCTCCCTTTTAGTGATTCATGGGAAAATAATAGTTAAGTATAATTCAATGCTGAAACAGAATCTAAGCCTTTAGCAGGCATCCTAATTGAGACATATTCGAGTCATCAGTGCTGTTATCCAGCTATACAGCAAACAGCCCACACGAGAAATTCATTCCAGCAATATTTGCTTTGATTCTTTAACAGTGTTTTCTCTGCCTCATTAAACAGTATTTGATGACAAATGAGTTTATTTCAGCGTGCCATTATTTTTCATATACTATTTCAGTCATTGTTCTATGACCAACAGGATGTGTCTTTTTTGTTTTCACAGTGAAGAAACAAATCTCAAAAGCAGTTTCTCCCAGGAAACTGGTGACATCGTCTTTCTTGATCTGGGTCTTGTCTGCTTGGATCCATTTGTTTTGTGAATAATTAATGATCTGTATACTTACGTACTTGGTTCTATATGTGTATTACACGTTAACAAAAAATGCTTAAAGAGATATTTAATGTGTTATTAAAATTGATGCAATTTGCTAACATACCAAATTGAATAACACACGATTTTGGACACTACTGAAAAAAAATTACAGATGTTGAGCGCAGTTCTAATTTTTTTTTTTTGAGGTGGAGTCTACTAGTCTGTCACCTAGGCTGGAGTGCAGTGGTGCGATCTCAGCTCACTGCAACCTCCTCTCCCAGGTTTGCACAATTCTGCCTTGCCTCCTGAGTAGCTGGGATTACAGGCATGTGCCACTATGACTGGCTAATTTTCGTATTTTTAGTAAAGACGAGGTTTCACCATATTGGCCAGGCTGGTCTCGAACACCTGACCTCCAGTGATCTGCCTGCTTTAGGCTCCCAAAGTCCTGTGATTACAGGTTGAGCCACCACACGTAGCCAAGCTTAGTTCTTAACAAGCTGGCTAACTGTGATGGTTCCACACTAACATAGCTAATATTTTATAAAACAACATTTGCTAAAGAGGAGTGAAACTTCTAGAATTGTGTTCAGCTGTAAGAGACACAAAACCTGATCAAACAATCGCTTAAACAAATTAGAGTGTTGTGCGTTCTCATTAAACAGAAATACAACAGTTTCAGCATTGTTTCAGCAGCTTGAAGATGTCACAGATGAGTCTTTATCACTGTCTTGTCTTTTCTCTCAGGAGCATAAGGCAGCTGCCACATCTCAAGTCATCACATCTGCATTCCAGAAAGGGAAAGCCATGAGGAGGAAGGGTGTTGCCTATGTTTAAAAAAAAAAAAAAGCTTTTAGGCCGGGCGCAGTGGTTCACACCTGTAATCCCAGCACTTTGGGAGGCCGAGGTGGGTGGATCACGAGGTCAAGAGATCGGGACCATCCTGGTCAACATGGTGAAACCCCGTCTCTACTAAAAATGCAAAAAATTAGCTGGGCATGGTGGCGTGTGCCTATAATCCCAGCTGCTCAGGAGGCTAAGGCAGGAGAATTGCCTGAACCCAGGAGGCGGAGGTTGCAGTGACCGAGATCGCACCATTGCACTCCAGCCTGGGTAACAAGAGCAAAACCCCGTCTCAAAAAAAAAAAAAAAGCTTTTTCAAAAATCCTTAAGAGATGTCCTGTTATTTTTCCTTAGCCATATTTGTTGTATGAGCACCCTTAGTGGCAAGTGAATCTGGGAAATGTACCTTTTTTTTTGCAGGGGCACATGGCTACCCCACATAAAACCAGAATTCTTTTAGCAAAAAAAAAGGAAGAGATTGGCCATCAAAGAGGCAACGATCAGTGTCTCCCAGGCAAAACCTAGCAGAGTTACTGATCACAGCTGTATATCTGATTTCTTAGTGGTCTTTGAGGCCTCTAATGTGCTGTGGCTGACTCCTTGTCAGATGCAGCTTGGCCGTCAGAAGTGATGTGGCTGATGAGGGGTCAGAACCGGGGTGGTGGCCTGCACAAGAAACTCATACTAGCCTTTGTGCAGGCAGCAGAAGACCTCCACCCAGGTAATGGAGGAATCTCTTTACATGGGTTGTCCATTGTGAGGGTTAGTTTAGGTAACCCCTGGTAACATAGTCTATATATTTGGCAAATGCACTCACCCAGGCATGTAGAAACGGCAATGAGAGCCATAGTTGGAAGTTGAACTAAGGACCTAGGACAACACTGCTTCTCACCTTCACTGCCAACCACAGGGTTCTCACCCTCCTGTCCTCGTACCTCGGATCCTGGACATGGCAGGCTGTGGCTAAAAGTTCTGAAGCTTTATCGACCTCACAGCCTCTGAGGGTTGGAGAAACAAAGACAAAAACAAACCAAAAACAAAACACTCACAATTATGCTTCTCATAAGGAGATGTGATTGATGCAGGACAGGCAGCCCCTGTCTTAGGGGCTTAGCCCAGGAGTGTTCTCGGCTGCTCCTAGGAAAGAATTCAAGGGTGAGCCAGTGGTGTTAGCAATATTTTATTGAGTGGGGCTTCTCCTTGTGAGCAGGGCTAATTCATTGCAGCATGCCCAGAGTCAGCAACCCATGGGCTGTTGGCAACTCTATTTTAGTTAGGTATACCAGCTTCAATTACATGCAAATTAAGGGGCAGGTTAATGCAAATTGAGGGGAGGGTTACTTAGAACTTTCTAGGAAAGGGGCAGTAATTTCTAGGTTGTTGCTATGGAAATGGGTGGTAACTTCTGGGTTATTGCCAGGTCATTTGTAAACTGTCACGGTGCTGGTGGGAGTATCATATGCTGATGAGCAGTGAGGGCAACTAGAGGTTGCCTTCAGCACCACCTGCTGGTTCCTGCTGTTCTTTTCCACTTCATCCATCAGAGACTGGGAAATATTATTAGATTGGTGCAAAAGTAATTGCAGTTTTAATAATAAGTCCTGTGGTCCTCCCACCTCAGGATGATATCATCCAGTTGCTGCCCAGTTCATAAATTGGTCCTGACAGATGTGTGGCCCTTTGAAGCATATGAAACATGTCTCCTTCCTTACCCCAGAAAATATGACCAACAGTGCTGCAAGGAGACAATAATTACTCCCATTTCACAGATGAGTAACCTGAGGCTAGGCTGGGACTTGGTCAAACTGAGCAGTAGCAGAGATTGACGTCAGTAACCGGCCCACATGGATGTGAACACATACAGAGACATGGCGTGGGGATGGAAAAGCCGAGCTGCCCAGATTGAAATCTAGGTCTACACCCAAAACATTCCTGGCAACCACAGCATGAGGCTTCTCTCTGCCCCATCTGCCAGTTTGGGAGCTGGTCGTGAGGTTGGTGAGAGACCTGAGGGGTGTCCTGGAGTCCTTGAGACATGCACTCAGTTCCCCTGATGGCACAGCTGGGCTAGCCTGCTCCCAGCTGCTGCAGAAATCCCCAAACCCTGTGGGCATCCCATCACCCTGGAGACTGAGTCGAACAGATCCCCAGGCCCACCCCGGCCTGCTGAGTCAGCACCTGAGGGTGGGGTCTGCAATCTGCAGGTAATCCTGGCAGGGCCAGGTGGGCCTGTCTGTGTGATTCTGAATGGTGAGGCCAGCCTGGCAGGGATTGGAAGGAGCCCTCGCTTCTCATTTAAGGGCAGAACTGCCAAGAGTAAGGGTTGAGTACTATAGCAAGGCAGGTGAACTAAGGCTTTCCAGCCCACTAGGCCCAGCAGGTGGCACTGGCTCCCTCCACCCTCTGGGTGTCCAGCTTGTAGGAAATCTTGCCCCAGAGAGGGCCGTCCTTGCATCTCATACATAGCCTCCCACAGTGTGGAGCCAGACTCTCGGCATCTGTCTCCTGAGGCCAAGGCCTCTTGCAACCCCGTCTGTTTTCCAGGCTCCTGGGCTGTCTGCTGGGATAGGAGTTCCCTCAAGCATCCCACTTCCTACTGGGCTGCCTTCTCTGACTCCATTCACAGTGCAGGCCACTGGGTCTGTACACACAGAGCCATGTGGTCCCGTGAGCTCCTGGGGTACCCTGAAATTTCACTGTCAGCCTTGGCTGAGAAATAACAAGCAGAGAGAAAACCAATCCTTACATCCACACTGACTGGCAGATCGCAAAGCAGGGATGTTGCGGATGTGTAGAAGTTTTTAATGTGGGGTAAACACACAGCCTAACACGGGTAAGAAAGGGGGATGGGCGCTGCATGTATTACACTGAACCATGTGACATGTTGATCGACAGCCTCCAGAGTGACATGAAGCCCTGAGAAAGTGCATCTCTCACTCGAGACTTCGGGATGAGAGATGGGCAGGGATGATCAGGGAAGGTGGTGGCTCTTGGTCTGCAGGAGCAGCAGACAGCTGCCCCAGTCCCGGGCACAGCAGGAGCACAGACGAGGGAAATAGAGCAAGACTCCATCTCAAACAAAAATTAAAATTAAAAAGTCACACGTAAACGATCAGGTAAAATATAAATCAAATCAGAATGCTAATCAGAGCAATTATAAAAAAGAAGAACAAAAGTGGAGGACATACCCTTCCTGATTCAGGACTGACTACAGTGACTACTGAGGCAGGTCAAGGAACCAGACAGAACTCCGTGGCCAGGAGGCTGTGCGTCCTCAGCGTGTTTCCCAGCTTGAAGGCGTCATGAAGCTATTTGCCTCCAAGTTTCCAAGAGACCAAGGTCAAAAGCATCGTTCTCACTGTTCTTATGAGAAAGGGGCCCTGGTTCCTCTTGTCCCAGCCCCTAACATGGAAGGAAAATTCTGACTTCAGAATGTCTGTGGCTCCTGCTGGCCGCACACCCACCTTCTCCTGCTTCAGGGCTGGACATGCCTTGGAAGGGCAGAGCAGGGACCTGGGGGCAGCCTCCTCCCTTGGGCAGAGCCCCTGGCTTGGTGTGAGGTACTCAAGGTCAGCATCTGTTTGTCAGAGTTCGCAGTGGGGAAAGGAGCTGGGTCCCGGGCCTAGCTGGGGGGAGTGACAAAAGAGAGGGCCTTCAGACTTTAGTGTGTCCCACCCAGTGTGTGTCCATGAGGACAGATGGAAGTGCAAGCTGAGCCCCAGGCACTGATGATACACACGACAGTGGCACGGCCAGGGATCCTGGTCCTCCTGGAGCTGACAGCAGGGACTCTTCTCAGCTGCCTCCTTGTCATGTTAATGACCTGGCCCCAGATGGTCCTGTTTACAACCCCTTCCTGCCCAGCCACCTTGATTTACAGATGAGGAAACTGAGGCCTAGAAAGAGAATGTGACTTGCTGAAGGCCAGTTAGTGACCAAGGTCAGACATGCAACTAGAAGCCAAGCCTCCTGGCTCGGGTTCCCAGGACATTGGTCTGAGCCAGGCTGGCTGGCTTCAGGCAGCTACTCCCTCATCCCCATGTCTGGTTCAGCCTTCTCTCCAGGTCCTTCCACCAAGGACCGCCCCTGGGGAGGCATGTTTTAGTGAATGTGTGTCCCATCCTGGGTTGATCTGACCCCTTTGGGGAGGGGCCCCTCTCCGGCCTCCAGCTGAGGGTGGGCAGTGACTTGACTAGGAATACATGTCGTTGGCGGGTCCACCCCCTCCTGCTGTCCAGCCAGCTTGGCGTCCGACTAATCAGAGACCACAAGCCACCACATGAGTAACCCTGCTGTTCCTTAGGTTGTTTTCCTGTGTTTTTTTTTTTTTTAACTTACTGTGATCAAGCTCTCAGCAGGCTCATCCAACCCAGTCATCCCTGCAGTGAAACCTGTCATTTCAATGTGCATGTGCTCAGCTAGTTGTCTCTGATGCCTTTCATCTTCCCACCCACACAACTTTTGGAGGTTGGCAACTGCCCAGTTCTCCTCCTCCTGCACCCACCCTCCCCCACTGTCTCCCTCCTTGGGGTTTCTATGGTACTGCTGAGCCAGGGACCATCACTTTCTTTACAAGATGGTTTCCATGGCAATGGGCGCTGTGGTTTCAGAGTGAAGCAGAGGCTACCTCTTCTCCAGAGACCTCCTGCTGTGGCCCTGGCTGCCTCCTTCCACTGCTGACTTCTCCTGTGACCTGGGCAACCTGTGTGGCAACTGGGCAACTGAGGTCTCTTCCCTTAGCCAGAAATTCTTGGCCACACTTGCTCTTCTTGTTTGTCCTCTCCCTTCATGCAGGTCTGGGCTCAAACGACACTTCCTCAGAGTGGACGTTGTGGACCTTTTGGCACTAATTACTCGTTATCCTCTGCTTTTTTTTTTTTTTTGAGACGGAGTTTCGCTCTTGTTACCCAGGCTGGAGTGCAATGGCGAGATCTTGGCTCACCACAACCTCCGCCTCCTGGGTTCAGGCAATTCTCCTGCCTCAGCCTCCCGAGTAGCTGGGATTACAGGCACGCGCCACCATGCCCAGCTAATTTTTTCTATTTTGAGTAGAGACGGGGTTTCACCATGTTGACCAGGATGGTCTCGATCTCTTGACCTTGTGATCCACCCACCTCAGCCTCCCAAATTCCTGGGATTACAGGCTTGAGCCACCGCGCCTGGCCTATCCCCTGCTTTATCTCACTTTCCAGGACAGGGACTCAGTGGCCCATCATTCAGGCATGCTGCTCACTCCAGCCTGGGGGACTGCTATGGTCTGGCTGTGTCCCCACTCAAATCTCATCTTGAACTGTAGCTCCCGTAATCCACACGTGTCGTGGAAGGGACCTGGTGGTGGGAGGTAATTGAATCATGGAGGCGGGTTTTTCCTGTGCGGTTCTTGTGATACACAATAAGTCTCAGGAGATCTGATGGTTTTATAAAGAGCACTTCCTCTGCACACACTCTCTTGCCTGCTGCCATGTAGGACGTGGCATGTTAGGCTGGTCATTAGACTGGACACACAGTTTCATCTGTATCTCCAACAAGTATTCATGGAGCATCTGTGCCCTGTGACTCCCCACATGGCTTTTCCTTCCTTTGCTCAGCACTTCTCCTTTGATGCCAACATGTGAAGAAGGACGTGTTTGCTTCTACTTCTGCCATCATTGTTCATTTCCTGAGGCCTCCTAAGCCATGTGAACTGGGAGTCCACTAAATCTCTTTCCTTTAAAAATTACCCAGTCTCTGAGATGTCTTTGTTAGCAGCATGAGAATGGAATAATACATGGGCAAATGCACAGCTCCGGCCATGGCCCTAGGGACCGGGCAAGGTATCAGGGGCAGATCCTGAAGCGAGGAGGTGGTGGCAACCCAGGAGCAGGATAGACACCTCCCACCCAAATCTGATTGGTTGTTGAGACCAAGAACAACACACGTCCACGGAGATGATATCCAAAGATCTAATGCCCACATTATGAGGTTTCTCAGGAGAGCAGGGCAGGTTGCCCAAGGCGCTCTGAACATGGCTTGAGAAATCAAGGAAAGAAGACTGTCTTGGTGTTTTATGGTGTTAGCGGGTGGGGCTGGGGAGAGAATTCCCAAGCGTAGTTTGAGAGGCACTGGGCAATCCCATCAATGGGGCCAGATGTGGGGCAGAAAGGGGAGAGGGAGGAACCAGGCATAAAAGCTGGTTAAGCATCAAGCAACTAAGCATCAAGCATCAAGCATCAGCAGCTAAGCAAGAAACGGAGTCAGACTCTGCATCCCAAGGCCTGCTGCAGGTCCTTCATAGCTGCACAGGAGTTTAGAAAACCTGTTCCTCCCCTCACCCTACAATCCACAGCAGCTCCAAATCACTGAGACCTAGGAGGCCCTGAGCTGAGGGATACAAGACAGGGAAGAAGGTCAGGTGTTTGCTCTGAGCCTGGGCTCTGTCAGCACTGCACAGAGACAGCAGCATACGCAGGAAGCCTGGGGTGGGGTGGGCGGCCAGGCTGGGCTGGAGCCATGGTGGGCAGAGGGATAGGGCTTGGAGGATGAAGAACAGAAATCCCCATTCCCTCCCTCCCCGCTCAGTTCAGAAATATCTTCACCTGCTGAAATCATCAGCTCAGCATCAGTTAAACAATCCTCATGGCTAAGGTGATAGCTGCTCTGCACGGTTGGAATCAGTGTCCTCAAATCAAACCAAACCGGGATCCACCTAACGCCCCCTCCTCCACGACGCCTGCCCCTATTTCCCCTTCCCTCCCCTTGCTCTATGGCCTAAGGCCTCGCCTGGGGCTGCCTCACCATGTCCTTGCTGCTCACTAAGGTCAAGGTTGCTCATGTCTGAGCACTGGATGTGCCCTGGCTCCCCGGCACAGCCACCCTCATTCCACATTCCATACTTCTGCAGGACATTTGCCCATGCTGTTCCCGTCTGGAACGCTGTTCCCCACTTGGTACCTCCTTGTCATTCTGCTCAGCTCGAATGCTCCTTCCCCAGGAAGCCCTTCCTGAAGGCGCCCTCCCCCAGCCAGAGCTAGTCTCCTTTGCATTCAATCTCAGCTCCTGCTCTCCTCCTTCAGAGCCGGTCCACCGCGTGCCCTGCACTGTCGCTCCCGCCAACCGAAATAGGGTTATTCTGCCCACTGCAGCAGGAGTTCAGTAAGTAGCTGAGAACGAGTGCATGAAGGAATAAAGGAATGAACGCAGGGTCCTGCTGAAGTCTTCTCCCGCCTGGGTCAGTGGCTGTCTCTCTTTCCCCTCCAACCTTCAACAAGTCTAGGCTCAGGAGAGGAAGGCGCCTGTGTGTGTGGACCCAGCTGCTGCGTATCTTTCTGAGCCCAGCTCCTCCATTAACTTGCTTTAGTCAAGTTCTATCCCTCACGTAAGAGGGGGTGTTTGGCTAGATGACCTAGCGTTGACGCTTTCAGAATAGTAGAGGACTAAGCCTGCGTTCCCAAAAGCAAAAGCCACGGTTTTTCACTCAAAGCCCCAGGGCACGTGTTTCAGGAGCAGCTGAAGGTGGAGGAGGTACCCGTGCAGTTAAGAAATGGAGGCCCGCCCTCTGGTGGTGAAAGTTCAAACTGCAGAGACCAAGCCCTGCCAAGCGCTGGCCCTGAGGTGGTAGGCGATTCTCAAGACTCCCTTGGAAGGGAGTACCACACACTGAGGTCTATTGGGGGAAATAGGGGAGGGACAGCGGGGTGGTGGAGCGGGGGAGGGATGGCATGGGGAGAAATGCCAAATATGGGTGAAGGGGCAGAAGGCAACAAAACACACTGCCACGTGTGTACCTATGCAACTATCTTGCATGTTCTGCACGTGTACCCCAAAACCTAAAATGCAATAAAAATTAAAAAAAAAAAACTATGGAAGACAAAAAAAAAAGACTCTCTTGGAGAGAATATTAAAGTGCAGGCCCCAGCCCCCCGACCCGCCCTGCACGCCCCCACCCATGATTCTGATTCAAGAGACTTGGGGAAAAGACTGTGGTTCCTTGCTTTTAATAAGTACTTCTAGGCCAGGCAAAGTGGCTCCTAGCATTTTGAGAGGTCAAGGTGGGTGGATTATTTGAGCCCAGGAGCTCCAGACCAGCCTGGGTAACACAGTGAAACCCCCATCTCTACAAAAAATTTAAAAAATTACCCGGGCGTGGTTGTGCACGCCTGTAGTCCCAGTTACTCGGGAGGCTGTGGTGGGAGGATCATCTGAGCCCAGGAGGTCAAGGCTGCAATGAGCCAAGATGGTGCCACTGACCTTCAGAATAAATTAATTAATGAGGACCTCTCTTATGGAGGACTTCAAGGCCACATTTTGAGGAGTGTTGATCTTGGGCAAAAAGCAGCTGAATTCTTTGGTTCCTGGTGCCTCCGGGGTCGTGTGGGGCAGTGGCCTAGCCTCTGTGACTGTGGGCGTGGCCTCAGCGTGGCAGAGTTTTGCTGGGAGATGAGCAGTTTCTTGCAGGGTCAAGGTCCACAGGGGCTCAGTACACACAACCCAGAAGAGTCCAGTCCTCTTTGAGGGGAAAATGTGAGCTGGGACTGCCCTGGCTGACTGCACAATTGCTTGAAATCAGATCTTCTTTCTAATGGTACTACTCAAAAGCGGAGGCTAAGAGAGCTCCTTTGGGACCAGAAATTTCTGGGTTCAAATCTCAGTTTTCCCATTTGGAGCTGTGTGACCTCAAGGAAGATATTACCCTGACCTTGGCCTCCATCGCTTTGTCTTTTTAATGAGGATAAAGCATGTCTCTTAAGATCCCTAGGAGGGTTTAATGCCATTACATCATCAAACACAAGACCCAGCACATTGCAAAAACTCAACAAACAGGAGCTGGTTTTGCAGGAGCTATTATTATAGTTTTAGTATTTCTTTATTACTTTTGTCATAGGTTAGTGGAGTACAGGTGGTATTTGGTTACGTGAGTAAGCTCTTTAGTGGTGATTTGTGAGATTTTGGTGCACACATCACCCGAACAGTATACACTGCATGGTATTTGTAATCTTTTATCCCTCGCCCCCCCAATCTTCCCCCAAGTTCCCAAAGTGCATTGATCATTCTTATGCCTCTGTGTCCTCATCACTTAGCTCCCACATATCAGCGAGAATATACGATGTTTGTTCTTCCATCCCCGAGTTACCTCACTTAGAGTAATGGTCTCCAGTCTCATCCAAGTTGCTGCAAATGCATTCCGTTTTACGGCTGAGTAGTATTCCACCACGTATATATACCACAGCTTCTTTAGCCACTCATTGACTGATGGGTGATTGGGTTTGTTCCACGATTTTGCAATTGCAAATTGCACATGCTTGTGTGAGTGTCTTTTTCGTATAGTGGCTTCTTTTCCTCTGGATGGACACCCAGTAGAGGGATTGCTGGATTAAATGGTAGTTCTACTTTTAGTTACTTAAGGAATCTCCACATGATTTTTTTTTCTTTTCCTTTCTTTTCTTTTCTTCTTCTTTTTTTTTTTGAGACGGAGTTTCGCTCTTGTTACCCAGGCTGGAGTGCAATGGTGTGATCTCGGCTTACTGCAACCTCTGCCTCCTGGGTTCAGGCAATTCTCCTGTTTCAGCCTCCTGAGTAGCTGGGATTACAGGCACGTGCCACCATGCCCAGCTAATTTTTTGTATTTTTCAGTAGAGACGGGGGTGGCTGTTCTTGTTTCCATTCCCTCCAGCTGTGTAGAAGTGTTCCAAGATCACTGCATCCACGCCAACATTTACTGTTTTTTGATGATATGATTATGGCCATTCTTCCAGGAATAAGGTGATATCGCACGGTCTTTTCGATTTGCGTTTTTCTGATGCTAGTAACATTGAGCATTTTTTATGCTTGCTGGGCATTTTTACATCTTTTGAGAATTGCCTATTCGTGTCCTTAGCCCACTTTTTGATGGGATTGTTTGTTCTGTTCTTACGGATTTGTTTGGGTTTGTCGTAGATTCTGGATATTAGTTCATGGTCAAATGTACAGATTGTGAAGATTTTCTCCCACTCTGTGGGTTGTCTGTTTATTCTGCTGACTGTCCCTTTTGCTGTGCAAGAGCTCTTTATTTTAATTAGGTCCCAACTATTTATTTTTGTTCTTACTGCATTTTCTTTTGGGTTCTTGGTCATAAAATCCTGGCCTAAGCCAATGTCTGCAAGGGTTTTTCCAATGTTATCTTCCAGAATTTTTACAGGTTCAGGTTTTAGACTTAAATCCTTAATCCATCTTGCGTTGATTTTTGTATAAGGTTAGAGATGAGGATCCAGTTTCATGCTTCTATATGTGGCTAACCAATTATCCCAGCACCATTTGTTGAAACGGGTGTCCTTTCCCCACTTTATATTTTTGTTTGCTTTGTCAAAGATCAGTTGGCTGTAGTATTTGGGTTTATTTCTAAGCTCTCTATTCGATTCCGTTGGTCTATGTGCCTATTTTTAAACGTACCATGCTCTTTTGGTGACTATGGCCTTACAGTATAGTTTGAAATCAGGTAGTATGATGCCCCCAGATTTGTTCTTTTTTTTTCTTCTTGCTTTGGCTATGCAAGTTCTTTTTTGGTTTTGTATGAATTTTAGAATTGTTTTTCCCAATTCTGTGAAATACGATGGTAGTATTTTGATGGGGATTGCACTGAATTTGTAGATTGGTTTTAGCAGTCTGGCCATTTTTACAATATTGATACTATCCATCCATAAGTGTGAGATGTGTTTCCATTTGTTTGTGTCATCTATGATTTCTTTCAGGAGTGTTTTGTAGTTTTCCTTGTAGAGGTCTTTCGCCTCCTTGGTTAGGTATATTCCTAAGTATTTTACTTTTTTTTTCAGCTATTGTAAGAGGAGTTGAGTTCTTATTTGATTCTCTGCTCAGTTGCTCTTGATGCATGGAAGAGTTACTGATTTGTGTACATTAATCTTGTATCTGGAAGCTGCTGAATTCTTTTATCAGTTATAGGAGCTTTCTGGAGGAGTCTGCGGTTTCCAAGGTAAATAGTCAGTTCGTCAGCAGTGACAGTTTAACTTCCTCTTTGCCAATTTGGATGCCCTTTATCTCTTTCTCTTATCTGACTGCTCTGCCTAGGACTTCTAGTACTGTGCTGAAGAGGAGCGATAAGAGTAGGAATCCTTGTTTTGTTCCAGTTCTCAGAGGGAATGTTTTCAACTTTTCCCTGTTTGGTATTACGTTGGCTGTAAGTTTGTCCTAGATGACTTTTATAACATTGGGGTATGTCCCTTGTATGCTGATCTTGCTGAAAGTTTTAGTTATAAATAGATGGTGGATTTTGTCAAATACTTTTTCTACGTCTGTTGAGATGATCATGTGATTTTTGTTTTTAATTCTGTTTATGTGGTGTATTACATTTATTGACCTGCATATGTTAAAGCATCCCTGCGTGCCTGGTGTGAAACCCACTTGATCATTGTGGATTATGTTTTTTATATGTGGTTGGATTCGGTTAGCTGGTATTTTGTTAAGGATTTTAGCACCTATGTTAATCAGGCATAATGGTCTGTAGTTTTCTTTTCTGGTTATGTCCTTTCCTGGTTTGGGTATTAGGGTGATACCAGCTTCATAGAATGAAAGGGAGGGTTCCCTCCTCTTTATCTTGTGGAATAGCATTAAATGCATTGGTCATGTCTTCTTCGAATGTCTGATAAAATTCTGCCGTGAATCCATTTGGTCCTGGACTTTTTTTGCAGTAATTTTTAAATTCCCATTTCAGTCTTCCTGCTTGTTATTGGTCTGTTCAGAGTATCTAATTCTTCCTGATTTAAGCTAGGGGTGTTGTATTTTTCCAGGAATTTATCCATCTCTTCTAGGTTTTCTAGTTTAGTGCATAAAGGTGTTCATAGCAGCCTTGAATGATCTTTTGTGTTTCAGTGGTGTCAGTTGTAATATCTCCTGTATCATTTTTTAATGAGATTGTTTGGATTTTCTCTTTTTTTTCTTGGTTAATCTTGCTAATGGTCTATCAATTTTATTTATCTTTTCAAAGTACCAGCTTTTTGTTTCATTTATCTGTTGTACATATATATTTTTGCTTCAATTTTGTTTAGTTCTGCTCTGATCTTATTTCTTTCCTTCTGCTGGGTTTGATTTGGTTTGTTCTTGTTTCTCTACTTCCTTGAGGTGTAACCTTAGAATGTCAGTTATTTAGTGCTCTGTCAGTCTTTTTGATGTAGGCATTTAGGGCTATGAACTTTCCTCTTAGTGCAGCCTTTCCTGTACCAGAGGTTTTGATAGGTTGTGTCATTGCTGCCATTCAGTTTGCAGAATTTTTAAATTTCCATCTTGATTTCATTGTTGACCCCATGATCATTTAGGAGCAGGTTATTTAATTTCTATGGATTTGCATGGCTTCAAAGCTTCCTTTGGAGCTGACTTCCAGTTTCATTCCACTGTGGTCTGAGAGGGTACTTGATACGACTTCAATTTTCGTAAATTTATTGAGGCTCATTTTATGGCCTATCATGTGGTCTACCTTGGAGAAAGTTCCATGTGCTGTTGCATAGAGTGCGAATTCTGTGGTTGTTGAATGAAATGTTCTGTATATATCTATTAAGTCCATTTATTCCAAGGTATAGCTTAAATCCATTTTTTTGTTGACTTTCTGTCTTGATGACCTGTCTAGTACAGTCAGTGGAGTATTAAAGTCACTATTATTGTGTTGCTGTCTCTCATTTCTTAGGTCTATCAGTAATTATTTTATAAATCTGGGGACTCCAGGTGCATATATGTTTAGGAGTGTGGTATTTTCCTAACGGAGAAGGTCTTTTGCCATTATATAATGTCCCTCTTTGTCTCTTCTAACTGCTCTTGCTTTAAAGTTTGCTTTGTCTGATATAAGAATTGGGGGCCGGTGCGGTGGCTCATGCCTGTAATCCCAGCACTTTGGGAGGGTGAGGCGGGTGGATCACGAGGTCAAGAGATCGAGACCATCCTGGCCAACATGGTGAAACCCCATCTCTACTAAAAAAATGCGAAAATTAGCTGGGCGTGGTGTCGCACACGTGTAGTCCCAGCTACTCGGGAGGCTGAGGCAGGAGAATTGCTTGAACCCAGGAGGTGGAGGTTGCAGTGAGCCGAGATCATACCACTGCACTTCAGCCTGGCACCTGGTGACAATGCAAGATTGTGTCTCAAAAAAATACAGAACTGGTACCCCTGCTCGCTTTTGGTGTCCATATATGCATTAAATGTCTTTTCCACCCCTTTACCTTAAGTTTATGTGAGTCCTTATGTGTTAGGTGAGTCTCTTGAAGGAAGTGTTTTCCAAACATTTAGAATTCTCTTCTTCCTCAGGAACACCGATTACCCTTAAGGTGCTCATTTAACATGTCCCAGACTTCTTGGAGACTCTGTTCATATATTCTTACTCTTTTTTCTTTGCCTTTGTTGAATTGGGTTAATTTGAAGACCTTGTATTAGAACTCTGAATTTTTTTATTCTGCTTGTTCAATTCTACTGTAAGACTTTCCAAAACATTTTGCATATCTATCAGTGTGTTCAATGTTTCCTGAAGTTTTGTTTTTTTAATGCTATCTATTTCCTCGAATATTTCTCCCTTCACTTCTTGTACCATTTTTTGGGTTTCCTTGCTTTGTGCTTCTCCTTTCTCTGATGTCTCCCTGATTAGCTGAATAACTAACTTCCTGAAATCTTTTTTGGATAAATCAGGGATTTCTTCTTGGTTTGGATCAATTACTGGTGAACTAGTGTGATTTGGGGGCGGGGGCAGTGTTAAAGAGCCTTCTTTTGTCATATTACCAGAGTTGGTTTTCTGGTTCCTTCTTATCTGGGTAGGTTCTGTCAGAGGGAAGGTCTAGGGCAGAAGGTTGTTGTACAGATTCCTTTATCCCACAGGGTGTTCCCTTGATGTAGTACTCTCCCACTTTTTCTATGGATGTGGCTTTCTGCAAGCTGAGTTGCAGTGATTCTTACCTCTCTTCTGAGTCTAGCCACCCAGCAAGTCTGCCCAGCTCCAGGCTGGTACTTGGGGTTGTCTGCATTGAGTCCTGTGATGTGAACTCACAGGGTCTCTCAGCCACAGGTATTGGCACCTCTTTTGGTGGAGGTAGCAGGGGGGTGAAATGGACTCTATGAGGGTTGTTAGCTTTGGTGGTTTAATGTTCTATTTTTGTATTGATTGGCCTTCTGCCAGGAGGTGGGCACTTTCCAGAGAGCATCAGCTGTGGTAATATGGAAAAAAACCAGTGGTGAGTGGGGCCTTAGAACTCCCAAGAATATATGCTCTTTGTTCTCAGCTATCAGGATGGATAGGAAAGGCCCATCAGGTCGGGGCAGGGCTAGGTATGTCTGACTCTCCTTGCACGAGCCTTGCTGTGGCTGCTGTGGGGGATGAAGGTGAGGTTCCCATGTCAATGGAGTTATGTACCTAGGAGAATTATGGCTATCTCTACTGAGTCATAGAGGTAGTCAGGAAAGTGGAGGAAAGTCAGCAGTCATAGGCTTCACCCAGCTACCAAACAATCCAAAGGGCTGGTCTTACTTCCACCATGCCCCTGCTAACAGCCCTGAGTCTGTTTCCAGGAAGAGGACAAGCTGGGCTTGAGAACTTGCCCCAGGCTACCCACCTCCCCGCTGTGAAAGAACAAGGCTTTGATTCTTCCCCCACCTGTGGAGTGTGCACACCGGATTCATGCCCTCCCCCAGGCTCTGGCCAGGAGGCTTCGTGCCCTGTTCACATTGTTACAAAGTTCATCTGGAGATTTCCTTCTTTCCTGTGGCATTTCCCCCTGCACCTCTGGCCACCATCCTGAAGGGTCCCTGTGGTGCCAGGAAGAAATGGCCTGCTTGGGGATCCAGCAAGCTCCCAGGACTTTTCCTGCTGCTTCCTCTACCCCTGTATTTCACTTGGGTCTCTAAATTGACTCTGCTCCAGGTAAGGTCAGGGACTTTTCCCACAAACTAGACCTTCATTTTCCCCAGTGGAGTTGTGTGTTTGGTAGCAGAGGTCTCCCTTTCCTGTTTACACAGTTTGGGTACTCACAGTATTTAGGGTGTCTCCTGGGCCCTGCAGGAGAAGTCCACTTCCCTCAGAGGGTCTGTGTGTCCTCTCAGGATTCCTGGTTTATTCTTGCAGTTGTTCTGGAGCTAAAATTCACCATGCAAGCCTCCACATGCTGCTCTGTCCATCCAAGTCAAAGCTGCAATCTAGTCTTGCCTCCCACCCACCATGATGATCCTGAAGTCTAATTATTGCTTTTTATTCAACAGACCCTACCATAGGACTTGTTCTGTGCTAAGCAGTGTGCTAAGCTGTGAAAGTTAGAGAGAAGGCCATAAATTCAGGAAGAAAAAGGAATAAAATACTATCTTTGTTTCCTAAAAGCCCATTGTCCAGCAGGGACACCACATGTGGTGGTCTGAAACCATATCCACCTTCAAGATGATTCTAGTCTCAGCTCCTGTCAAACTGCAACTGCATGAGATACCCTGAGCAAAAACCACCCGGCTGAGCCCAGTCAACCCTCAGAACTGTAGAGATAACAATAATAATGACAAACAGCTGCCATTGTTTTGTGCCACTAAATTTGGGATGACTTGTTTCCTAGCCAAAATAAGTAGGATATATGTGTATTCTGTGTATCCATATATCTAAAAGCCAGATAGAAAATGGTGAGTTTAAGACAGGGACAGAGAATTAGATGTAGAGTTCTTAGAGAGTCTAAACAGCCCACCTACACCTTTTAGCATTTCCAGAGAAACATCAGACTCCAGTCTGAGCCCCTCTAACTATAGGGATACATATCGTGTTGATGAGTGTTTTGTTGAAGACCTGCACACTTAAGATAACATGGAAGAAGCACTTCCCTCCTTCCTCTTTGTACTTCCTTCTCAGTCTGCACTGCTCACCACTTTTCAGTCCTCTTTCCCATGAGTTAAGAATCAGGAGACCTGTTATTGACTACTTACTCTGGAATTTTTGCATGGGGCTCTTTTTGGCCTGTACCATCTTTGTGCCTCCATCCAAACCAAGACTGGAAGAGCTTTGTTGTTGCTGTTCTGTATGAGCACATACCCATTTCTTTCCTTTTTTTGTTTCTTTTTCTTGAGATGGAGTCTCACTCTGTCTCCCAGGTTGGAGTGCAGTGGTGCAATCTGGGCTCACTGCAGCCTCCACCTCCCAGGTTCAAGTGATTCTTCTGCCTTAGCCTCTGAGTAGCTGGGCCAACAGGCATGAGCCACCATACCCAGCTAATATTTGTGTGTATATATATATATATATATATATATTTTTTTTTTTTTTTGGTAGAGATGAGGTTTTACCATATTGGTCAGGCTGGTCTTGAACTCCTGACCTCAAGCTCCACCCACCTCAGCCTCCCAAAGTGCTGGGATTACAGGGGTGAGCCACCGCTCCCGGCCCACATATCATTTCTTATAAGACTGGAAGGAAACCAATTATATCTAGTCATAAGCTGAATGCCAGGTTTGCAAATGACTTTATTTTCTTTTCCAGACTTTTTTACTTTGCCAGATTTTTCTTGATGACCATTAATATTACATTGCCAATCAAATTCAAAACAAGGACAGCCTTTTTAAGAGCAGATTAAATTCCTGGCTCCATTTGGAGTCCAGGGAATGGGAAAGGAGTTGGGAGCGGTTAGTGTGAGGGCAGCATAAGTGGAGCCTGTGCTGGAATGAGACACCAAGGCAGCTATTGAGAATGGGCTGGGCTGGGATTTAGGATTTGCAGTGGAGCAGAGGAGGGTGCCAGGGAATGGGATTCATGCCTACAGCACAGTTCAGGGAGCTGCTGGGATGCTGGAAAAAGCGGCTCCCTGCCGGGGACATCAATGCAGCAGCTTTGCTACTTGGCCCAGTGGTATTTCCTAGGGGCAAAGAGAAGCAGTCAAGCCCTCTGCTTCCCCACATCCACCCTGGCCTTCCTGGTCAGGTAAGTGATCTCCATTTCTTAAACCAGTATTTTCCAAGAGTGTTGCAGATTTCAGGAGCTTGCCACTGGAGCACCTGAGCAGCATCTCTGAGCAGGGCCTTCGGCATCTCCTCATTCATTTGTTCATTCCTTCAATGACTGGCTTCTGTTAAGCATCTTCCATAGGCCAGGACTGTTCTTATGCAGTAGCCCAGGTATGACTGTGGCACAATTATTGTCCTCTGGGACCTTACAGATGATTAACGAGAAACCTTGGCCTTCGAGATGTAGCAGGCAGAGCTTCAACAATCCTGAAGCCCTCCCAGAGACTTTAAGACAAGAAGCAGCCAGGCTGCTGGGCAGGACTGAGCCTGGAGCTAGCTTCTGGGCCCAGCCTGCAGCCATATCAATGGCCTTCAGCCTCTCCTTCTCCTACAGGGTCCAAGTCAGTGGCTCCCACTACAGGCCTGAGATTCCTTTCCACCTTTCCTTTATATGGGCCTGCTTTTTGCCGGAAAAAAAATAACTCCCCTAGCCCACAGGGACTGCGTGCACTTCATAGGATTCAAGAATCTCCCTAATTGTAAAACATGCATCTGTGCATATTTCAGGGAGAGGTCAAAGTTTTCTTGAGATAATCAGGACCACAACTCAAAAAGGTTTAACATCATGGCTTCAGTCATCTGTACGCCTTTGGGGATAAATGAGTAATGCACAACCCATCTGGAATAATACGACAGACTAACTCATGGTTCCACTGCACTTACTATGACCGGATGCTCTTCCGGGACTTTACGGATGTCAGTTTACTGACTCTTCTCGACAACCCTGAGATTTAGGGGCAATGATTAATCACAGTTTACAGATGAGGACACTGAGACAGAGTTAAGTAACTTAAGTAGTGGTGGAGTCCAGATTCAATCCAGACAGTGTGGCTTTCCACCACAGCTGGGGTGGGGAGAGAAGAAGGAGGCACCCATTTGGCCTGATGGAGGGCTCAGAACATTCAAGGGCACTACCCCTGCCCTTCGTATCAGTTTTTCTGATTAGTGATTATTGTCCTTCATTTGACAGGTAAAAAACTGAGGTTCAGAGAAGTGGAGTGACTTGCCCAAAGTCACACAGCTCAGCAGTGAGGGAGCCTGTCTGACTCCAAAGTCCACCCTCTGTCCAGAGCGTCCCATGGACAGGTGCCAGGAACTAAAGGGCAGCGACTGTTTGCTCATGGCAGGGACAAGCTGTCCTCCAACCCCAGGGCTGCAGCCAAGCACACACTAACCCCTGGTATCTGTTGCATCAGCCCCTAACTCCCTGAAGAAGCAAGACCCCAGACTGTAGACCATTGTAAAGGGAATGATTTATTTTCACATGCATCAGAACAAAAACCCATGGCCATCTTTCACTCATTGGCTCACTCAGTCAACATCCATGGAGCATGCCCTGCACTGGATTCTGTTCTAGCATGTGGTACAGCAGTGAGCAAAGCAGGAGCTGCTATTCTGGTAGCACGAAAGGTCTGTCCATGTGGAAAAGCAGCAGGTCCTGGGAAGGAACAAGTGCTTTAGTCCAGTGGCCCCGGTGCAGACCCTGACTGTGGAATCTAAGCTAACAATGCCTCTAGGCTTATGTTTTCTCACGTGTAAAATGGGCCAAGCATAGTACTCCTAGAGTGTGTATGCGAGAGAGAGAGAGAGAGAGAGAGAGAGAGAGAGAGAGAGAGACAGAGACAGAGAGATGAGTGAGGGATAGCAAGAATCCCCTGAGACAGTAGCTCTCACTGTGTAACCCACCAGCTTCCTCTCTTGTCCTGGTGTTGACTCATTTGGACCTCAGGCCAACCGGCTCCAGCGCTGTGCTCGTGCCTGCTCTGCCATCGCTGTGACTGCATCGCTCAGGGATCCCAGCCTACCGTGCTGCTCAGCAGTATATATTCCACTTACTTTAAGGCCCAAGGACCTTGAAATACATCCAGAAAGTCTGCTAGAGGATGCCTGGACTGTCAAGGTCATCTCAGTCAAAACTCCCAGGGCCACATTGCTTCCTGCAGTCCTTCCCCAGGTGGCTTGAGAAATGGCTGCCCCAAGAGGGTGCAGGGGTGCAAGGGTCCAGAGGCTCACTGATTACCAGGAAGAGAATAAGTTCAATTTCATGGTTAAAGAAGAAAAACGCAAGTTGAATTCCTGGCCAGAGGAGGGTTCTGGTCCCACCCCATGCCACCTTTGCCTTGGATGCACCGTCTTTATGGTCTGACCTGTGAAATCTCAGTGGACTCCATCCTCAGAAATCAGAGTCCAGGATTGCAAACTGGAGGCCCCGCTGCAAGGTCTTGCCCACAGGTGGGTCTTGCCAGGCCTGCAGCGAGCTGGCTCTCTCACTTCCACATCCCCACCATTCCCCACCGTGACACCATAGAGTCTTCCTCATCCAGCCTGTGAAGGTGCTGGAGGTTGCTGCCCCCTGTCTGACCCAGCACCTCCTGTTGCAGGTGGGAGGTGGGCAACTGAAGCTCAGAGAGGAAGTAAATGAGCTCAACTTCACACAGCCAGTGAGGGCCCAGGTGGAGGCCAGACCCTCCCAGGGGTTCCCCGGGGCCTCGGGGAGCAGCAAGGGCCAGCTGAACCTCCATGCAATGCACAAACATGAAGAAATGAACCTTCTTGGGGTTCCCCAGACGGAAAGTGGGGCATCTTATTGGGAGGGGGTGAACCAACTTCTGGTGGTTCCTTGTCAAGGCAATGCTGTGGCCATGGCCTGTTAGTTAATAATTACCTGGACGGGAGACAGTGGGTGGTACTGAGAGGGCCTGGTTTGACCAGTCCTCTTGGGTTTAATAAGACAGAGAAGAGATAGCCATCCAGGGGGCCACTCCAGGACGGACTGTGCTGTGAGTAACTTGCTGGGACAATGGAGATGAGAGAGACTCTAGAGGGAGGGTGACCAACTGTTCTGCTTTGTCCAAGACTGAGAATTCTTCTGGGACACAAAACTTTCAGTGCTAAAACCACAGAAGTCCCAGCAAGCTGGGACAGTTGGTCACTCTTGCTAGAGGTGAGAGAAACTCAGGCTAGAAAGCCCCCGACATGGGATCTGTGGGCACTGGTGGTGCCAGTGCCTGGACCCAGAAAAGCCTCCTTCAGGGACACACAGCTTGTTCAGGGCAGCACTGGCTGGGGACCAAGGTCTTCTGGCTCCCAATCCAGGTGATCTTGGGGAGCTCATGCCAGAGGGGAGGCCTGTATGTGAGTGATGAGGTCCCATGTACGTTTCCAAACGATCTCTCCAACTGCTGATTGGAAAACAGAGAGCAGAAAGACTAGAAAGCTTTCTGCAAGGGTCTAGGTCAGGGGTCAACAAACCACAGCTCGTAGGTCAAATCTAGCCCACCGCCCACAAGCTAAGAATGCAAGATATAAAATATAAGTGATAAACATGAAAAATAAATATATAAAGGGTTGAAAAATCAATAGAAGAACATTTTGTGACTTTTTTTGAAAAATAATATGAAATTCACGTTTCAGTGTCCATAAGTGAAGTTTCACTGAAACACAGCCGCGCCTATTCATGCTATTCATGCATGTCTTGTCTGTGGCTGTTTCCATCCGCCACAACAGAGTTGAGTAGTGACAGCAGACTGTGTGGTCTGCAAAACCACAGATATTACTATCTGGTGCTTTGCAGAAAAGCTTTTCTGAGCCCTGGTTGAGGATCATAGCAGCGGAGGTGGTGAGAGGCTGAAGAATCTATAGGAGAGTCTAGGAATTGGAGGCCAGCCTGGGCAGCACGGTGAGACCCCAACTCTACAAAAGTTAGCCGGCTGTGGCTGTGGACGCCTGTGCTTCCAGCTGCTTGAGAGGCTCAAGGGGGAGGATCACCTGAGCCCAGGAAGTCAAGGCTAAAGTGAACATGATTGTACCACTGCACTCCAGCTTGGGTGACAGAGTGAGATGCTGTCAAAAAAAAAATAAATAAAAAAGGAACCTGCAGACTGTGGAAGTGGATTAACTGGGAAGTGGATAGAAGGCTAGAGGCTTTTTGGCCTGAGAACGAGATACTGGTGGGCCCATTTGATGGGGCAGGAGCAGATTTTGGGGAGAAACTGGAGCATCTTCTCTTGGGCAGATGTTCATTACGAAAAGGATGCCAATTCTATCCCCGCAACTTTGGGCAGGTCACTTATTAAACATCCATGTCTTCATCTGTATGAGGTAACGATACAAAGACCAGTTCTACTGACCTCTACAGGGATGGGAAGGTCAAACTAAATGGCATGAAAGTGGTTTGTAAACCATAAAACGCACTCCACAGATGTTTGTGGAGCAGATGCTAAGATAAACTCCAATGATTGCCATCCTCCATGCAAAGTCACTGCACTAAGAAAATCGAATCATCTGAAAGAAGCGTAGGGGAAGCAGCACTTGGCTGAGTCTGGGGACTTGGGTTCCGGCTGGAATATTTGCTCAGTAGGTGACTTGGGTGAGTCACTTTGGGAGTCTTTGTTTCCTGCTCTGTTGAGTGATAATGGAGGCTAGTGCTGTGCAGAGCTCAGACAGGTGGGAAACACATGATGCGACGGATACAAGGAGTGTGCTTTGTAAGTCTAAAGCGTTGCCATCAAATAGCATTGCTGTCACCACACATATGGAAGGTGCTGGGAATCCCATTGCCTTCCACAAGCCCATCTGCAGGAGTTGACGGTGTCACTCATGACCTCTGTGTGCTAGCCCACTGCCTGCCTTCTCAGTAGGGCCAGGTGTTCTGGTGGGGGAATTTCCTGGGCATTCTCTTCCCTCCTACAGGCCTGAGAGTCCAGAGGATGCATCTTATCAACTGTCTGCTCCTCCTGCTGGCTGGACTGCTGGCCCTTTCTCATGGCCAGCTGACCTTTGGGCATGATGGTGACAGTTGCACCAGTAGCTCCCAACTGCAGATTCTGGAGACAGATGAGGGCTCCCCCAGCCTCAAGATCACCCCTGCCAATGCTGACTTTGCCTTCCGCTTCTACTACCTGATCGCCACAGAGACCCCAGGGAAGAACATCTTCTTCTCCCCGCTGAGCATCTCGGCTGCCTACGCCATGCTTTCCCTGGGGGCCTGCTCGTATAGCCGCACCCAGATCCTCGAAGGCCTGGGCTTCAACCTCACCGAGCTGTCTGAGTCCGACATCCACAGGGGCTTCCAGCACCTCCTACACACTCTCAACCTCCCCTGTCACAGGTTGGAAACATGCATCGGCAGTGCTCTGTTCCTGAGCCACCGCCTGAGGTTCCTTGACAAATTCCTGAATGACACCAGGACCTTCTATGAGGCCAAACACTTCCACACCAACTTCTATGACACTCTGGGTACAGTGAAGCTTATTAACTACCACGTCAAGAAGGAAACTCAAGGGAAAATTGTGAATTTGGTCGGTGAACTCAACAGGGACATCATGATGGTGCTGGTGAATTACATTTACTTCAAAGGTGAGAGTCAAATCATTGGTGAAAGCTAAATCCACACCCCCATCCCAATCCCCTCATTTATTTATTGGTTAAATATAGTTTTACAAAAAGGTAAGGAAAAAGGTTGTGTCTGACACGTTGAGCAACCCTCAGAGAATATAATGGTAGAATGCTGTATATTGAAGACTCTGTAGCATTGAGGTTTCCATTCCTTCCTATCTTTAGACATATTTTCTTAATAAAAGCAATGTATAAAATGCATTATAGCCAGTAATCACAAGTTGAATTTCTGGATTCATATCTGAGCTCAGTGTCTACCAACAGTGCAAACAGATCAGCTTGTTTGCTCAAAACAGGGATAAGATGAGTCTCTACTTTAAAGGTTGACTTTGAGGATCAAATGATCTAACCCATGTGTATACTCCTTAGAAAAGGGCCTAAAGAATTGGGCAAACTGTAGCCCCTGGGCCAAATGTGTTCAGCCACTGGTTTTGTAAATAAAGCTTTATTGGCACACAGCCAGGATCATTCATTTAAGTGTTGTCTGTGGCTGATTTCATGCTACAATGGCAGATTGATTCTTTACTACAGAGACTGAATGATCTGCAGTGCCTCAAATATTTAATATCTCTACAAACTTTCTTGTTTGCTGATCCGACCATTTTATGTACTCAATAAATAGCAACTATAATTAATCTAATGATAACAATGCTCATTTTGAAGCTTTAAAAATATGTAAAAGCATAAAGGAGAAAGAAATAATCTCTAGTCCTACCGCTCAGAGGCAACAACTATTAATATATTAGCATCTTTTCTTCACCTTCCATTCACGCACCTATATGTTCACACAGTTGATATCATGGTGTGTGAACAACTTTCTATAGTGTGCATTAGTCAGGGTTCCATCAGAGAAGGAGAGCCACCTCAAGTCAGGATAGCGAGATTGGTATAGGAATTAGGCCCAACACCATTGTTGGAGGGGCTGGGAAAGTAAAGGTCTAGAGGAAGAAAGAGTTGGAAAGACGGAGAGAAAGTTGTTGATGCAAGTGGATAATTTGGAGCTTATAGGGGAATCTGTATGCCAGGCACATCCAGCCATTGGATTGGTGCCATGGAGGGGAGCATCACTACCAAGTTTCTGGTGGCAGCCTGGGGCTGCTGTTCAGTGGGGTTAAAGTTGGGAAAAGGAGCTTGTAGACAAGCAGGGCAAACGTGAGCACACAGACCACTGCTGAGTCTGACTCTTGTTATTGTTGTGTCTGACCAATAGTGCCTTCAGAGAGCAATCTACTTCCAAACCTCACAGTTCTAACCAGCTTGAACCCAGAATCTACAGGGAACAAAATTCTAGGAAGCAACTCCCAGTCTAATAATTCAACCAAATTAGTCATCGCACATAATTTACATGTGGAATTTTCATGCACTATTGAAAACTTTTTTTTAAAAGTTTTGTTTTGAGGCCAGGTGTAGCAGCTCACGATTATAATCCCAGCACTTTGGGAGGTCAAGACAGGCGGATCACTTGAAATCAGGAGTTTGAGACCAGCCTGGACAACATGGTGAAACCCTGTCTTTACTAAAAATACAAATATATATATATATGCCAGGCTTCATGGTGCATGCCTGTAATCCCACCTACTCAGGAGGCTGAGGCAGGAGAATCACTTGAACCCAGGAAGTGGAGGTTGCTGAGATTGTACCACTGCACTCCAGCCTGGGGGCTAAAATGAGACTCCATCTTCCAAAAAAAGTTTTGCTTTGAAAAACAAAATTTTTAAACTCAAAAAAAATTAACTAAGGAAGGAAGGGAAACAGTAGTATGGGTTTCTCTATCAGGAAGACATTGGTTGGAATTCCAGATCCCTTGCTTTTTTCTGGACTGAAATTGCTGGTGTGGAGACCTCAGTCCATTCACCCTATCCACCATCACCTCACCCCACGCCGCCTCCTGTCCTTGCTTCCCTCCTCACACTGCAGAGAGTCTACGGCCATCATTGTGGTCGCTTCTTTCAAACACTCTTTACTTCCTTGGCTTTCCGTCCCTCTAATCTGCTTACCCTCCAAAGCTGCAATCCTGCTTAAACCTAGAGATCTAACTAGTCTACATCTGCACCCAGTAGCTGAGCGTGGTTGAGGAAACACATCCCATTGGGCTGATGGTTTCATACGGTATTTGTGAACGCAGATCTTCACAGATCTCCTCACACTGTCCCACAATCCTGCTTACACATCTCCCCATGCTCCAAAACAACCATAATAACAGATTTGTCCTTCTCAAATGTCCTCCCCACTCATGACTTTCACTTAACCATCTTGTCTCACTCTTGATTGAGAAAACAGAGTCAGTTAAATAGGAAATCCCTCATCTTCTCACATCCAAATGTACTCACCTCCAAATCTTCTGTCCTCCAAATCTGCTTATTCCAAGTCTACTCACCTGCCTGCATTTGAAAGCACAAGCTCAGATGTCCTCACCTTATCATGGCGGAGTGACCCGCCGCTTACAGAAGACCAAGCTCTCTGCTCGCCCTCTGCCATCTCCTCTCTCCTTCTCAAGGACGCTCGCCTGACAATGAACCCCTCTTTCCAGCATCCCTGGTTTCTTCTCTACTATATCAATCCTATTTACATATTAGCAAACTAACATCCTCTGCTATCTCTCATTTTAAAACTTAAATGAGGCTTAAAGGACCCATTCCCCAGGCATGTCAGGTTTTGAATGATCAAAACGGAGCATCTTGATGGGCTCAGAAGGCAGGATCTGGAGTGACTGTTTCGATGGCTCGGTACCCCAGGTGGCATTCCCTAGCTGGAGGACTGGCTCTGTGGCCCGCAGATGTCCTGTACCCTCTTTTCATCTTCCTTTCAGGCAGGTGGAAGAAACCATTCATTTCCTCCAGGACCATTCGTCAGAACTTCTATGTTGACAAGAATACAACAGTCAGGGTGTCCATGATGCTGCAGGACCAGGAGTACCACTGGTACCTTCGCGACCAACACTTGCCCTGCTCGGTGTTACGGATGGATTACAAAAGAAACGCAACTGCGTTTTTCATTCTTCCTAACCGAGGCAAAATGAGGGAGATCGAAGAGGTTTTGACTCCAGAGTTGCTAATGAGGTGGAACAACTTGTTGCAGAAGAGGTGATCAGCGTGCTCTGGGGGCTGAATCTATAGTACTGTCCATCAAGTGTACCTCTCTGATGAAAGGCAGTGCCTCAAAATAGGGAGTGATCACCAAATTATGAAAGAATTCTCACTTGCTCTAACACCTTCCATGGGCTTCCTTTAAATGATGAACTCTCCTGTTATATTTAAAATATGACTTCCCCCTCCAAGGGAAAAAAGAACCACAGCAGGAGTTCAGAGTCCTGAGTTCTAGGCAGCTCTTCCACTGCACAAGACTCAGGTGGAGTGACTTTGCCTCTCTGCAGGTTACCTCTGTGCAATGAAGAGGCAGCCCCTCTGGCCACGAAGGTTGACTAAGCTACCATAGTAGGTTCAAAATAACTCCATCCATCCACCCAGGGAATTAACAAGAAAGCTTCCCATCACTCTGGCTACGATTGGAGAAAGTCTTCAACCATATATAGGAAAAGGATCCTAGCCCAAGGGCACACGTGGATAGAAAATTCACACAACTCTCATGGTGGAGAGAATCCAATCCAAAGAAATTAGCTGATTCAAAGAGTGAAGCCCACAGGGCCATACAAGAGGCAAAGGGAAAACTGCCACCTGACGGGACTTACATCTGCCTCCTTGGGTACCTGAACACCCACAAAAAGTCACCTCCAAAGAGGGGTTCCCAAGGGCAGGAGATCCCACAGACAGCAGGCCCTTAGGGCAAAGGAATCTGGCCTTTCAACACTCATTTGTGGGATGTGGTCTGAGCCAAAGCTGTCTGGGGGACAGAGCTCAGATGGAATACAGCCAGCTAGAGAGGGCCACCAAGGAGGTCTCTGCCCAGCCGGGATCCTGGCTTGTTCATTAATCTAATGTTTTAACCCAATGCCTCTTTCAGGATTTTTTACAAGAAGCTAAAGTTGTATTTCCCCAAGTTCTCCATTTCTGGCTCCTATGTGTTAGATCAGATTTTGCCCAGGCTGGGCTTCATGAATCTGTTCTCCCGATGGGCTGACTTATCTGGCATCAGCAAAGAGCGAAAACTGCATCTACCCACGGTAAGTCATCAAGAGTCAGCAACCCCTAGAGAACTCAGCAGGGCTCCTCTGCCTGTGGGAGCTGCCAGGTGATGGGGCTCCTATGCTGCCACGTGAAGTCTTAGAGCCTGAGTGTGTTCAGTCATCTACAGGCATCATCATCCACCCATCGACCAGCCCTGGACATGGTGCTCGCCGCTGGAGACACAGTGTAGAACCGGCCCCTGCCCTCAGAGAGCTCTCCCAGTCTAGTTGGGGATACAGCGTCTTCACAGAGAGATAAATACAATGATAGAAAACAGAAGAGGGGCCGGGTGTGGTGGCTCATGCCTGTAATCCCAGCACTTGGGGAAGTCAAGTCAGGTGAATTATTGAGGTCAGGAGTTCAAGACCAGTCTGACCAACATGGTGAAATCCCGTCTCTACTAAAAATACAAAAATTAACCTGGTGTGGTGGTGGGTGGTGGGTACCTGTAATCCCAGCTACTCGGGAGGCTGAGGTAGGAGAATCACTTGAGTCTGGGAGGTGGAGGTTGCAGTGTATCCAGAAATCACGCCTCTGCACTCCAGTCTGGGTGACAGAGTGAGTGAGACTTCATCTTAAAAAAAAGAAAAAAGAAAAAAAAAAAAGAAAACAGAGAGGAGAGACATAGCTGAGGCTGCCTTGGGTGCCTCTGTGTTAGGGAGACATTGTAGATAAGAGAAAGAGACTCAAGACTTTAGCTAAGAAAAGTGTGCAAGGGGGTAGAGTCCTGGGTTCAAGAGCTTGAACTCTGGTTCTTCCTCTTAAGTGATTGAAGGGGTACTAGTTTCTGAGTTTATTTTCCTCACTTTTAAAGTGGACATCATACTGCTGACCTCATAGGATGGCTACAAAGATCAAATAAGATGCGTACCAAGCCCCAGGCAGAGAGTAAGCGCTCATTTAATGACTGTGTGTAGCAGGAGGTCCCCAGCTCAAAATCCATCCAAATGAAATTCTTGCTGTTATTCCCAACAGCAAGTCACCTTGCAGGCTGAAAAGCGCAATATTATTATTCCCTAGCAGTTTCCAGCTCTCTAACTTGTCCAGGCCCCCTCTCTTGCTGTCTTGGAGATAACGCTTGTGATTTTCCCCCCAGAGTTTCCACAAGGCCACCTTGCACGTGGATGAGGCCGGCACCAGGGCTGCAGCAGCCACCAGCTTCGGGTTCACATTTTTGTCTGCCCAGATCAATGAGCACGTCCTGCAGTTCAACCGGCCCTTCCTTGTGGTGCTCTTTTCCACCAACACCCAGAATATCCTCTTTCTGGGCAAGGTCGTCGACCCCACGAAACAGTAGCCCTCCCAGGGCTGCTCATCTGTTCCAAGCAGGAGGATGCGGCAGGGGAGGGCTGGGCATGAGTAGCTCTGTGTTTAAGCTGGGGAGAAGGAAGATGCTGAGGGTCCAGGACAGCAGGTGTTCGCTGCAGGGGAGCGGGAAGTGACACCGAGCTGGGCACGGCCTGGACACTCTGCTCCCTGGGGCTGTGCAGCCTCTGACAGAGCAGCCAACCTCTTGGAGCAAGTTCCTGCCTCTAGACAGGGGGAGGACCCTTTCTACAACAGGGCAGTTGTACCGAGCCAACAACATGATGCCGTGAAGACCCAGGTTCAGTGTCTCGCGTGTGGTGGACTCTCAATAAATGCATCCTCTGCCTGTCCCTCTGGGGTTTGCCCCAGACTCCCCTGGCAGACCCGGTCCCAGACACAAGGTATGAGGAGCTCCAGGTTCCATTCCAGTAGGTTTTCCAGATTTATGGAAAGGGGACAGGGTGTGTGCAGTCAGCTGCCTCAGGCAGGGCTGGTACCTTGCTCCAGAGCAGGGGTTAAGGAAGCCACAGGACAGCAGACACCACCAGAACGGACTCCACAGGGACCTGGCCAGGAGGGCTTGGTGACATCATCAGGGCGGCCTCCACAGGTACCTGGCTAGGAGGACTTGGTGACACCATCAGTGCGGGCTCCACAGGGACCTGGCCAGGAGGGCTTGGTGACACCATCAGGGTGGGCTCCACAGGGATCTGGCTAGGAGGGCTTAGTGACACCATCAGGGCAGGCTCCACAGGGACCTGACCAAGGGGGCTTGGTGACACATCAGGGCGGCCTCCACAGGAACCTGGCCAAGGGGCCATGGTGACACCATCAGTGCGGGCTCCACCGGGACCTGGCCAAGGGGGGTTGGTGACACCATCACTGCAGGCTCCACAGGGGCCTGGCCAAGGGGGCTTGGTGACACCATCACTGCAGGCTCCACAGGGACCTGGCCAAGGGAGCTTGGTGACACCATCAGGGTGGCCTCCACAGGGACTTGGCCCAGGGGAATTGGTGACACCATCAGGGCGGCCTCTACAGGGACCTGGCCAGGAGGACTTGGTGACACCATCAGGGTAGGCTCCACAGGCACCTGGCCAGGAGGACTTGGCGACACCATCAGGGCAGCCTCCACAGGGACCTGGCCAAGGGGACTTGGTGACACCATCAGTGCAGGCTCCACCGGGTCCTGGCCAAGGGGGGTTGGTGACACCATCAGGGCGGCCTCCACAGGGACCTGGCCAAGGGGACTTGGTGACACCATCAGGCGGGCTCCACTGGGACCTGGCCAAGGGGGCTTGATGACACCATCACTGCAGGCTCCATAGGGGCCTGGCCAAGAGAGCTTGGTGACACCATCAGGGTGGCCTCTACAGGGACCTGGCCAGGAGGGCTTGGTGACACCATCAGTGTGGCCTCCACAGGGACCTGGCCAGGAGGACTTGGTGACACCATCAGGGCAGGCTCCACAGGCACCTGGCAAGGAGGACTTGGTGACACCATCAGGGCAGGCTCCACAGGCACCTGGCCAGGAGGACTTGGTGACACCATCAGGATGGCCTCCACAGGGACCTGGCCAAGGGGGCTTGGTGACACCATCAGGGCAGCCTCCACAGGGACCTGGCCAAGGGGGCTTGGTGACATCATCAGGGCAGGCTCCACAGGCACCTGGCCAGGAGGGCTTGGTGACACCATCAGGGCACCCTCCACAGGGACCTGGCCAAGGGGGCTTGGTGACACCATCAGGGCAGGCTCCACAGGGACCTGGCCAAGGGGGCTTGGTGACACCATCAGGGCAGGCTCCACAAGGACCTGGCAAGGAGGGTTTGGTGACACCATCAGGGAGGACTCCACGGGGGCCTGGCCAAGGGGACTTGGTGACACCATCAGGGAGGACTCCACAGGGACCTGGCCAAGGGGGCTTGGTGACCCTACCAGGGTGGCCTCCACAGGGTCCTGGTCAGGGGAACCCAGTAAGGCACTAGCCCCTCCTGTGACTACAGAGATGTGGCCCGTATCTCTCCCAGGACAATGTTTGTGGTCAAGGAGCACATTGTAGACCTGGGGCCTTTTGCTTTTACATCCAGTCTCTGTGCTCTGGATCTTTGGGAAAATCCTTGCCCTGTTGGGCCATCAGTTTCCCCACCTTTCTGGCCCAGGTGGCCCAGCTCAGACTGTTTGAGTATGTGATGTGGGTCCACCCAGGGTCTTCGAGAATAAACCACCCCCTCCCACAGGGCAAGGCAGGTCGATAGGACATGGTTCTGTTTGCCCTGAGCCTCAGCGATTTCTGGCAAATGCATTTCTCTGGGCAAGACCCTGTGGGTTTTCTTGATGGTCAAGGCATCAGCAGCAGCTGGGCTCCAGCACGATCTCCCGCCCTTGACCATGGACATGGAGTTCCCAGGAGAGGTAGAGCTGGGAACAATCCAGCCAGGAAGGACCCTGCCTTTATTTTTCCTTGGCCTGGCTCACCCTGTGCTTTCAGAACCTGACAACAGTTCCCACACTCTTTCCTATCAGCTGCTCCCCTACCTGCCAGGCAGCCCATTTCACTCCCACTCGGTGGCATCCAGGTTGCCAGCACATTCAAAACCAGAATTCCTGGTCGTAAGTCCCAGTTGAGCTCCTTAGAAGCTGTGTGATCCTGGGGAAGTCATTTCATCTCTCTGGGTATCAGTATCTTCATCTATAAAGTGGGATGATGATAGCACTACTGACCTCGTAGGGCTGTTGGGAGGATTAAACAGTGACTTATATGTCAAGTCTTAACAACAGTGCTATGCAAACATTAGCTTTATTATTATTACCCTCGTTCCCGTGCCCTGACAGTCATGCTACCACCACAGGCTCTCTCCTCACCAAATCCCACTGCCATCTGGGGACCCCAAATCTTTCTCATGTTGCCACTTTCACTACTCAGGAAAACTGACACTGAGTTCCAGCCAGGGGAAGTTCCAAAAAGGCAGAAGTTTCATAGGCCCTTCTCACATACTGGTGCCTGAAGTTCCTAACTGAGCTTCCAGAAGGTTCTAGATAAGCATTCAGCCCTCAGCTCTCCTCTCTTGGTAGATCCAGTGGGGGCAGAGTCTCCCCTCAGAGTCTGTCCTGGACTGAAAGATGGGGCCTGTTACTTTAGGACCAGCTCAAAGAATCTTCTAGGCTTCAGGAATCATGGCTGCCTGCCGCGTCCCCTCCAGGGCACTTGCTCGGTGTCCAGGATGCCTAGGGCTGATACTGTAAACTCAGCCATGGGCTTCAGAACCAGACCCAGCTGACCCAGGCTCTTGGCTCTGGCAAGCAGGACATCTCACTATCACAAACCCAGAATTTTCACCAAGGAGAGGGTAATCAGGGGAAGAGGAAGGAGAGCCATCTCCAGTGTTGATGATCCTTTAAGAGTCAAAATATTCCAGGATTCATGTGACACCATCCCTGGTCCAAATAATGCTGCAACCACAGGAATAAGCTCACTGCAAGGAAACCAGGAAATTGATATTTGGAGCAATAGACAGACCACTCTTTTACAGTGGAAACATCCTTGCAAAAGGGAGGAAGATGGAAGGAGAAAGACCAAAAGGATTTCTCTCCCTTCCTGCCCCCTAAAATATAGCCCTCAGCTGGACATGAGTACAGCCTCAGGAGAATTTGACGAGAAAATGTTCCACAAAGGAAATTGTCCAGCAAGACCATTTTGAGTTAGTCGTACCAGCTCTGGGCTTCACTCAGGAGAAGCTGTCCAGTAAAATGCCTGAGGACACCCAAGGCCTCTGGGGCTCAAGAAAATGCACACCTTCCTTTCTACCCCTTGATTTTATTAGCTGAAAAGCAAGCCGGCTAAGCTCAAAGAGTGATCCATTTCTCCTTGTGCCTCCTGGGAAGCTGGAGTCTGTTTTTCAACAGCCAGGCAAGAAATAAAGTAAGGCCCAGGCTGACTTGCTCCCTCCTCTGGCCCCACAGAGGCAGGTGGGTGAGTGGATTCCAGAGTGGAAGAGAAGCCTGAAAGAAGGCCAGGGTCTAGGGTTACATAGTAACCATAGGTTAGGTAACCAGGGTCTAGGGTTACATAGACCCTGCGCAACAGCGCAGCAGTGGGTGGTGGTGTTGAATGAGCGATGGTCTGATGGAGAGAGAAAGGAAGCAAGTCACCCTCCATTCAGCCTGGAGAGTGAGGCCTCCTTATTCTGATTCATCCCTTCCCTCTGCTACTCAAAAATAGCCAATGGCTCCCTATTGCCTACAAAATATGGTTCAAAGGCCTCTATCTACAGCCGAGGCCCTCCCTGATCTGGTCACTGCCTGCCCATTCTGCCTCAGTTCTTCCTCTTGCTCTCATGTGCCCAGTGACTGCAGTCACAGAAAGTCTTGTTTTCCCAGGTTCCCTATAGGGTCCCACCTCCAAGAATCTGTACTCTCTCAAGATGTCACAGAAACCCCTCATCTCCCTAAGGCAGACTGTCATCCCACCATCAAACATGGTTAGCCTGATGAGAATGTCTGCTCCCACCCCCACCATCCCTATTAGATAGGACATCTCAAAAGGGGGGCCCTGTTCACCCTGCATTCGTTCACCTCACCTGGCCCCGGTGCCGACTGGATATGAGAGAGGCCCAACTAGTATCTGTTGCATGAATGAATGAATAAGTGAACGAACGAGTAGAAAAGGTTGAGCCAGGAGCAAGGTCACCGAGCTATTTGCTCAGCATCTTCACCCCTTGACATGGCCCTGGAATTGATTGGGCAAATATTTAGTTCAGCTCCTCAGATTTCAAAATGCCCTTTTGGAGCATTAAAAAAATATATATATAAAATTAAAAAGACTTCATGCAGGAGCTCTCTCCTCTGTAGAGCAGTGCCTGAGTCCACTTTTCCTTTGCTGTTCATCTGTGGGTTCTCTCATTTGTGTGGCCCTTGTTATACCACTAGTGAGGCAGACCTCTCAAGAGCAGCCGTGAGCGCTCAAAGGAGTCATGCATGTTTGTGAGTTCAGGAGTTATCTTCCATCAGGAAAACAAAGTCCTTCTGTACTTTGCAACTGGGGGGAAGGGCAGAGGAAGCCAATGTGAGCGTTAAGAGTGGTAATGGTGTAGACTAGTAAAAGGTGACAAGTTTGCATGACTCTAGTAAATTTGTGTGTAGAGAAATGCAGCATAGGTTTCTTCAGTCTTTTATTCTTCCGTTCAACAACTGGGAGAAAACAAACGTTTTCAAGCTCTCAACACTGCAGTTCGCCTCTGGTCACCAAAATGCCTGTGGGATTCCTCCAGCCACCAAATTGTCCAGTGGACACTAATTGGGTGTCCTGCAGTTCAATTCAATTCAATTCCGACACTCTCTACCCGGAGATAACCTCAGATCCAGTGGGTTAAGGGCTCTGTCACACAAGATGGCCCCCACTTTAGACAGCAGTTGCAAGCAGTAGGCTGACACCTATACTTTATGACCAACTGGCTATAGAGCAGGGTTCCCACAACTCCCTCCTCAGGTTCAATTCATTAGCTGTGAGGGCTCACAGAACTCAGGGAAATGAGGAGCAAGGTGGGCTGAAAGCTCTAACCCTCTAATTCCATGACTGGTTTCCCTGGTAACCAGATCCCTTAGGAGACTATCCAGGAGCCCACCAAGACTTGCCTCACTAGAACAAAAGATGCTCCTATCACCCAAGAAACTGCAAGGGATCCACGAGCCCTTCATCAGATGCTCTTATTACTCTGGAAATTACTAAGCTCTCAGGAATCAGATAAAATATTAAGCAAACAATTCTCTTAGTACCCCTATCTACAAGGGTGGTAGAAACCCTGTCTCAGGCACTCGGGCCAGAGACTAAATGTGCATTTCTTATTATTAAATATTACAGTTTCATGGGCTGCTAACCAGGAAGCCAGAGGAACCTCCCCAGTGTAAGGGAGGCACTTAAAATTTGAAGTCAGATAAGGCCGCAGTCCCAGTTTCTTCACTAGCAATGCACTGTGGGGCAATCGCTTTACCTGTTTGGGTCTTAATTTCCTCATGTGTACATGGCAATGTCCTCTGGGCACAGAGACCCACGGCAGCCGTGGCAGTGGAAACGGGAGGATGGACATTGGATCCGCTGAAGACACGGGCCTGGGAGCCCCTGACTTTCGAATCCATGGAGCAGGTGAAGGGCACATAGGAGTCTGCTCCATCCCTGACTGCCTGGGAGGGGGCCCTTCTGGAAGAAGAGGCCGAACTAATACAAACAGCTCCTGTGCTCTGAGCACCTGCAATGAGCAAGGCACGATGCTGAGTGCTTTCCAGCAGTTATCAAGAGGCTGCAAGCATCCAAGTACAGAACCTGGACTTTGGAGCCAGGATGATTAAATCTGCATCTGAAATCCAGCAATTACTGAGGGTGTTTGTTTGCTAGGGCTGCTCTAAGGAGGACCACAAACGGTGTGGTTTAACCAACAGAAATGCATTGTCTCTCAGTTGTGGAGGCCAGGAATCTGAGCTCAGTGAGGAAGAATCTATTCCACACCTCTCCCAGCTTCTCAGGGCTTTCTGGCAATCTTGCGTATCCCTTAATCTCTGTCTTCCCCCTCCTGTGGAGTTCTTTCTGCATGCATGCTGGAGTCCAAATTCCTCCTTTGTAAAAGAATACCAGTAATATTGGAGTAGGGGCACGATCTACTCTGGTATGACCTCGTTTTAACTAAGTACATCTGCAAGGACCCTATTTCTAAATAAGGTCACATCCTGGGGTATTCCGGGTATGGGCTTCAACACATGAATTTAGAGGGTCAGGGGCAATTCAACCCATAACACTGGGTGAGGGACTTGGGTGGTCTATCTGTGCCTCCTCAGTTCCCTCACCTATGGAATGGAGATGATAATACCTAACTCATAAGCCTATGTGGGTGTTCGCTACGTCTTATACGTATAGCACTTAAGCTAGTAGTTCAGCATTAGTGCCATACTAACATTAACTGCTGTTCTATTCATCTTTTGTCACAGCTGTGTGCTGTAGAACAAAGGTGACAATTGTGTATGCCTGCCAGAGCTGGGCAGGTCACCCAAACAGCTGAAGTGGGCTGCCAGTGATGGGGCCAGGCAGGTGGGACAGTAAGAGGCTCCATTTAAAGGCATTCTGCTCAACATTGTTACGTAATAATCTATGGAATGAAACTCTCCTATGGAGGAGAGAGCTCTTCGTTGCTCTTGGTGCCAATGGAAAAAATTGACCATGACCTACCTGGTCCTTAGGTGGGGTTAACAGCTATTCTGAAAGAAGAATGCTCATTCAACAAGAACTGGGCATGAAGCCAACCATGTGTTCTGGAAAGGATACAACCGCATTTAAGAGAAGGCTTAAGCCCATCGAGACTGAGGATAGGAGGCTGAACCATCAGGCCGGCGGTGATTGCCTTCACCAGCCCTGGCCTTCTCTCTGGCTGCTGAGATGCTGAGCAGGGCCGGAGAATAGACCAAATGCGGCCAGCCAAGGTCACACATCCTCAGAGCCACCAGCTCAGGTTCTCAGCTCTCCTGGAGTGGCTGACTTCAGTGGGAACGCGACTCTGCCAGCACCTTGATTCAGACTTCTGGTCTCCGGAACTGCGAGAGTGAATCCCTGCTGTTTCAAGCCACCCAGTTTGTGGTGATGAATTATGGCAGCCCCAGCAAACTAACATTCCTCTTTTCCTCCAATTTCACAAGAACAGGTGTTGCTCTTCCTGACAAACAGCTTTCTGTTCTCCTGGCCTCCTGCTATCTGAGGGAAATCTCCTTCCATTAATAACCACCTTTACCCTCCGTTCAGCTTCTTCCCCCAAACCTGGGAAGTCCCTCCCTCTAATCCACAGCTCCATCTGCTCCACCTCCTTCCCAGCCTTCTCCTCAAGGAGCAATCTGCCTTGACCATCCCCTTGAATTCTCAGCCTGCTGGCCCTGGGTTTCTGTTCCTACCTCCTCACCCAGATGACCTTGGTGGCTTCTGTGGACCGGTGGCCATCCTCATCCTACTCAAATGTTCTGCTGCATCTGACACCAACAGTGGCCTCCCTTGTCCTCCCTTGCTATCTGCCCTGGTCCTCTTCCTTCCCAGCCATCACCTTTGTGAGCTCTCTCTCTCTCCCCCCCGCCGCCTCTCTCTCTGCTCAGGCTTAGGCCAAGGGTCTCAGTGTTCTATGCTTCATCCTCTTCTCTTGTCCTCTCCTCACCCCGGGATGCCCCAGACCCCATGTGCTTCCTTCACTCTAGTTATCTCTGGTCTTCCCTCCAAATCTCTCTTTAGACCCATTCACCTGTGTCATCTCCACCAGCAGGCATCACAGCCCCTTCAAGCTCACCAGGTCCAAAACTGAACTTGCCATCATGCAGGCTTCTAAAACCTACCCCTCACATCACACCGGGTCCACTCAGCTTCTTTAATGTGTCTCATCTGCTCCAGCCTTACCTCTGCTGGCTTGGCCCACACCACCCTCACCTCTCCCCTAGATTACCACAGCAGTGTCACTTGGTCCTGTCTTGATTTCCAAGTGACCATACCCATGACAGCCAAACAGAATTTCTTCCTCCTTCTCTTACAGAATGAAGTTCAACCCTGGTTCGTACCCCAGCAGGACTTCCAAACCTTCCATCTGGCCCTGATCTGGCCCGGGCTTCGCTCTGTCCTCCCTTCCTTCTCTCTGACAGGCTCCTGGTGCCCGACTACCTGCTCTGCTGCTTCAGGCTGTGCTGCTCTCACTCCAGTGGCTCTCTCAGACCAAAATGCAGCCTCCCCCTGCTGTGCTATAAGCTCTTCTGTGCGTACACTCCCCTCTACCCAGCCAGGACTGACAAAAACCTAGACATGGTTCAAAATCCCAGATTCAAGGTCACCATCTTCACAAAGTGTTTCCTACTCCATTCCTCCCTCAAGCCATGGGAGAATGGACCATTCCTCCTATGTGTCTTTACTGTGGAGACATCTGTTAGAGCATCAATGCTCTGTCTTTAGTTTATCTATTGAGATATTAATCTCTCTTCTTGAGGCCAGGGGTATTTTCTGGGTCATGGTTAGAGCTCAATAAACCTTGATATTGGATGAATGAAATGAAGGAAGGATGGATGGAAGGCTATAAGGATGGGTGGATGGATAAGTGGATAGATGGATGGATGAATAAATGGGTGGATGGATGGTTGGATGGTGGATGGAGGGAAGGATGGATGGATGGATGGAAGAATGGATGAGTAGGTAGATGGATGGTTGGATGGTTGGATGGATGGATGGATGGATGGATGGATGGAAGAATGGATGAATAGGTAGATGGATGGTTGGATGGTTGGATGGGTGGATGGATGGATGGTTGGATGGATGGAAGAATGGATGAGTAGGTAGATGGATGGTTGGATGGTTGGATGGGTGGATGGATGGATGGATGGAAGGAAGGAAGGAAGGACAGATGTATGTATGGATGAATGGATGGAGGGATGGATGGATGGATGGATGGAGGGATGGATGGAAGGATGGTCAAAGGAAGGCAGTGCCAGTGTGTTTTAGCTCATGCAGGCAAGCAGTTAATGGGCAGAGGGAGGCATGGTGGCTGATTAAGAAAGATCATAGCAGATTTTTTTCATTTCAAGTTTTAATCAAAGCTTGCATATAAGATCACTTTATTCCTGCATCTGCTCAATTGTTTCTTCCTTTTATTTGCCCTTTTCCTTTCCTACATGGTGAGATTTGGTTTTCCGTTCAAGGATCTTTTTGTGATCTTTGTCCAGTTTCAGCCTAGATAACCCCTGCTGCAGGGAATGCCTAGGTGGACAGTTGTGCCTTCAGGCTTTTCCTGCTGCACCCATTCAATGTAGATAACATATTTCCTCCTCTAAATCTGAACTGTTTTCCAATCTGCTGACCTTTACAGTGTCCTTGTACAACCTGAACTGCATCATCATTCCAGATGGCATGGATTGCACGTTGTACTTCTGTCTCAGCTCCTTGGAAAGAGGGGAAGTCACAATCTTCCTGTGAATGTGGGAAGGTGCATTTAAATGCATTTTGCAATTCTTGCTTTGGTCAGAAGTCACAAAGGGATTGACCTTCATTTTGGCAGTCCCCACTTTGATGATTGTTGCAAAAGGGAAAAGACAATAGCAGATGTTTTAGGCAAGATTAACAGCCCCAAGACTGTCTCAAAGACTGAGAAGAGAAGACAAGAAAAGTGGAAAAAGTTATTAAGACACAAGCCCTAGATCAGGAGCTAGAGGCTGGATCCCCAAACAAGGCAAGAGCCTAATAACTCAGGTGGCTAACTTAGTTTGTCAAGGGCTTTGCCAGTTTCAGCACTGAATAACCCATACCATGGGAAATTCCTCAGTCCCAGGCAAGTTGGAATGGTTGGTCACCCTACCAGTAATCAAGACCGGTGCCTCCACTTAGAGCAGAACCATCAGCCAGGTCCTGAGAGACATATTTTAGGCTCCTGAACTGGTCTCACTCAATCCCCATGAGGCCCAGGATCATGGAACAGAGGGCAGGGAGGCTGGGGACCAAGCAGAGAAGCACCTGTGCTCAGCAGGGCAAGGCATCACAGGGGCCAACACTGGTTTCTCAGCCCTTCTCCCAGAGACCACCTCCCCACTTTGATCCGTTCCCATGCCCTGCTAGGCTCTAGGACCCCAAATTTTCACATTCTGGCCACTTGCCCATCCTATGTACTCACCCCAGGTGTTATGGACTGAATTTCATCTCCCCCAAATTCTTATGGTGAAGTCCTAGCTCTCATTGTGACTATTTGTAGAGATAGGACCTTTAGGGAGGTTATTAAAATTAAATAAGGCTCTAAGGGTGGCCCCCTAATCTGATAAGATGGATGTCCATGTAAGAAGAGGAAGAGAAACCATAGAGCTCACTCTCTCCTCCTGCCCACCCCCTCTCTTGGTGTGTGTGTGTGTGTGTGAATGTATGTGTGTGTCCAGTGTGGGCTCACAGGGAAGAGGCCATGGGAGGACAGAGTGAAAAAAACCATCTACAAGGCAGGCAGAGGGCCCTCACCAGAGACCAACCCTAACAGCACCTTGAGCTTGGATTTCCAGCCTCCAGAACTGTAAGAAAATAAATTTCTGTTGTTTAAGCCACCCAGTGTCTGTTAAAGCCAAGCCAGTGTGAGGTATTTTGTTACAGCAGCCATAGAAGACGGAGACACTGGGGTGCCATGCCCCCAAGACCCCGTCCAAATCTCTCCTTTCAAAACTCACCACCCTCAGTCCTGATTCCTTTGGAGCCCTTTCCAAGTCTGAGTGGAAGCCATGAGTTACCTCAGACTTACCCCCAAATTCTCAAGACGTTCCTTAAGGTATGAGCTTGGGAAACAGCACGTGCTGTCTTTCCCTCCTGAGTGGTCAGAGCACAGACAGCACACACAGGCTGGAGATGGGCCACAGGCCCTTGCTTAGCCCACCTTTCCCAAAGCGGATTCATCTGGAGCCCATTTTGGCAGTGTTGCACTAGCTTCTCATGGCTGCTCTAAGAAGTCATCACAAACAGTGGCTCAGACAACACAAAATTATTCTTTCACAGTCGCAGAGGCCAGAGGCCTCACTGGACTAGAATGAAGATATTGGCAGGGCTCTACTCTTTCTAGAGGCTCTAGAGGAGCATCCATTCCTTGCCCTCTCCAGCTTCTAGAAACTTCCTCACTCCTTGATACCTGGTTCCCACATCACATTGACTTTTTTCCTCCTGCTTCCACCATTGCATCACCTTCTTCTGACTCCACTCCTGCCTCTTTCTTGCAAAGACCCTTGTGATTATTGTGAGGACCCAGCTGGATAATCCATGACAATACATTCAAGATCCCAACTTAATCACATCTGCAAAGTCCCTTTCATCAAGAAAGATAATAGCCACAGGTTCTGGGTATTAGGACACGGGTATCTTTGGGGTTCCATTACTCACCATAACTGGTACGCAGTGCTGATTCCCATCCTGCAGGTACGGTTGAGGAATCTCTAGGTCAATGAGATATAGGATTCTTGCTCATGTCACATGGCATAATGGGAAGACAACCAAACCTAGAAGGAGGGGACTCAGCTTCCCTTGTTAGAGCCTTTTCTTATTAACTGTGGGATTTGGAACTGATTCCCTGACCTGCTTGGTTCTGTCTTCTCTCCACTTCAATGGGAATGAACTGTGAGGGTACTGAGCAAAAACTAAGGGCTCTATACCTAATAGTAGTGGGACTTGCCTCTGGATAACCCGTAGTGATTGCACCTGCCCCTGGATACCCAGGAGTGATCCCGCCTGCCTCTGGATACCCAGCAGTGATCACGCCTGGCTCTCGATACGCAGTAGCAACTGTGTTTTCCTCTAGATACCCAGTAGTGACTGTGCTCGCTTCTAGAGAGGTCATAGCAGTTGGACTTGGCTCTAGATACTCAGTGTTCCTCACTAGATGGGGCCGAGATCAGTGCCTCCCTGGAAGGATTGTTGTAACGATGAAAAGAGATAATGTGTGTAAAGCACTTGGCATAATATGTGGTCTTTGTTTAAAGTTTGAATAAGTACTAGTTCTTATCTCTGTGGATATCCGACAGCCCTGTAATTGGGCCCCACAACAATGAAGAAGGAGGAGGAAATGTCTTAAAGGTTACCGTCAGACTGTGTTTTCTGAACATCAAGGTCACTTTCTGGGTATTATCTCTGACTTGCTCTATCAACTCCACACCCCACTGCAGTCACACAACCTTCCATGATCATGACCATACACAACATACTGTGTCCCCAGGCATAGGGACCTTGGAAACGTGACCAGGCTTCAGCCAGCACCCTGCACCAGTGTCTTGGAAATGCTCTTAAGAGTGTATGGCTGAGTTAGGGATCCCGATTTCAAAGTAGAAAGGGAGAATCCATCCAAGCCCAGAGAAATCCTGAATGCAGCTCCTTTCTAAGCAAAAAGCATTGGCTGTGGAGTCAGCCACCTGGGCACCAACCCCACTCTGCCTCTAATTAGATGCATGACTGAAAATTCCCTTCATTCTTCTGATCCCCAATTCAGGGGTTGGTGCAGTCACAGGCTTGGCTACAGTGACCCGTCATTGCTGGTATGGTGAGACTCTCAATCCCTCTCATTTCCGCTAGAACTGACTGCTGGGATCTACAACCCAGTCAGCATAGCAGGCCTGTGGGGAGCTCTTGTGCTCAAGTGCATGCTCCCCCTGATCTACAGGAAATCAGCTGCAGAAAACCAAGGAATCGAGCCTGGAAACAGAGGGTTAATGAGTGCTGTCCCTTACCCTGTCTCTAGAATACCAACAATGGGAACCCTCTTTGATCTTGTCTCTCAGGAGTGCCCATGTCATTCCAGGCAAATGGTCGCCTGGCTGGCAGCACACGGCTTGGGGAGCAGCTAGCAGGCATCGCGGTCAAAGCCTCTGGATCAGGCAGCTGTGCCTGCAGGCAGGCCTGCTGGCTGGAAACCTGGCAGGAAAGGAAAGGCTGGCAGGGGCGGGGCCAGGCAGGGGTGGAGACTGGGCCGGCTGTGGTCAGTGACAAATGCTGGCTGCACTCCAGCCAGCCCTCTGCCCTTTCCTGAGCCTGAGGGACTGCCACCTCCACTGTGTGCACGCTCAGCTGCAGGATACAGTAAGTACAGATACCACAACGGGAGGTCCCGTGGGCTTGAGGGCATGTGAGGCCAGGAGAGGATGGACTCTAGAGTTACGGGGTTTGGAGGCTGCAGAGCTCTGGAGAAGTCTCACCTCTGCAGTGTCGGGTAATAAGCACGGGCCCCCAAGGCAACAGAGGTGAGTGCATCCCCCAAGCTCTGTGACTTTATGCTCCACACTAACTCTGGCAGAACTTCCATTTCCCCATAGGTAAGATGGAAATAATTATACCCTCCGCATGGTATGACTGAAGGTTAAATACAGCGGGTGCTCTCACTCAGCATATCTGGCTATGTCTGCAGACAGGTTTGGTTGCCCCAACTGGAGGGAGGGCCTGGGTTAGTGACATCTAGAGGCCAGCAATGCTGCTTGTGATCCCACAATGCCCAGGACAAGATCACAAGCATCATCCTGTTCAAAACATCAGCAGGATCAAAGTTGAGAGAACTTTTGACCTGTTGAACAAGACCTGTTTTGAAAGGACCTGTTGACCTTTTGAATAAGACCATGGGGACAAAATGCTGACTGGACAGGAGGCTCAGTAAGCAGCAGCTTCCGTTGTTTTCTGTGCTGGGGGTCTTGGGCCTTTAGAAATCAAGAACAACCATCCAGTATTATCTGCTTCCCTGAGATAACGGCATCTCGCCTGGAGGCTGCCACCCAGGCCAGTCAAGGCAGCTGCTCACGAGAGACAGGAACCACTTGGCAGTTTGTTAAACGAACAAAATGTAGAAATAAAGTAAGCAGAATGTTCAGTTTTTCTGAGGGTAGGGCTTTGGGCCGGATAGACAATATTGAAAGGGGAAACCCCTCCCTTGGGACAGTGTCCTCACTCCTAGATCAGGAAACTGAAGTGTGAAGAATGCAGGCTGCAGATGCCTGGAGGTGACGGACGTGTTCATGGTGTTGACAGTGGTGATAAGTAACAGATGTGGACTCATCTCCAAACTTGTCAAGGTGTAGACATTCAACATGTGCAACTTTTAAAAGAGCAGTCATGTATCCATCAGGTGGTTTTAATAAAGAAATAAAAGGAAGCCAGAGCTGGCAGGGAGGGAGTTTTTCAAGGTCACCTGGCCAGTGAGCCCTAGGGCGGGGAGAGCTCAGCTCTGGGTGGCCAGCCTGGCTTTTTCCACTACTCAGTGTCCAGCTTGCAGTGTAATGTCTCTGAATCACAGAGAAGGAGACAGGGGTCAGTTCATTCATTCATTCATTCTACGAAGGTGTATGGAGCATCTCTCATGACTGCAAACTCTTGAAGGTGAGAGCAGCACAGACGAGGGTCCCATGGAGAGAGAGGCCGGAATGAAAAATGTCAATGACAAATGCATATATAAGAAACAGTCAAGGAACTGTTCCAGAGAATAGCTGTGGAAGGGGAAAAGGTCCAGCATGATGGGGTGTTGCAAAGAAGTGGCATTTAAGCAGAGGCCTGCAGCAGATGCGGAAGCTGGCCATGGTGAGAAGGGACGGGAGAGGATTCTAGAAGAGAGGGAAGGTGTCCAAGGGCCCAGGGATAGGACAGAACTTGCTGCATTTGAGAGACTGGGAAAAGAAGAGTGAGCCTGCGCGTGCCACATGACCCAGGTCGAGGCCAGGTGGAGCCAGTTCACAGGAGCGCTTGTGGGTTAGAGCACGAATCAAAGTTCGCATTGACCTGAAACACAGGAGTTGGCCCTGAGTTTCTTAGGTGAGAAAGCGCTGAGACCATGTTTATGATTGAAGGAGATTCTTTTATATGCTGCATATAGAATGCCTTGCAGGGCAAAGAAAGGAAGCTACTGGGTGTCTCAAGGGAAGATGGTGGGAGCTTCCATTAAGGGGCAGTCAGAAAGCCAGAGAGAGGCAGCAGCTTTAAAGCCTGTTTTGGAGATAGAACTGACAAGCCTTGCTGATGGGCTGCAGTGGAACCAGAAGTCAAGATGACTTCTCCCGGGAAGTTCTGCTTCTGGGTCTAGAGGAAGCTGTGATGTTGTCTCTCATCTCTGCTTGGGATCCAAGCCTCACATCCCTTTTCGTAATGAGCAGATGTTGGACAGACCCTCCTCACTAACACACTTCCCACAGCTAAGTGCAACGTGTGCCTGGGCAGGACTTCATTGCCCAACACGGGAAAAATGAGCCAGCAGATTTTAGCTTCATGGGTTGCACAGTGAGGGGGCCAGGGGAAGGACTGACTAAGGCCTACCCACCACCTGTCAACTCAACTCACCTTGGCCTGGGATGACGAATGAACTCGACTGATCCCCTCTCTTCCCTCTGCACCAATACTAAAGCCAGGAACCCAGGAGAGGGGTAGCCCGACTAGGCTCTCAAGGCACTCGGTTGAGGCTGGTCTGGGGAATGGGAGGCTCCCAGGGCTTCACCTGTCTGTTAAAGCCATATATTTCCACCAGATGCCCAGGAGTGTGATGGCAAACCCTGGCTTCAAAACTAAGAAATGTAAAACAAGCAATAGGGGCTCCACTGCCTCTTGGAGGGACCTCTCTGACCCTCTGTTTCTTCTTCTGCATGGTTAGGATAGTAAAACCAACTCCCTGTTGCTGTGGAGAAGTATAAATGAGCTAATACAGGTGAACTGCCTGGGGATACCAGGAGGTGGGGTCAAGGAGGAACGAGGTATCACTCCTCAGAGCCTCTCAGAGACAGGCTGTGCGTGAGTCAGAGGAACCTGGATTTTCATTCTGGTTCTATCACTCAGTCACTGAAACAAGCTATTCCATTTTGCTTAGCCACAGTCTATTCAATCTGTAAATAGAGTGAGTAATGCTTATTTTTGGTGAAGGTTAAATGCAGTAATATGTATGGAGTGTCTAGCAGGTTTTTAATAATTAGTGGTTTTACTAATTACTAATTAGGGGGCCCAGAGGTAGCAAGTTTTCTGCATCTCAAACGTGTAAGCCTGGAGAGCCTAGGTAAACCCGCCGCCCTCTCCAAGCAGACCCTGGGGAGACTCAGTGCACGCCAGGAGAAGCAGCTCCTCCCCATCTGATCTCTAGTGCTTGGCAGGGGGCAGGAGGCTCTGAGGGGGTGTCCACAGCACATGGCTGACTGCAGATGAAGAAACTGAGGCCCAGAGAGGGTGGGGCTTGCCCAGGGTGACCTAGCAGCTGCATAGATGGGAGAAAGGAGGCCAGAGCCTCACTGAGACTCTCTGGTCAGCTGCCCCTGGGCTCTATCCAAGAAGGAAACTCCCCTGCTTCTGAAGCTGTTTTGGAAAGCATTTCTTTGAGGGGAATTATCAGCTCAGTGTGGCTCTGCGGGGGTTGAGCCACATTGTTTCTTTAGCAGCATCGCCACACATGGCTGGTCCCAACACTTGGCAGGAGGGACCAGATTGTGCTGTAAAACAGACTCATTTAGAGGAGCCAGAGATTAAACCACCCACCCATGTCCTTCAAAACTCTCCAGACAAGTGCCTCCGTGGGAACAGGCAGGGAGTGTCAGCAGAGGGAGCGGGGGACTCTGCTGCTCATTATCTGCAGATTAGGGCTATTGTTGGTGGCTACTAAGTCAGGGATTTCCAAATCCGGAAGATGCAGCACAGGACAGAGGAGGCAGGACTCTGCAGAGGCGGAGCGATGCGGTGGTTCCCTGTGTGGACTTGGAGGGTCAGAACTGGTCTGAGTCCAAGCTTTGCTAATGTTAGCAAGTGACTGCATCTCCATGAAACTCGGATTACCCATCTGTAAAATAGAGCTGGTAGCTGGACGTACCTTTCTGGGTGGTGCGAGGCTAAAGGAGTTGGCACAGTGCTGAAAGAGGGTGCAGGCAATGTTCCTAACTGCTATGGCTGCCTGGTTCAGTCCTGGGTTCGGTTTTGCAGGCAGACCTTCTACATGAGCCTCCTTCTCAGAGGGAGCTCAGGGAGCAATTTCTAGACCGGGCTGGCAAGGGTGACCTGCTGGAGCTATTCAACTTTGCTTAAAGCAGGCCTGCAGCCCAGGCCTGCCCAATCCCTGAGACCATCTCTTCCCACTGCTGAGCCCCATGGCCACTCTGCAAGCCATTTCCCATACAGCTGTCTGAGGCCCTTTGGAGTTTGGTTTTAATTGGATCACGGGATGCTGTGGCAGGCTGCCCTTGCCCTCTGTGGATCTGGGGGACCTGATGACATTGTGCCCATGGAGAGATCCCAGCAGAAATGGATTCCCTCCAAGGTGACATACAGGGCAAAGCCCACATCAGAAGCCAGGCAGGTTCTCTGTACCTGAGAATTAGTGCCAGGCTCACACAAGTTTGTGTGTGTGTGTGTCTGTGTGTGTAAAGCATGTACCTCATGGTACAGTTGAGAAAATGGGGGCCTCAGATGAGGCTGTTGCCAGACACTGCCACGTCCATGGCTCACACTTCCACAGCACGTGCCCCCAGCATCCCATGGTGCAAGTGCTGTTACCATCTCTACCTTACAGTTGTGGAGCAGTGACTCAGGATGTAACCCAAAATCACACTGCAAGGACACAGCAGGGCTGAGATTGGAACCTGGGCAGTGGCTTCAGATCCTGGGCTGTTTCCTACTACAAAGGAAGGAGGGAGGACTTCTACCCATAGCCAGAGGGGGAGGCATGGGCACAGGAACTGCTCCTGGGTGAAGTGAGGGGGGAAAGAGGAGGACTGAAGTGAAGACCACATCAGGAGTGTTGGGAGACCCCACAAAGGCCCCCTAGGAAGAGCCAGAGACAAAAACGAGTGCCTCCTTGTCGGGAAGTCGAAGATGTCTTTGCCTGCTTGGGCCGCCGTCACCAAGTCCCACAGGCTAGGGGGCTTCAACGACAGAAATTTCTTTCTTTACAACTCTGGAGGCTGGAAGCCTGAGACTAAGGTGCTGGCAGGATTTGTTCCTTCCAAGGCCCCTCTCCTTGGCTCGCAGGTGGCTGTCCTCTCACTGCATCTTCACCCGGTCTTCCCTCTGTGCATGTCTTTATCCTGATCTCTTTTTAATTCTTTTGCAAGGACACAGTCATATTGGATTAGGGCCCACTCTAGTGACCTCATTCTAACTCAGTCCCCTCTCTAAAAGCCCTATCTCCAAATAGAGTCACATTCTGGTGTATTGAAGGTTAGGACTTTGGCATATGCATTGGGGTGGGGGGAACACAGTTTAGCCCAGAACAGAAGAAGAGGATGGTGGGGATGCTCGCATGAAGAGGGCAGGCAGAATTCCCTTAGGAGGGGAAGGTGTCTGTGGGACAAGGCTGACCTGGAGCAGTGCCTGGGGGAAGGACAAGAGGACAGTGGGCATCCTGGTATCCTGCCTGCCCCAGGGAGGATGCTCACTCTGTGTTTGCTGAATGAACAGGGCAAGACCAGTAGTGCTGAGGGCCCCAGGCATGCAGCTGGTCTGAATTCATAGGAGGACCACAGGGCCCTGCCATGTGCCAAACCAGAGTGAAGGCCTGAAGCTCATACGCAAGCAGCTTAGTTCCCCAGTAACCCCGGGGTGCTGACGAGACAGAACAGAGCAGGAGGAACCCTCTCCCTCCGTATTCCATCCCCCGAAACGTGTCCCTGGAGGTGGATGAGCAGGGAGGATTCCTGCCTGGCAGCCAGGCCCCTGCCTTGGGTCTACACCTGCTCTCCCTCCTCCTTCCTCACCCCATTGTCCCTAAATCTTTGTCCTGGAGCCACTACTGCCCGATGTAAACCTCTATTCCCAGTCTCAGGGGTGCCATCCCTTCTCTTTGAAGCTGAATGGACCAAACCTACCATTGGGTGGGGACATCTCTGGAAAGTCCCCAACAAGCGCCCTGACAAGCCCCACCCCTCTCTGAGGACACCTTCTCTCCCTTTCAGAACAAAGGACAGCCGCCATGCAGCTCTTCCTCTTCTTGTGCCTGATGCTTCTCAGCCCTCCGGGGGCCTCCCTCTACCGCCACCACTCCCGGGAGGTGAAGAATAGAGTCAAGGACCTCCATGTAGGTGACATGGTGGCCCCCAGCAGCAGAAAGGACTTTACCTTTGACCTCTACAGGGCCCTGGCTGCCACTGCCCCCAGCCAGAACGTCTTCTTCTCCCCCGTGAGTGTCTCCATGAGCCTGGCCATGCTCTCCCTTGGGGCTGGGTCCAGCACCAAGACACAGATCCTGGAGGGCCTGGGCCTCAACCTGCAGGAAGGCTCGGAGGAGGAGCTGCACAGAGGCTTCCAGCAGCTCCTGCAGGAGCTCAACCATCCCAGAGATGGCTTCCAGCTGAGCCTTGGCAACGCCCTGTTTACAGACCCGGTGATGGACGTGCGGGACAGCTTCACGAGTGCCATGAAGACGATGTACCTGTCGGACATTTTCCCCACTAACTTTAGGGACTCTGCGGGGGCCCTGAAACAGATCAATGATTATGTGGCAAAGCAAACAAAGGGCAAGATTGTGGACTTGCTTAAGAACCTCGACAGCAGCGCAGTCATGGTCATGGTGAACTATATCTTCTTTAAAGGTAAGGCCCTTGGGCCCAAACCTTCACCTGCTCTGGCTTTTCTGCTGCTCTTATCTAAAGAATACCCAGTTCCCTCACATACATAAAGGAGGGGGAGTAGATTATGCTCTTTCTGGTGCCTGTTGAGAAAAATTAAATGAACAAGCAGCCAGAAGAGGTAAGATGGGTGCCTTCTTGCTGTGGACGGGGTTAGTGAGCCTGGGATGCTGTTTCTTCCATGGAGGAAGAACTGTTTGCTGTTTTGGGGCCGCTGGGGACCTCTGAGGGCCCAGCTTCCATACAGGCTTTGAAACATGAGCCCGTTTTGGCCACCATGACAAAGACACCAACACCTCAGCCACTAGGGTCAGGACACGGACCCCAGAAGGGCTTAGAGGGCATTTCCCAGCTTCCCATATCCCCCAGATCCTGGAAACTCTGACCTCATAGAGGCTGAGACTCCCTCAGACAAATGCTTGTTCCTCTGAAATGCCTTCTCCCGACTCCTTGTCAAGAGCTGACCTCTGCTTGTTATCTCCCCGACTCTTCTTGTGAGCATTCCTGCTTCCGTCTGCAGCTCCGGGCCACCAGGGGCCAGAAAGCAAGAGTGGATAGAGAGGGGAAGGGAAAAGAGGAGAGGAGAGAGTGGGAAGGGGTGGGGAAAGAAGTGAATTGTTAACACCTCCCCTTCCTGTGGTCACAGATGGTATCTTTGGCCATTTGGGTGGCTTTAACAAAATACCATAAACTGGCTTCGCAAGAACAAAAATTTATTTCTCATAGTTCTGGAGGCTGAGAGGCCCAGGACCAAGGCACCAGCAGATTCAGTGCCCACTCCTTGGTTCATAGATGGTGACTTCTTAATATGTCCTTGCTCGGTGGAAGGAGCAAGGCAGCTCTCTGTGGCGTCTTTTGTAAGGACATCAATCCTGTTCATGACAGATCCATCCCCATGACCTAATCACCTCCCAAAGGCCCCTGTCCTAACACCTCCACCTTGGGGGTTAGGTTTCAACATATGAACAATGTGGGAACAAACACTGAGCCCACAGCAATGAGTGTCAAACTTGGACTCTGAGGTTTTCTATCCGCTGGCCCCCATGACATCAGACTGCTGAGGACAATTGTGAAATAAGCTAAGCAAGGTGTTGGGTGGGGTCTTCCTTTGATGATGGTTAAGACGTTAGAAACAGGCTGGACATGGTGGCTCACACCTGTAATCCCAGCACTTTAGGAGGCTGCAGATCACTTGAGGTCAGGAGTTTGAGACCAGCCTGGCCAACATAGTGAAACTCTGTCTCTACTAAAAAATAGACAGAAGTTAGCCAGGAGTGGTGACATGCACCTGTAATTCCAGGTATTCAGGGAGCTGAGGCAGGAGAATCGCTTGAACCTGGGAGGTGGAGGTTGTAGTGTGCTGAGATCGTGCTACTGCACTCCAGCCTGGGTGACAAGGGAGACTCATCTCAAAAATAAATTGATTAATTAATTAAAATAAAAAGAAGTTGGAAACAATCACTTATAGCATTTTGTTCAGAAGTTCCCATAGGAAGGTCAGAGAAGGATAATTGAAGACTTCCCAAAGGGAAAAACCATTGATTTCCAGGAGCCATACTAACTTCTCTCCAAAACTTAGATTAAAATATTGAGAAGAGAGTGAAAACAGAGAAACTCACCCAGATACCAGGTAGCATTCACAGCCAGCCCATCTTTTATCCTCTTGACTAGGAGATTTGGCCTTGAGTAACATTAGAGGATCAAAGAACATCAGGGGTCCAGGGCCTCTGCAGATGTGAAAAACAACCTTCTTTTACTGCAAATGTGGAAGGAAACGTCCCACAAGAAGTCCAAGAATATGCCTAAATGTTATAAAGGGACTTGCCTTGAAATTCAAAAGGTTGAACAGTCACTGCTCTGAGGCTGCCGTAAAGGTGGTCTCCACTGGCTATCTTTACTGTCCTTTCATTTGAAGCTGAGAATTTCTAATTCTTACACAAAAAATTATCTTTCATTTTTCCCTTTTTTCACCTTCAGCTAAGTGGGAGACAAGCTTCAACCACAAAGACACCCAAGAGAAAGACTTCTACGTGACCCCAGAGACTGTGGTGCGGGTACCCATGATGAGCCATGAGGATCACTATTACTACTTCCTGGACCGGAACCTCTCCTGCAGGGTGGTGGGGGTCCCCTACCAAGGCAATGCCACAGCTTTGTTCATTCTCCCCGGCGAGGGAAAGATGCAGCAGGTGGAGAATGGACTGAGTGAGAAAACGCTGAGGAAATGGCTTAAGATGCTCAGAAAGAGGTACTTAGAGCCCAGCCCAGGGCTGGGCTACCCCACACCAGCCTCAGGGAGACACACCTGTCCTGCCAGGGCCACACAGCAGTGCTGGGAAGGACCTGCCCAGCCAAGGAGCTGCCTTTAGACCTAGAGGCATTCAGGTCCCAGGGGCCTAGCCCAGCTGAAGGGACAAGGGCTAAAAGCTGGATTACTTAGGGTGGTGCCAGAGTGAGCAAAGACCTCTAGGGCAGCCCATGTCCAGGTCCAGAGAAAAACGAGCCTCATCCTAGATGAGAGGCCAGAGGAGCTATAACCACCACTGTTCCTTGGGTTAAAGTGTTCCTTATTAAATAATCAAAACTAAGAATCCAGTACATTCTGAAGCCAAGGGGTGAGGCTCAGTGTGCTAATACCCTAGAACAGGCTAAGAAAGCTCCTTTTCCATTTCCAGGCAGTTCGAGCTTTACCTTCCCAAATTCTCCATTGAGGGCTCCTATCAGCTGGAGAAAGTCCTCCCCAAGCTAGGAATCAGTGATGTCTTCACCTCTCATGCTGACCTGTCTGGCATCAGCAACCACTCAAACATCCAGGTGTCTGAGGTGGGTACAAAAGCTCCTGTGCATCTGCTTTCCAAGATCTATTCTATACTATTCTATTCCATTTTATTCTATTCTATTCTTTCTATTTGACTCTACCTCACTCCATTCCACTCCATTTCACTCCACTCCACTCCAGCCCACTCCACTCCATTTCATTCCACTCCAATCCACTCTATTCTATTCTACTCCACTGCATTCCATTCCATCCCCCTCCACTACATTCCACTCCACTCCTTCACTCCATTTCACTCCGCTCTATTCCATTTCATTCCACTCCAGTCAACTCCACTCCACTCCATTCCATTCTATTCTATTCATTCCATTCCGCTCCACCCCACTCCATTCCATTCTTTTTTTAAAATTGCACTTTAAGGTTTTGGGGTACATATGAAGAACACACAAGATTGTTGCATAGGTACACACATGGAAGTGTGGTTTGCTACCTTCCTCCCCATCACCTATATATGGCATTTCTCCCCATGTTATCCCTCCCCAACTCCCCACTCCCCACTGTCCCTCCCCTAGTCCCCACCACAGACCCCAGTGTGTGGTGCTCCCCTCCCTGTGTCCATGTATTCTCATTGTTCAACACCCACCTATGAGTGAGAACATGCAGTTTTTGATTTTCTATTCTTGTGTCAATAAGTGGAGAATCATGGTTTCCAGGTTCATCCATGTCCGTACAAAGGACATGAACTAATCATTTTTTATGGCTGCATAGTATTCCATGGTGTATGTGTGCCACATTTCCCCAGTCTCCTTCTCGCTCTCTCTCTCTTTTCCCACAAAAAGCAAACGGTTCATTTTCTATCTTTTCCTTCATGTAATGGGAAGCTGTATCTACCACTGTTCCTTGGGTTAAGGAGTGCTATATTAAACAATCAAAACTAAGAAGACACTTACTAGCTCAGTGATCTCCAAAAATTACTGAATTCTCTGAGCCTCCTTTCTCTCCTCTATAAAACTGAAGAGCCACACCTTGCCCCAAGATGTCATGAGAATTCAGCGGCAGACACATGTGAAGTAACCTCCCAGCAGAGTGCTTGGGGCAGAGTAGCTGCTCCATTGTTCCATTTCGAACTTGCTCTGCGACTCCGTTGCACAGATACTTAGAGGGTGATGCTTATAGGCAG
>CM052655.1:113505171-113604328 GCA_028533165.1 Leontopithecus rosalia
TCCAGATGCCACCTCTTCCAGGAAGCATTCCGGGAACTTCTACCTTCCATGCCTCCTGTAGGCTCCTCATTCAGCCTTTGCAGGTTGCCTCTGACTGCCATCGCCCTTTCCCCACTGAGCTGTAATCAGCTTCCTGCATTTCCCTGTAACCACTGGCACGCTCCTTCCAGCAGGGCCCAGGCTGCCAGTCCCTAGTGCCCTGACTGCTGAACATTTGTTCAGTGAGTGAGTCAGTGAGTACATGAACGAGCTTCTCTCGGGGCCTCAGTGTCCCTGTCTGTCCAGGGGCTGGGTTGGTGGACCAGGGCATCCTTTCTGCTCAAAAGCTCCTTAGTTTTGGGGCCTCAGAGGAAGCCTCTGCTGCTGCTACATTCCATCTACACCCTCGCCAGCAAGGCACAATGGAACCCCACCTAGAGAATGCGAGCGTGGACAGGACACTGGACCCGAGACAGCTTGTCACCAGCCTGGCCACGCAGCACACACCACCCTGCGTGAATCTCTGCATGTCTGTCCCACAGGACCCGAGCCTCCCCAAGGGAGCTGCTGTGACACTCATCTTGTGTCCCCAGCATGCAATTCAAGTCAGGATGTGTAGCAGACTTTCGGTGTTTGTTCATGAATGAATGAGTGAGTGAATGTTAAGAATCATAAGTGAATGAAAGTGCAAACGTCAGCAAAACCAAGACATTCACCAGAGCAGATTACCAGGAAAACGGGCAAATGGAGATGGTTGGTTCTCTGTCAATAAGGAAATCACAGGGAACAGGTTTCCTGGAGGCTAAGGCTGAGCTGATTGTTTCTTACCCATATATTAATTCTGTCAGTAATTAACCCAAACCCAGACTGGACACGTGAGGCCAAGCACTTGTGGCAGAGAAAGCTGGGAATGGTCCAGTGTTAGGTCCCAGAGAGGCAGGAAATGCCTGTGCTCCAGGTAAAAGCTGAGCCCTAGAAGGAGCCCCCAAAGGTTAGCCCAGGAACCATTGGTTTTTTTCAACAAATATTGGTTAAGTGTCCACCCTGCCCTGAGCACTAGGAATGAACCGTGCATGAGATGGAGCATCTGACCTCATGGAGCTTATCTTCTAGTGGCGAAGCCAGGCAAATGTATCTTATTATGCCAGATGGGCATCAGAAAAACCAGGCAGGATGCGGGTGGCAAGGGCAGAGGTGGGGTCTCTCTGGGGAGGTGACCATTGAGCAGACACTCAGTGAAGGGAGGAAGTGAGCTGTGGAAGGGGAGAGCAAGGCTGCTCTGGGCAGCCAACAGCAAGTCACAGGTCCTGAGCGGAAAGAAGCATGGTAAGGTCTAGACTGGCAAGAAGGCCAGGATGGTTGGAGCAGGGGGAGGAAGGGAAAGGATGGTCAGAAGGGGGTCAGAGGCCAGATGCGGTGACTCAAGCCTGTAATCCCAGCACTTCCGGCGGATCACCTGAGGTCAGGAGTTTGAGACCAACCTGGACAACATGGTGAAACCCTGTCTCTACTAAAAGTACAAAACAAACAAAAAAAATTAGCTGGGTGTGGTGGCACATGTCTGTAATCCCAGCTACTTGGGAAGCTGAGGCAACAGAATCACTTGAACCTGGGAGACGGAGGTTACAATGAGCCTAGATCGTGCCACTGTACTGCAGCTTGGTGACAAAGCAAGACTGTCTCCAAAAAAATAAAAGGGGAGGAGGTGAGAAAGGCTAGAGGCCCCTGTCCTCTAGGGCTTCCTAAGGTGTGGTGAGAAACACAGGATTTCTCTTAGTTGCTATAGAGCCACTGGAGTCTCCAGCAGGGAGTTAATGCATCTGATTTACCTTTTAAAAGGATCACAATGGCTCCCTAAGTGGGGCCCAGGACCAGCTCAGACCCTTGGCAAATGAATTCCAGGTTCCATGCAGGCCTGCTGAGTTAGACTGGAAGGGAGGCCCCAAGTCCACTGCCACTCCTGGGGCTCTGTGCCAGGTCCTGGGCTGAGTGTGCTCCCTGCATGATTGCTTTCAATTTCTTTAACCTTGTGATGTGGGGATTCTTAGCAGTATCCCACAGAGTGGAAGCCAAGGTCCTGAGAGGCTAAGCCACTTACCTAAGTGGCTTATGAGCAGAGCCCTGGACTCCTCCCTGTACCATGAGGCACCTCCCACCCTTCCCCTCCTCACAAGCTTCCTCTAAATCTAAGACCAGGGATAAGAAGTGGCGCTCAGACAGGCTAAGTGAATTGCCCAACGTCACCGATCTAGGATCGGGTGCAGCCAGTGTTCACAGAAGGGTCCTCTGATGCCTCTACTTGAATGCCTCCAGTAACAGGGAACTCCTAATCTTCTCCATTTTAATAATACTTGAAGAATTTGTTTTTAAAGACTTTTTTCAAACTTAATGTGCATATGAACTCTCCAAAGAGTTTGCTTAAAATGCAGTATCTTGTACCTATCCTAAGTGATTCTGTTTTCAGTAGATGGGTAAGTCCAAGACACAGGACCTTGCATTCGAAGAAGCTCACCTCCCTTCCCCACACAGGTGATTCTGCTAATGGAAAGCTATGACCTCCCCTTCAACTCTAGAAGCCACTACTCTATTTAGGAAGATGAATTTCTTTCCTCTGGCAGGCCTTAGGAGGCATGAATCAGAGCAGGAAGAGTCCTGAAGCAGGGAGGCCCTAAATTTTTTCCAAGAGAGCAAACAGGCCACGTGGCCCCACCCCTGTGTGTGTTTAAACAACACGGTCATGACACTCAACCCACAGCTGTTAATGTCTGGCTTAGTTTAACAGTCAGACCATACTGATGTGATGGTGGCCATTGGCTGTTAACGTCTGGCTTAGCTTAACAGTCAGACCGTACTGATGTGATGGTGGCCATTGACTGTTAACGTCTGGCTTAGTTTAACAGTCAGACCATACTGATGTCATGGTGGCCATTGACTGTTAACGTCTGGCTTAGTTTACCGGTTAGACCATACTGATGTCATGGTGGCCATTGACTGTTACTGTCTGGCTTAGCTTAACAGTCAGACCATACTGATGTCATGGTGGCCATTGGCTGTTAACGTCTGGCTTAGTTTAACAGTCAGACCGTACTGATGTCATGGTGGCCATTGGCTGTTAACGTCTGGCTTAGTTTAACGGTCAGACCATACGGATGTCATGGTGGCCATTGACTGTTAACGTCTGGCTTAGTTTAACGGTCAGACCATACGGCTGTCATGGTGGCCATTTGGAGGTAGGCAGGGGACGGGTGTTGTTATCCCATTGTTTTCATTCAGGACTCAGGAGGTGAACTCCATCCTCACATTTGTATAGTGCTCTGTGCATCTCAGAGTGTGTGTACCCCACAATCTCCCTTGACTCTCTCATCCGGGTGAAGCACATCAGGCTCATCTTAGCAAATATGCCTAAGATCAATGTTCCCATTTTACAGATGAGAAAACAGATTTTTTTAAAAGAAAACAATTTCCCTGAGCCAGTAGGCATCACTCAAATATGCGTCTATGACTATTGAAGGTGTGTATTTGTAAACACGTTTACACATATGCACACACACACACACTGAGTAGGTAGTTCTTATTCACAAGCCAGCTCTGTGCCTATTTAGTTTCTAATTCTCATCACAATGCAACAAGGTAGATATGATCACGTCCACTTGAAAGATCAGAAAACTGATGCAACGTTGGGAAACTCGCCCTAGATTTCAAAGCCAGGCAGAGCCCAGCTTTCAGATCCATACCTGCCTTCAAGAAGCTTGTGCCACAGTGACATGTTCTTTCTTAAAAATTAACCACCTCCAGGAGAGATTAAGGAGATGAGAGAGGACTGGTATTTATGTGATTATAATTTTAATATCCTATTGTAATAGCATCAAATATTGATCATTTTCAATTAAGGAAACCGAAGCTCAGGGAGGCTGAAGGCTCAGGCCCGAGGGCCACACTGGTACTAAGGGACTGACCTCTCAGGAGTGAGTTATTGAGTGAGGCTTGGCTTCCTGAGGGTGGACTCCAAGTTTCCAGCATCCAAGCTGCTTTCCCCACTCCCACAAGCTGCCAAAAGGGTGACTCCAAGCCCATTCTCAGTTCTCTGTGAGGATGACATCCATGTTGCTCTTCCCCTCAGCTGAGTGGACGAAGCCCTTTGACTCAGCTGCCACCAGCCCGAAGGAGTTCTTTGTACACAAGCACAGGGCTGTGTGGGTGTCCATGATGAAGGAGAAGGCCAGCCACCACTTCCTGCACAACCCTGAGCTGCGGTGCTCTGTGCTGCAGATGGACCATGCTGGGAACACCACCACCTTCTTCATCTTCCCCAACAGGGGCAAGGTGAGGCAGCTGAAAGATGCTCTGCTGCCTGAAACACTGGTTAAGTGGGACAGTGTGCTCAGGACCAGGTAGCCTGCGCACAGCAGAGCCCCATGGAGGCCGGGCCCTGCCATCTTCCTCATCCACTCTAAAGTGTCACCCAAGGGCACTGTCACCCCAGGGCACTGTCATGTCTAGGGCACTGTCACCCCAGGGCACTATCATCCCCCAGGATGCTGTCACTCCCAGGGCACTGTCATCCCCCAGGATGCTGTCACTCCCAGTGCACTGTCACCCCAGGCACAGTCGCCCCAGGACACTATCCCTACTCAGAACACTGTCATTCCCAGGGCACTGTCACCCCCAGGGCACTGGCACTGTCATCCCCCAGGGCACTGTCACCCCAGAACACTGTTCCTACTCAGAGCACTGTCACTCCCAGGGCACTGTCATCCCCCAAGATGCTGTCACCCCCAGGACACTCTCACCTCCAAGACACTGTCATCCCTTAGGATATTGTCACCCTCCCAGAGTGCTGTCACACCCAGAACACTGTCATTCCCCAGAGCGCTGTTATTTCCAGGACACTGTCCCCCTACAGGTATTGTCACCCCTCCAAGACACTGTTGTCCCCAGGACACTATCATCCCCCACCCACAGCATCATCACCTTCAGAACACATTGTCATGGCACTGTCACTGCAGGGACACAGTCAGCCCCCAAGGATGCTGTCACCCCCATGGTAATGTCACACCTCAGGGCTCTGTCACCCTCCAGGACACTGTCACTGGCCTCCTTGAAAATATCAGTTTGGAAGGGCTGGAGAGAGCACAGGCCCAGGAGTCTGGAGGCTGGTCCCAGTCTCAGCTCTGCTGCAGACACCGTGACCTGTCATGGGCTCCCTGGACCCCTCAAGCTGTTTAAGAGCCTGGTGCTCTGGCCTGTCCCAGTCTCAGCCTTCTCCCTCCTCTGCCTTGCTTTCTGTGTTCCCAACCCCTTAATGCTTGTTCCTGGAACCCACTGAGCTCCCTGCAGTTCCTTGCATTTGCCAGGCTATTCCTCAGCCCTGGGCTTTTGTGTGTGTAAATTCTCATCCTGGCGTGCCCTTTTTTTGACCCAGTCCTCTTTGGGACTCTTATTTATTCAAGGCATAGCCGAGCTATCACTTGCTCCATGAAGGCTTGATGGGTCGACAGAACAGGCAAGGTGTGCCCTCTCTGGGTTCCTGGGAGCATCATCCAATCACCTGCTATTATCACATGGGAATAACAATGTCTTCCTCATAGGGCTTCCATGTCATTGTATCTACAACCCCCTTTCCACACTGAGGTGAACTGGGGGTGATATGCCATTTAGAAATCTCACAGCCACTGCCCCTTGGAGAATGGGCTGGAGGGGGTGTGTGGGGCAGAGGGACCCAAGGCAGGGAAGAAGGTGAGAGGCTGTTTCAGGATCTCTACTGCAACCCGAATTCTGTCTCTCCACAGAGAACTCGATTTCCACTTCCCCAAGTTTTCCATTTCCAGAACCTACAGACTGGAGATGCTCCTCCCAAGAGTGACTGTGGGTGGAGGCTTCCCCAGGCAGCCCGGACTGAACATCTCTAAAGTAAGTTGGGGATGGTGAGTTCAGAGGAGCTCTCGGTGTCTTCTGCTGAACACTGGAGGGAGAGGTCCAGGACCTCCTTAGAGACAGGAGATGCTGTTTCCTTTAACTTTGCAAGTTGCTATTTGCTTCCTTCCATTTATTCCATGACGGCAACCTGCCTTTGTCAAGACACTGGGGATCCCGAAGGAAATAAGGAGAGGGAAGGCAGTAGCTATGCACTTCATGTCCCGGATTGAAAGAGCAGAGGATGCTTCCTGGGGAGGTCACTCCTGCTTTTAGGCCTAAAGGACAAGCTATGAAAGAAGGGACTGAGAGGGAACATGGGGAACAGCTTGGTCCTCAGGGAACTGCAGGTTTCTAAGTATTCCACGATCTAGTCATCACCCTCCTGCCCACAGCATGTCTCCTACTGTCCATAGCGTGCTGCTTGACTGAGCTTCCTGGCATCCCACATGCCCCCATAGTTTTCACCTTCTTACTTTGGCTCAGACTTTTTATATTTAAACCACCCAGAATGTTCTTCCATCTCGAATTATTCAAATGATATCAAGTCTTTAAGGTCTTGCGCAAATGCTACCTTCTCCATGAAGGTTTCTCTGCTCTCATCCTTCACCCCCACTCTCAAAAAGAAATGTATCCTGATAACTTTCCACTCTTGCTTTCTTTACCTGTCTTACCTTCTCAATCAAATGATGAGCTCCTTCAAAGTCAGTCCAATCCATGTTTCTGTCCCCTACCATCTCTGGCACAGTGGATTGCACAGCATTGGTGGTCAGTAAATGCTTTATGAATAAATTCCTGACTAAATGAGTAATGCAGTGAGTGAGGAGAAATGAGTGAAATGAAGTGAATGAAAGAATTAGTCAATTAGGATTGGGTGAAAGAGTGATTGGATGAATGCATGGATGGCGTAATGGGTGGGTGGACAGATAGATGCTGGTGTGATATTCGAAATAAACTGCCACCAGTATAATGCAGATGCCAGTCATAAAAATGGGTATAGATGGGGATATTGGTGATTGGATGAATGAATAGGTGAGAAGTGAGTAGCTGGAATCATGGATGGAAAGACGCATGGGTAGCGGGGTGCATGGATGATGTGTGGATGGGTGTGTAAGTTAGTGGTGCATGGACAGGTACATGAATACATGAATGGTGCATGCAGAGATAAGTGAATGGCTGAGAGGGTGCAGAGTATGGTTGACTGGCTGGCTGGTTGAATGAATCAATGACAGATGGACAAGCGTCAGACAGAGGTATTTAAGAGTAATAGGTGGATAGTGAAGTTTTTAAAGGATAGATAGAAGAATGACTGACTGTGTAAGTGAATAGATGGATACATATGGGGTTAAGTAACCGAATAGAAAAAAAATTGGCCCCAACATCAAGGCCTGGTTTTTGCATCTTATGGGGTGGCTTGATGCTTCTAGAATTTTCCTTGCAGGTCACTCATAAGGCCACGATGACTCTGGATGAGAAGGGCTCTGAAGCTGCTGCAGCCACCAGCGTCCAGCTTACCCCAGGGCCTCGCCCAGCCCTTGACCTCCCACCCACTCCAGGCACTGAGTTCAACTGGCCCTTCCTGGTGATGACTTTCCACACGAAAATGGGAAGCATGCTTTTCTGGGGAAGATTGTAAACCCACTGGGATAATGCTCTTTCCAACATGCTGACTCAGAGGGAACAGAACGGCCTGCACAACAGGGAACTTCTATTGCAGGCTCAAGTTTAATGAGAAGTTACATATACCTGGGTTTTTTGCTTGGTTTTCACAGGAACCTATGGGGATGTGGGTAGTAACATTGAACAGGGTTGTTCTGCACACAGTTAGCAGCTACCATTGAGCAAACACCTACTGTGCACCAAATGCTTTCTATCTCTTATCTCATTTTAAAATGAATTACCACAGCAATCTAACAAAATAAGTATTTGGTCGAACGATATGAAATTGCTTACGTTTGGGTTGTACCTATATTTTGTAGATACAGAAAGAGGCAACTTCTTATGATTCAACACTTACCATAGCTGAGGATCAGAGAATTTGATAGGCGTGCTCAGGCTCACTGAGCTAGAAAGCAGGAGAGCTCCATTCCAGTCTTTTCCATTTTGCTAAATTAATGAATCTCAAACTTTACAATATGTACAAATTCCCTGTGGATCTTTTTATAAAGAAAATTTTAATTCAATAGGTCTGGGATGGGGCTTGAGGTCCCATACTGCTTATAAGGTCCCGGTGATGCCAAGGCTGCTGGTAGGGTGGCCACACGTTGAACAACAGGTTGCTAAATGCACTTGGCCCCATAATCCCCAGAGAGGTTAAGCTGGTGTGGCCAGGAGGGCAGAGGCATGACACTGGCCCCTTAATCCACGTGTGGAGTTGAGAAAAATATGAGTGACACCTTTTTGAAGCCTACAGACAAAGCTTGCTTTAGGGCCACCTATTAATGAGTAGATTGGGGAAAACAAGTATTCTAAATAAAGATGTTTTGCCCAGTCTTGACACACAGTGGATATTTGTGACTGTGAGTTACCTTCTGTATTAGTCTGTCCTCACACTGCTAATAAAGACACACCCAAGAACTGATAATTTATAAAGAAAAAGGGGTTTAATAGACTCACAGTTTCATATGGTTGGGGAAGCCTCACAATCATGGCAGAAGGTGAAAAAGGAGAAAGGCACGTCTTCCATAGTGGCTGGCAAGAGTGTGTGTGCAGGAGGACTGCCCATTATAAAACCATCAGATCTCATGAGATTTATTCACTATCATGATAGCATGGGAAAACCCACCCCCATGATTCAATTACCTCCCAGCAGGTCCCTCCAATGACTCACGGGGATTATACCAATCCAAGGTGAAATTTGGGTGGGGACCCAGAGCCAAAAACCATATCATCTTCCATGTAAGTTACTGCAACTGTGACTTTGGCTGTCACCTGGCTCATGTTCCTGGATCTCCAACTGCACAAAAGAAGGGACCCACACAGGCTTTAGGGCCAGGCACATCTGAGACCAAATATTACATCTGGTGCAAAGCAGGTTCACTGCACACTGGTGACCAAATTGCTTGGGTCCAATGAGACCCACACATGAGTTAAGTGGGTTTATTACTGACAGATGGGAAGCAAAGGACAGCAGAAGCCTAGGATTCATTGCAAGCTGGGTCCCCAAGGTGTAGGAAAGCTGCCTGGGGAACATGGGGCCTCATCTGTGTGTGCTCCATTGGCACAGCAGCTGAGGAACCCCAGAAGGCAGCCTGCCCTGGGTGTCTTGGTCTATTTGCATTGCTACACAGGAATACCTGAGGCTGGATAACTTGTAAAGAAAAGAGGTTTATTTGACTGACAGTTCTGTAGGCTATACGAGAAGCACAGCATCAGCATCTGCTTCTGGTGGGGGCATCAGCCTGCTTCCACTCATGGTGGAAGACAAGGGAAGCCATCGTGTGCGGAGATACAGTGGGAGAGCAGAAGCAAGTGAGAGGGGAGGGAGGCACCAGGGTCTTTCTTTCTCTTTTTTTTTAAGACGGAGTCTCATTCTGTTGTCCAGGCTGGAGTGCAGTAGTGTGATCACAGTTCATTGCAGCCTCAACCTCCCAGGCTTACACAATCCTCCCACCTCAGCCTCTCAAGTATCTGGGACTACAGGCACATACCTTCATGCATGGTTAATTTTTATGGCATTTTGCCATGTTGGCCGGGCTGCACCAGGCTCTTTTTAACACCAGTGCTCTCAGAAACTGAGTAAGAAATCACTCACACCTGTAAAAATGGCACCAAGCCATTCATGAAGGATCTGCCCCCACGATCCAGACAGGACCCCCGCAGGCCCTGCCTCCAGCACTGGGAATCAAATTTTGACATGAGACATGGTGGGGCCAAACAAACCATATCCAATCTTTAGCACTGGGTTTTATGCCCTGGGGCAACATGATTGCTGGGCTGAAGTGTTAAAGAACATCATGTTTCTAGGGAGGATGGGAACAGCCTGAGCTGTCCTGGCCAGTCTCTCCCTGTCTCAGGGTATTGCATGCCCAGCACATGCTACAGTCATTCTTGAGAACTATAAATGAGAAAGAAGTGGAGGAGAGCTGGATCATCCAAGGTTACCTGGAGAACTACCTTACACCTGGCTCTTACTAGATGCCTGTCCTAGAGCCATACCAAAGACAGCAAGAGGACACACACAGACACACAGACACACACACACACACACAGAAACACACAGAGACACACACACACACAGACACAGTCACACACACACAGACACACACAGAGACACAGACACACAGACACACACACACAGACACACACAGAAACACACAGAGACACAGACAGAGACACACACACAGAAACACAGACAGACACACACACACAGAGACACAGACACACATGGACACAGACAGAGATACACACACACACAGAGACACATACACAGAAACACAGACACACACACAGAGACACAGACACACACAGATGCACAGACACACACACACACACACACACACACACACAGAGACACACACACACACACAGAGCAGGCTGGGGAAGAGGCAAAGCAGAGCCCCGGGGATGTGGCCGAGAAAGGTAGCAGGGAAACAGGAGAGAAAATTTCACAGACCCTCAAAGCAGAGCAGAAAAAATTGTTTCCAGAGGCTGTTCAGAGCTGGCCCCCCAGCCCCTACAGCCCTGTCACTTAGCAGGTCTAGAGATCCCCTTGCAGCTGCCAGTACTGGGAGGAGGGAAGGCAAGCAGGGCAGGGCAGACAAGGCCTGCTGGAGAAAATCTCACCAAACCATGCTTGGCATCTGTGCTCCCCATGGCCCTGTGCCTGGGTGGGGGGGTGGGGGGGTGGCAAGAAAAGTGGTCCAATATGACTGGTCTGCGTGGGCCCCAGATGCCCACAGGCTCATTAGGAGAGGCCAGGTGGGTAACCCGAGAGCCCCGAAGGTGTGGCCCGTAGAACTTTGCTCTGCAAAGGGGACTCTGTGGGTCCCAGGTGGGTCAAAGTAAAACACGAAAGGCTTGCATGCTGCTCTGGAGGAACTGCACTGTGAAGCAAAGCGATTCCCCCAAATTTATCTCTGATTTTTCTTTTATTGTAGTAAAAGCATTTAACATGGATCTACCTTTCAACAATTTTTTTTTTCACAGACAGGGTCTCACTCTGTTGTCCAGGCTGGAGTGCAGTGGCACCATCATGGCTCACTGCAACCTCTGCCTCCTGAGCTCCAGTCGTCCTCCCACCTCAGCCTCCTGTAGGCAGGCACCACCACACTCGGCTCATTTTTGTATTTTTTTTGTAGAGATGGAATTTCATCATGTTTCCCACTCTGGTTTCGAACTCCTGAGCTCACACAATCCACCCGCCTCGGCCTCCCAAAGTGCTGAGATTACAGGCGTGAGCCACCACGCCTGGCCAAAGATTTTAACTGAGAAAAAGAGAGTGGGCTGCTAAAAATACTGTAAATGTAAAACATCCTACAATCATATTGTATAACTCACTATTTCCCAGGGAGTGGAAAGTGGCTGTTAATGTCCCCAGTCCTCATGGCAAAGTGAACAAGAAGCTGGCCTGGGAATATGGGCCTCTGAGTCAAGGGGCCTTGGTTTCTTGCCTGAATGCTGACCTTGTCTAGCTGTGTAACTTGGGGCATGCTGCCGAAATGGCTTCCTCCCTCCCTTGTGGATTGGGATAATACAGCCTCCTTCATGGGGTTGTTGATACAGTAAAATGAGTCACTAACCCCTAAACACTTAGGAGCATGTGGGGCACCTGCAGCCTGGGGAGGCAGCAGCTGCTGTGACCTTCACAAGGGACCCTGGAGACGTGGTGCTGATCTTAGCCACAGGACCACAGACAGCTCACTTCTATGACTCACGCACTATCTTCTCACATGCTCAGCGAGGACACTGGTCTAAAGCAGTGGTTCCCCACCTGGGCTGCACAGTGAAGTCATCGGGGAGGTGTTGAAGTGACACTGACCCCAGGTCTCACTGCACAGTCTCTGACATCATTGCTCCAGACTGGGCCTGGGCATCCGTGTTTTTTATAAGTTCTCTGGCAATTTGCTCTTGCCACTGCAACTGAGAACCCCCGCTTTAGCTCATTATAAAGCCCTTTCCAGTTCTAAAGCTCTGAGGCTGGACTGATCTTGATTTCAAAAGTCTCTGACAGGGCACCTCATGTGTTTGGAGCACTGGGTTAGGTCCCTGGCCTAGCTATGTCTCATTGCCTGGGAAAGGCTTGATGTGGCTGCAGCTGGAAGTTTTCAAATGAGATGCGGTTCTTTTCTTAATATTAAACTGTCTCCATCTTGCCAACTTTTCAAATAAACTAACTTTGAAAACAGTAACCATACAGCTGAAATTTATTGCCCCACAATCTCTGTAGGTTAAACACGAGAAAGAAATTGTCTTTGGGCAACTCTAACTTACCCTTATGTTGACACTGGGTCATGCACATTCTTCTCCACCTTTGCCTTCAATTTAATACTTTTTTAAAAAGTTGGAGAAATTAATAACTTTCACATATACAAAAAATGAAATAGGAGAGAAGAAGAAAAGGTTGAAGGAGGAGAAGAAAAAGAAGAAGAGGGACAAGAAAGGAAGAAAGAGGAGGAGGAGCAGGATGAAAAGAGAAAGGAGGAGGGAAGGCCTGCCTTGTGTACAATAGCAATCATGATGGCAAATAAATCACTAAGGACAAACTTGAAAACTATGCAAGCTCTAGGCAGAGGAAAAACTTTTTAAAGCTGCAAAAGAACAAAAGGAATGCTTGAACAAATAAAAAGGCACATCGTGGCCTTGGATGGGAATACTCCACATCATAAAGATGTCAGCTCTTCCTAAGCTGGGATATAAATTTAACAGGAATGTAATAGAAACACCAATAAGTATCCTTGGTCTTACACACACACACACACACACACACACACACAAGGGGTGGGAGGGGGACAGGCTGGAGCAAGAAAGAAATAAAATTATTTCAACTAGACAAAATGATTCTAATGTGCATGCAAAGTCAAATTAAACAAGACTAGTGAAATTCTGAAAAAAAAAGACTATCAGAGGAGGGCTAGGCTGATAAGATATCAAAACATATTCTGAAACCTCTAATAGTTATAAATAATACATATCATAATTTAATAGTTCTAGAACAGATAATTAAAACTATATGGTACATGAATGAAAAGACCTATCAATGGAATAAAATAAATAGTCTCAGATACATAGTAGAAGTGAGAATATGATTTTACAAAAAGGTATTTCAAGTCAGTGGAGAAAAAGTGGATTTGCCATTAACTAGAATTGAGACAATGAAGTTGTCATCTGGGTGTAAAATATTGGATCCATAATCACTGGAGCTGTTCACAAGGATTCCAGTGTTCCTCTCCTTCTGACCATGTGACTTCCTTTGATTAATGAAACATGAGGGGCCACGTCACTTCTAGGAGGAAGCCTTTAGGAGCCAGAGCATGATTCACCATTGATCTACGCCTCTGCTGCAGAGACCAACACTATTCCCGGTGATGTGCTCTGTCAGCCTGGGTCCCTAAGCCTGCTGCTAATAAAACATGAACAAAGAACAGGAGCAAGAAATTAGTCTTTATTTATTTCAGATTATGATGTAGAGATTCTTTGTTATAGCAGCACAAAACATCGTATCCTAACTGATGCAGTCACAGCATCACAATTCAGTCACATTTCATAGACATCAAAGATTTAAATAAAAAACAATGTAACCTAAAAGTACTAGAAGTCACTAGAGAACCATTTAAAACCCTGGAGTAAGAAAAACCTAAGAAATAAAACCCAAAGTCCATTTTTTCAAAGATTTTTAAGTATGTAGAATTTTTTTAAGATTCTGCATGACAAATACTACTGTAAGCAGAATGAAAATAAGAGGAAGAACTGAAGGAAGTATTTACAGCTTAGAAAGAGGATTAATTCCATATATTTGATTGTACATATAGAGAGAGTATACATGTACATATTGTATCATCAAATATATGGAATTAATCCTTATATATATACAATTTATATATAAATGAGCAAAAATGTTGATTGTTCATAATAAAGCAAATAAGTTGGTTCTCAAACATATAAAAATATACTCAACCTTTCTAATCTGAGAAAATCTTTCTTTTCTCAGATTAGGAGAAAAGAAAATTAAACTACAAATGAAATTCTGGTTTACCTGACAGATTGGTGAAGATTTTTAAAAAATGCATGCTGTGTGGATAAGAGTGTGGGAAACACAGGCTCTCATATATTCCTTGAGGAAATATAAATTGGGACATCCTCTGTGGAGGAATATCTGATATATCTCAAAATAAGTGCATATGCCCTTTGACCCAGAAATTCAATTTCTAAAATGTATTCCATAGGTAAATCTATATAGGTGAGAAATCATACATATGCAAAGCATTCATTGTCGTATTATTTGAAATTGCAGGGAAAAAAAGGTAAGAATTTTTTTTAAAAAAAAAAGAAAGAAAACAACTCAAATCCTCATTAATAAACAGCCGTTTATATAACAATGGTCCATGTATATGATGACTATGATGTAGACACAAAGAATGAGTAAACTCTTTGTGATTCTTTGTGGTCTTATATAGAAAGATCACCTTAAGTATTAAACACACAGAAAAGAGCAAAGTAAAGAACAGAGTGAATATTATGCTACCTTGTATATGTTAATAAAATATTTCTGGGCCAGGCACGGTGGCTCACACCTGTAATCCCAGCACTATGAGAGGCTGAGGCTGGCAGATCACCTGAGGTTGGGAGTTCGAGACCAGCCTGACCAACATGGAGAAACCCCATCACTACTAAAAATACAAAATTAGCTGGGCATGGTGGTGCACACCTGTAATTCCAGCTACGTGGGAGGCTGAGGCAGGAGAATCACTGGAACCTGGGAGACGGAGGTGGTGGTGAGCTGAGATTGTGCCATTGCACTCCAGCCTGGGCAACAAGAGTGAAACTCTGTCTCAAATAAATAAATAAAAATAAAATATTTCTGGGAAAAAAGTTCAAGCTACTTATAACATGTTTGCCTTGGGGAAGTGACCTTGGTACTTGAGAGAGGTTTGGAGGAAGATGTTACTGTATTCCTTTAATTAATTTTGAATTTTGAACCATATTAATTACATTACCTATTTAAAGAACAACTTTAAATAAGAGAGAAAATGAAAAATCTCTCTGAGTATAACTAGCCCTTCTAGAGTTTCCCAGCACAAGACCACAGCTAGGACCCATCAAACAATGAAATTAAGTGTTTATGTGTTTCTGAGTATTGGAAACAATTATGTAACCCTAGATGCAACCGAAATCTCATACCAAGAAGGTTCAAGGCAATTGGCTGTAATTTCCCTCTGCATTGAGTTTTGTATATTTCAGAATTGAAAGACATTTCTTCAGAAAGGTTTAAGAGCAAAATTTTTTCAAGAGGTCAACTTTAATTCCGTTTCAGCCAAGAGGTTTCCCTGCCTTGATTACAGCTGTCCGATTGCTCCAGAATGGCAATTGTGTTTTGTGTCTTTTTATTTTAGATAGAAGATCCCATAAAGATTTCAGTGACAGCGTCCTTCTCAACAGAGAAAGCAAAAAAAGGTATTTTTCCAAGTGAATTTTCTATTCTTCTAAACCAGTCATTTCAGGCCAGACCCTGGTGGCTCATGCCTGTAATCCCAACATTTTGGGAGGCCAAAACAGGAGGATCACTTGCATTCAGGGATTGGAGGCCAGCCTGAGCAACGTAGTGAGACCCCACCACCACCCATGCCAGACTCTACAAAAAATAAACAAAATTAGCTGGGCATGGTGCCGCATGCTTGTAATCCTAGCAACTGGGGAGTTTGGGAGCCTCAGGTGGGAGGACTGCTTGAGCCCAGGAGAGTGAGGCTGCCGTGAGCTGAAACTGTAACACTGCATTCCAGCCCAGGAGACAGTGAGATCCTGTCTCAACAACAAAAAACTCAGTCATTTCATGGTAAGAATTATCAACTGGGAAGATGACGACACATCAGTTACTTGTGATGCCCTAATGGGGGGTAGGGGACAAAATTGGGACTCCCTCTCAAAGGTCCACCCGGCCCTACATTGCACATTCTGGGAAAGTTGTACATTGGGTCAGCCTGAGAAGAAGCTTTAAATCAGGAAGATCTGGATTTGAATCTACGCTTCATTTAGGGATTTATGCAGAATCCCAGGATTTCTGTCTCCCCACACAGAACTCTCTCCTCCTCTAAGTGCCTGCCTGTCTGTAGAAGACGTGGTGAGGTTTGAATCATGCAGTTTATCTTTTTGGAAACCTGTCACGCAGCAGCCTGCATACACTTTCCACCAGCACCTCATCCACCGCCCTGCACAAAGCAGCTCGTCTCATTCGTTTATCACCTTCCCAACCTGCCTCCAGTTTCCAAGGTACATTCCAGAAAGAATTCATCATATTCAAAATGTCATTACATTGTCTTTCTCTTGGAAAGCATGTCTCATCGGCTGCCCTGGCAGGGTAATCTTGCTGTCTGACAGGCTGACTTTCCCTTGCTGGGAAAGTCCCAGTCCCTTTGCTGGGAAACTTGAATCTAGAACAAATCCAGACCCTCCCACCTTGCCCCAAAGAGGCTGCCTCCAATCTGGGCCCACTCCTGGCTGAGCTGACAAGCATAAGCCAAGAAAGGGTCATTGCCACTGAATCTTGCATTGCTGGAGAGAGAAACTGGTCACCCCAAGGGATTTCTTAGTCTGTGAGCCTCGAGAGAACCTTGAACTGTGGCAGTTTCCTGTGGAAACACTGGTTCATTTGCAGCAGCTTGAGTCCTACAGAGGCAGGAATAAGGCTCTGGAATGCTGCTCCTGGTGAAGAGAGGATGCTCTGGGTGGGAGCAGTCTTTCTCCAGAGTGTCTGTCATGAGGAAGAAGGACCTGATCAGTTTCAAAGGGACTTGTGGGAAGATGTAGGGCTTGGAAGCAGAAGAGCTTTATAATGGTCAAGCTGCCACACAAAGGTAGGGGTAGTTTGGGGCTGCAGGAAACACCTGCTCCCTGAATGATTTCAATCCAGGACTCTAGAAACATGCGTTGAAGATGTTCTAGAGATGGCTTGAAATGGGATGTGAGGCTCATGGTCAAAGCTAACTTCCTGGATACACTCTCAACACCCACTTCCTAAGAGCTGGTGTGAGCGTTAAAGACAGTGCTCTAAGCCACAGCTTAAACCACAGTTAGCATGGCAGGGTGATTTCTTGACATACAAACTTAGGTTTTGCCACCTTTGCATCTTCTCTAACCTTTCCCAAGAAGTAGCCAGGTCTAAGTTTGTTTTATTTTATTCTTTGGCAGTGGGGAGACAGGTGAGGAATATTTGTCCTTTAAGGCTGAATGCAGAAAATCATGGGCTTGGAGAAATAAGTTGGGAGAAGAAAGAGCACGAAGGAAGAAAGGTAGGTTTCCCTAAGCTGGGGAGGAGGTGGTGCTCTGTGGCTCCACTGGGAGTGAGAACGTATGTCCTGCTCGCTCGTCACTCAGAGGCTGTCAGATGGCCTGGGTTCCCTTATCTCAGCAAAATCCCCCACTTTTAAGCTTGGCACAACAGTAGTAGAGCCACCTGCCATCACGGAACCCACTTGCATCAGTTGGGGTGCTTTGGGTTGCAAGTAAGAAATAGAAAACCCAAACATTAACTTGTTTAAAAATAGAAAGATATATTTTCTCAAATAATGGTTCAGTGAATCTTTTCATCTCATAACTACCTGCCTCTGGGTGCCAGCCTACTTCTCCTGTTGGTATCAGATGGCTGCAGCAGCTCCAGCAGTCACACACAGACACAACCATATCCAGGAGCAGAGGACCCTCTCTTTTGGATGTCTGTTCTTGAGCTCCTGGCCTCTCAAAGTGCTAGGATGAAAGACATGAGCCACTGCACTCAGCTGCAAAGAAACCTTTCACAGGAGACTTTTTCCCCCTAATGATCCATGGCAGGGTGACACACAGATTTAAAACCACCCCTGGAAAGAGGCTGAGATGGCGACAAGGGATTCTTGTTGGAATGAACGCTGGGGAATCAGGCACCATAACTATAACAATAAAGGTATGGACAAGAAACATCCCAGAAGCATCATAAAGAGAGATGAAATGGGGATTGTCAAAAATTTAATAAGCCTCAAATAAGCCTCCTGTATTCTTAAACTATGTAGGAGAAAGGGATATCCACCCACACCCATTTCCTGATAATGACTGACTATGAATTTCCAGCCAATTGGATGGGGACTCAGAGCCAGATTAATTTAAATTCAAAAATGTAACAAAACATAACATTTCTTGTACACCTGAGTTGCTGGAGTAAAATAAGTATCTATATTAATGATGATGATAATACAAAGCAGAAGATGCTGCTTTTCTGACGTCTAAGCCTGTTGATTCGTATAACGTTACCTCCTCCACCCATAGGACTCTCTCAAATTGTTTCATCCACCAGGCTGAGCCTGCTTGTTCTGAGCTGGTGTTTCTGCCACGGCATTACTCAGCCCCTGCCGGCTGCTTTCTGCCTAGGTCCTCTGGATCAATGCTCCTCTTCACATTTGTGCTTGGTTATGGATGCAATATTTACCCCATTCTCTTAGCTCCGTCCCCTATTTTTATATGGGTTGGTCCCACTCACTCCCATCTGTGGACATTCTAGACCCAGTGTCGTGTCCAGAAGGGTCATGCAAACTGTAATTTGCCCATTTTGAGCAGCAAAATCTCAACTAAACTAACCATGTAAGGGGGATGCCATCCACTTGGAGAGTTTGTCTAAACTGTAATTTTATGCATATGAGAAAAAGATTCCTTGATAATTACTGACCCTGTGTTTGTGCATAAGAACTGTGTTCCGTGAACTCATTAGTATATATGTTGTGAACTTTGTTTATGGGTTTCTAATGATGCTTCGAGCGCCTCACCACCAAGGAAATGATTTGAACCCTTACCCAGGCTGGGGAAAGGACATACACCTCTTTCCTCTCACTCCTGGACCCTGCACTGCAGCTCCTCTGTCAATATGCTTTGGCCCCTTCATCCTCCTCTTCTGCACTTGGCTGCCATCTTGATGGAAGCCCCTATGACCAAGTTCCCATCAAGTGCACTTGCAAACACTGAAGTGCCCTCCAAGTAGAATGTTACCGAAGGCCCCACCTCCCTCTTTCATATCCTTAAAATTCTGACTGGCTGCTTGTTATGGGCTGAATTGTGCCCCCCACCCCAAAATTCATATGTTGAAGCCCTGACCCCCAGTACCTGAGAATGTGGCTGTGTATGATGATTGGGCTTTTAAAGAGGTAATTAAGTTAAAATGGGATCATTGAGGTGGACCCCAATCCAGTAGGTCTGCTGTCCATATGAGAGTAGGAGATTAGGACAAGACAGACACAGAGGGAAGGCCACGTGAAGACCCTGAGAAGATGGCTGTGGGGAAACAGCCTGTTACATAGCAAGAGTGACACCATCTGGAAGCAAAACCGCCATGATAACCGATCTCCTACCAAGGTGTACCTGTAGCACAGATACACCTCATAATCTCCCCAGCGGCCACTAGTTCAGTAACAAAGTCCGAGGCATGACCAGCTGCACGTTTTACCCTAAAACTTGCTACATAAAGGGTATGTTATGGAGGGCAGGTGTGGATCCACCATTTCATAGCCATTTCAGACATGGTATCTGTTCCTAAGTCCTTATTAAACCTTCCTTTCTGAGAAACTGGGTTTCTTAGCCTCTTTCTTCAGCCTCTCAGCTCCCTTGGCCTTTGGGGATAAGTTTGCATAGACCTACTCACTACAGAACAATGGCCATCTACAGGACAAACAGAAAGGCCTTAGAAGAAACCAACGCTGCTGACACCTTGATCTTGAACTTCCAGCCTCCAGAACTGTGAGGAAGTAAAGGTCTGTTGTGTAAGCCACCCAGTCTGTGGGGCTTTTTATGGCAGCCCTAGTGCACCAGTATACTGCTGTAATTCATCCACTCAGCAAATGTATCACACTCTATGCTTTCTTGTCTCTTTCTAAACTTTGGAGATGGCTTTGCCTGATTTGTTGGTCTCTCTGATGAGTGTTTCTTTTTTCATTTTGTTTCCTTTTTACTTTTGTCTCTCTTCCTTTCTTTCCTTTCTCCTTCCTCCATCTCCCTCTCTCCCTTTTTCTGTCCTGCAGCACCAATAAGGAGTGCTACGGAATCTATAATATTTAGCAACAAACAAACAAAAACTCCACTTCCTAAATGGAACCAAAATTTGTTGCTACCAGGGACCTTCATTGACACTTCCTGTGTAACACAGTGAACTTCCTCATGGCACGACTGGCTCAGATCACTTCAAAGATCACACAAGGCTGTTCAATCACTTCAAATCACTATTACAAATTTATTCATAGGCAAGTAACAGAATGATGTATTCTCAAAGCCCCTCCTGTCTTCTGAGTCCATGACTCAAGGGGTTTTTGTGGGTGCGAAATGAGATCAAACAGAGTGTCTTACACAGTACCTAGCACAAGGTAGGCTCCATAAAATATAACCCTTATTATAATCATTATTATTATTACCCCATGTCTGTGCCATCTCCTCCCACCCAGCGCACAGGAGTTGCCTCAGCAAATTTCTATTATTTCTAAGAAAAAATTTTCTTAAAAACACCACGTTCTCTTTCAGCTCCTCCAAAGTAAAGTAAACACGCCAAATGACCTCCAAAACCCAATGACATGACATTTGTATCCCATGCCGTGATGGAAACCACCTGCCACATTGATGCAGTGCCTTCATGTGCACACAAAGTTCGTTTTCAAATTTATATTTATTATTGAGTCTTGACAAAGAAATTCAATAGGAAGTGGAAAAATAAGTAAAAAGCTGCCAAACCAAGGAAAAACATCCTGTGCTGATGGTAACCCTATCATCAATGGCATTCTCTCCTGCAGTGGAGCAGCGGCCTCACTCAGAAGTCCTCAGGGGCTCAGAACGGACTGCCCAAGAAGCCATCACTCTGGGGAATTGGCTGCCCAGCCCATTCTCAAGGTGTCTGCAGCGGCTCAGCTCCTCACTCCCCAGGCCCCACTGCCACTCTGGGGTCTCCTCCTGCCCTTCAGAACTCAGGGTTTCCCAGTGCCTTGGCATAGCTCATGGTCCAGACCCAGGCCTTTGGGGCCAACCCTGAGGCTGACCAGCATCTGGACAGAGATACTCACTTATGGGCTGGCAGAAGTCAACATTACTTCTGTTCAGTGCAAAGTCTGAAATCAAACCGGAAGCTTCCCACATGCTACAAATAAAATAAGAGGGAAATGAAATTCCCTCTTCCCCGTTTTATTTTGATAAACTATTGATATTTATTTGATAAATAAAACAGTTCTTCCCCTGTTTTATTTTGATAAACTATCAAATACGTAGAAAAATAAAAAGAATAGCATAACAACCATATACCCTTCTCCTAGATTTACCAGTCATCAACATTTTGTCACATCCACTTTGCCTCCCCGCTCTTTCTCTGTCACATATGTATGCACCTAGTGTATGTATGTGTGTATATACTTTTTTGTTAACCCATGTGAAAATAAGTTAGACATTAAAACACACTACATAGAAAAACACAATGCATGTATACATACTTATATGCCTACACATATATATATATATATACACATATCTGTGATTATACACACACACACACACACACACACACACACGAATGTATTGCAGAACACAGAGGCAGGCATCTCTGTATCTGCAGGTTGGGTGCCCAGGGCTTCCCAGTCAACCCTAAATGTGCCCTCTAACTAACATCGTTCAGGCCTCGGAAACAAAAACGTTCCTCCACAGCTCTTGCCCATGTCATCAAAACAAAAGATAAGTGTGTCCAGATGCTGGGAAGGATTGTGGGTTGTGTCTCTGTTGATTTTGGAGGCAGACAAAACCTGAGTATGAGGAGGCTTGAGTGTTTGGGCAAAAGGAAAGACAGACACTTCGACTTCCCAAGTCCTCCCTCTCAGATAGCAAGAATGTGATAGATTCGTACATAACGATGTGCCATTTTCCAGAAGCACACACATTTATTTTCTTGCCTCTTTTTATGCTACAATTTGTTCTTGTGAAGGTACTCACAAGTTAGCATGATATTTCTGAACAGTGGCTCATGACAGCTGAAGAGTATTTTCCCATATTAAAGAATGCGTATCACTCCTAAATTTGTATAAATATAGATCTAAACAACACCTGGGCAGCTACAGTAGATGGTTTTATAGTTATTAAAATATTTAACATTTTAATGCAAATGGTTTTATAGTTATTAAAATATTTAATAAGATTTAATTAAATTTACAAGTAAATAAATTTTGCTTTATTCGAATAATACTGATTTTAAGTGTTATATTTATTAATATTATTTGCATTTTTTATTTAATAAAAGATCATTTAAAATATTTTAGGAAAAATCATAATTTGAAAGTTATTTTATTTTAACTTTTCATATTTTTATATTTTTTTCTTTTACGTTTTCATGAAAATATATTCACATTTTATATATTTTGAATTCAAATATTTTATTTTTTAAACTTTTAGCTCATTACTGTCAATTGAAAATAATGTGTGGTAATATTGATTATGGCTATGTAATTAATGATTTCACTAAAATGAAGGAGTAAAATACTTTCTAAAATAAATATACACCAATGTAAGAATTTTGTGTTTATACATTACATTTCTCATCCAAACCTTGACAATTCATCATCATAACAGCCAGATACGAACTATAATAATTAGATTCAGTTTCTTAAATATTTTGCCAACTTTCAGTCATAAGAAAATCATAGCTTTGTAGAATATTTGTTCTGTCATTGTACAAGTACATTTGAGAAGGTAGGGTAAAACCCATGTTGTTATCAGTTCCCTAGTTTTGTATACAACTGTTTTTGTTTTGTTTTTAAATATTTTTAACATATAAATAGAGATGGGGTCTTGCTGTATTGACCAGGCTGATCTTGACCTCCTAGCTTCAAGTGATTCCCCAGCTCAGCCTCCCAAAGTGCTGGGATTACAAGTGTCAGCCACCATGCCTGGCCAGTATATAACTCTTAAATGTTACACACATGGTTTATGACTTCTATGTATACTCTTATCCAAGGGCCTCTATTCATAGTCTTAAGATCCCAAAATGTTAGGACAGACCTGCACACAAAGAACTTTGGACACACACACACATGCATGTGTCTCATTTATATAAAATATCAACGTAAAACCAAATAAGGGCCAGGCAAGGTAGCTCATGCCTATAATCTAAATATTTTGGCTTCTACACAGCAAAGAAAACAATCAACAAAATGAACAGACAACCCACAAAATGAAAGAAAATGTTTTCAAATTACCCCGACAAGGGATTAATAACCAGAATATATAAGGAGTTGAAACAACTCTATGAAAAAATAATCTAACAATCTGATTTTAAAAATGGGCAAAAGATATGAATAGACATTTCTCAAAACAAGACATATAAATGGCAAAAAGGCATATGAAAAGTTGCTCAAATCATTGATCATCAGAGAAATGCAGATAAAAACTACAATAAGATATTATCTCACCCCAGTTAAAACTGTTTATATCAAAAAGACAGTCAACAGCAAACACTGGCGAGAATGTGGAGAAAAGGGAACCCTTGTATGCTGTTGGTGGTGAGGTAAGTTAGTACAACCAGTATAGAGAACAGTTTGGAGTTTCCTCAAAAGACTGAAAATAAAGCTACCATAGGATCCAGCAATCCCACTGCTGGGTATGTACCCAAAAGAAAGGAAATCAGTATAGTGAAGTGATATCTGCACTCCTATGTTTGATGCAGCACTGTTTACAACAGCTAAGATTTGGAAGCAATCTAAGTGTTCATCAGCAGATGAACAGATAAAGAAAGCGTGGTACATATACACAATGGAGTAGCATTCTGCCATAAAAAAAATCAGAGACAGTCATGGTGGCTTATGCCTGTAATTCCAGCATTATGGGAGGCCAAGGCCAGTGGCTCACTTGAAGTCAGGAGTTCAGGACCAGCCTGGCCTACATGGAGAAACCCCATCTCTACAAAAAAATACAAAAATTAGCCTGATGTGGTGGCTCACACCTGTAATCCCAGCTACTTGAGAGGCTGAGGCAGAAGAATCACTGAACTCAGGAAGTGGAGGTTGCAGTGAGCCGAGACTGCACCACTGCTCTCCATCCTGGGCAACAAAGCAAGACCTGTTTAAAAAAAAATGAGATATAAAGGAAATAAGCCAGTCACAGAAAGACAAACATCTCGTATTCTGACTTGTTTGTGAGATCTAAAAAATAATAATAACTCATGGACATAGAATGTAGAATTATTACCAGAGGCTGGGAAAGGTAGTGCGAGGCTGAGGTGGGTATGATTAATAGGTTAAAAAAAAATAGGTAGAAATGATAAATAACGGCCGGGCGTGGTGGCTCAAGCCTGTAATCCCAGCACTTTGGGAGGCTGAGGCAGGTGGATCACGAAGTCAAGAGATCGAGACCATCCTGGTCAACATGGTGAAACCCCGTCTCTACTAGAAATACAAAAAATTAGCTGGGCACGGTGGCGCGTGCCTGTAGTCCCAGCTACTCGGGAGGCTGAGGCAGGAGAATTGCCTGAACCCAGGAGGTGGAGGTTGCGGTAAGCCGAGATCGCACCATTGCACTCCAGCCTGGGTAACAAGAGCGAAACTCCGTCTCAAAAAAAAAAATAAATTATAAATAAGACATACAATTTTATAGCACAACAGGATGACTATAGTCAATAATACTTGTGCATTGTACATTTAAAAAATAACTGAAAGATACAACTGGATTGTTTGCTACACAAAGGAGAAGTGCTTGAGGGGAGAGATTCCCCATTCTCCATGGTGTGATTATTTCACATGGCATGTCTCTTTCAAAATATCTCATGTACTCTACAAATATATACACCTATCATGTACCTACAATTTTTTTGGAACGGCTAACCAGATAAGGCCTCCCTTGCCTCCTGCAAAGTACAAATGATTGGGTTTGGAAGTGCAGATCTGATTTGAAGTCTTGAGCAATTTCTGGCACCAGACGCTGGAAGGAAAGTTAGCGAATATAAAGTTCTGATAACTTCTAATTTCACGGAATGCCATAGTTCTGGGCCAGTGAGCTTGATGTTTTTTTTCACCTGTCCAGTAGAGGGCGCGCTCCTGAGAGAGGCTTTGGTAGCCAGAGGCTTCCTGAATGCTTAACTGCGGGTGGATTTGCGGGCAGCTGGTTTTGTGCAAGCTACAGTAGAGAGATCCCCTTCCTTACCCCTTCTCCTTCAGTGGGAGCTCAGCAAGCTCGAGGAGTGGCTGCTGGAGTTAGAGACCACTGCCTGCTTCTTGCTATTTGTTTTTTTTTCCTTTTTGCCTGTTGTTAAACATTTACCAGCACACTATTGCTTCATATTATATGATATCCATAAATAGATCATTTTAAGTACTGTAAAATAATTGTTTCGCGGAAAAAAAACCCCAGCCAAAATTGTATAAACACTGTAATCCTAATTATTGCTGCATATAGCTGTATCACTTGTGTTTCATTTTTTACTTGGAAACAAACATGAAAAACATCTACAAAAGCATATCGGGTTTTGTTTCCAGGTAGTGGTATTAATGGCGAATATTTCATCACTCTAATTTTTGCATTTTCCAAATATATACATTTATTTTTATTTATTTATATGTTTTGAGACAGAATCTTACTCTGTCACCCAGGGTGGAGGGCAGTGACAAGATCTTGGCTCATTGCAACCTTCGCCTCCCAGGTTGAAGTGATTCTCCTTCCTCAACCTCCCAAGTAGCTGGAATGACAGGCTCCCACCACCACACCTGGCTCACTTTTGTGTTTTTAATATAGATGGCGTTTCGCCATATTAGCCAGGATGGTCTTGAACTCCTGACTTCAAGTGATATGCCCGCCTTAACCTCCTAAAGTGCTGAGATTACAGGCATAAGCCACTGCACCTGGCTGTTGAAATATATAACATTTTATCATCAGAAGCCAACTTAAAAACTCAAGCAGTCTCTTGCGGACATGTGTAGATTGTGCTTTTGTTGAATTGGTACTAAGGATTATCAAGGAGATTAGCAGAAACTGAGAGAGGGAGGAAGACAGAGGCAAGATCATTGAAGAACTGCAGATAAATAGACTCTCGCTTTTTCTTGAATGGATCTATCACACCATCACTACAGTCTTTTAATTGATAATGATTTATAATGTGTGCTTTTGTTTTTGTTTTGAGATGGAGTCTCTCTCTGTCACCCAGGCTGGAGTGCAGTGGCTCTATCTCAGCTCACTGCAACCTCCACCTCCCAGTTGCATGCAATTCTCTTGCCTCAGCCTCCCGAGTAATGGAAGCTTGGCTGTATTTTACCCTTTTTTGCTTGAAAAATTGTTAGCTATTTTAACTTTTTAGGAGTGTAAATTTATAGTCACTTACGTCAAGTTATAAAACACTTCTGTCTGTCTGGTTGCTATTGCATTAGCTCCTTATTTAATTTGGGATGAATTGACATCTTCTCCTCATTGGGTCTTCCTATCTGGGATCATGTTCTTTCCATTGTTTCAAGTCTTTTATAGCCCATACTAAACCTTTATATTTCCCTTCATATGGATTCTTCCATTACCATTTTAGAGTCATTCTTAGAGATTCTATTTTTTATTGTTATTAGAGAAGGAATCTCTTTTTCTCTTTATGTCTTTTCATCTGTTATTACTGGTATATATAAAAAAACTATTGACTTTGGCATATTTATTAGGTATCTGGCTGTATGATTGAAACTTTATTATTTTTAATAGCTTTTCAGATGGCTCTCTTGGGTTGTCTTGACATATACCGGCTGCAAATAATATGAATTTGTCTCTTCTTCCCACAATTATATATCTTATTTCTACTTTATACAGAAGTGCATTGGATGGGAATTCAAGAACAATGTTGACAAATGAAAATGACCACTGGTAGCCTTTTCTTTCCCAAATTTAAGCACAATATCTGAAATACATCAGTCACCATGGAATGGGACATAAGTTTGATGTTTTTATTTTTTTTTTTGAGACGGAGTTTCGCTCTTGTTACCCAGGCTGGAGTGTAATGGCGCAATCTCGGCTCACCGCAACCTCCACCTCCTAGGTTCAGGCAATTCTCCTGCCTCAGCCTCCTGAGTAGCTGGGACTACAGGCACACGCCGCCAGGCCCAGCTAATTTTTTGTATTTTTAGTAGAGACGGGGTTTCACCATGTTGACCAAGATGGTCTCGATCTCTTGACCTCGTGATCCACCCACCTCGGCCTCCCAAAGTGCCGGGATTACAGGCTTGAGCCACCGCACCCGGCCCCACTTGCTCTTGATGAATGATCTTTTTAATGTATGCTTGAATTCAATTTAGAAGTATTTTGTGAGAATTTTTGCGTCAATCGTCCTCAGAAGCATTGGCCTGTAGTTTTCTTTTCTGCTGTGACTGTCTGGTTTTGGTAGCAGGGTAACGCTGGCCTCATAGGATTAGTTTGGAAATATCCTCTCCTCCATTTTTTGAAATAATTTGAGTAGGATTAGTACTAGTTCTTCCTAAATATTTAGTAGAATTCAACAGTGAAGCCATCGACTGCCAGACTTTTCTTTACTGGGAGACTTTTTCTTTTCCTTTTTTTTAACTTTTATGTTCAGGAATACACGTGAAGGTTTGTTATGCAGGTAAACTGGTGTTGTGGGGGTTTGTTGTACAGATTATTTCATTACCCAGGTATTAAGCCCAGGACCCAATAATTATCTTTTCTACTCCTCTCCCTCTTCCCACCCTCCATCCTCCAGTAGGCCTCAGTGTCTGTTGTTTCCTTCATTGTGTTCACAGATCCTTTTCATTTAGCCCCACTTACATGTGAGAATATGCAGTATTTGATTTTCTGTCCCTGTGTTAGTTTGCTATGATGATAACCTCCAGCTCCATCCATGTTCCTGCAAAAGACACTACGTCATTCTTTTTTATGGCTGCATAAAAAAGAGTATTCCATGGTGTGTATGTACCACATTTTCTTTATACGATCTGTCATTGATGAGCCTTTAGGTTGATTTCATGTATTTGCTATTGTGACTAGTTGGTTGGCCTTTTTGAAGACACAAATCTGCACCAATTATGACAAAAGATAGTCAGCTAGCATGTGGTTTTCCCGAATAACACACTTAAGCATCCACTAAGATGGCAAACATTTCTTTTCTTTCTTTCTTTTTTTTTTTTGAGATGGAGTTTTGCTCTTCACCCAGGCTGAAGTGCAATGGCACGATCTCGGCTCACCGCAACCTCCGCCTCCTGGGTTCAGGCAATTCTCCTGCCTCAGCCTCCTGAGTAGCTGGGATTACAGGCACGCACCACCATGCCCAGCTAATTTTTTGTATTTTTAGTAGAGATGGGGTTTCAACATGTTGACCAGGATGGTCTCGATCTCTTGACCTCATGATCCACCCGCCTCGGCCTCCCAAAGTGCTGAGATTACAGGCTTGAGCCACCGCGCCCAGCAAAACAGGTACATTTCTTATTGATGGCCGCTAAGTGGTGTCTGTAGCATTTTATTAATATAGTTGTTCCATCTACACACTATGCCTTTTTAACTGAGTTGTCCTACATTGCAAGTACATGTTTTTAGTGTTGTGTGCCTTCTGTGCTCTTCCTGCAGGTTTGCTATTAAAATATGTTAAACTATATTTTAGAAAGAAAGATACCAATCTCCATACACGACAAAAAAAAATGGGGCTGGGAGTGGTGGCTCCTACCTGTAATCCTAGCCCTTTGGCAGGCCAAGGCTGGTGCATCACCAGAGGTTGGGAGTTCAAGACCAGCCTGACCAACTTGGAGAAACCTCATCTCTACTAAAAATATAAAAAATTAGCCAGGCATGGTGGCACATGCCTGTAATCCCAGCTACTCGGAAGGCTGAGGCAGGAGAATCTCTTGAACCCAGGAGGTGGAGGTTGTGGTGAGCCGAGATCGGCCATTGCACTCCAGCCTGGGCAACAAGAGCAAAACTCCGTCTCAGAAAAAAAAAAAAGATAGATTGTAGTGGCAAAAAGGTAAGACATGAAACGGTGTATGCAATATGCACTCATATTTTTTAAAAAGCACATACAATGCCTTTAAAAGGATACACAAAAGCTGGCAATAACTGTCGAAACAATGACCCTGTGGGTAAGAGGTTGGGGAGGTGGTGCAGAGTTTGTGTGGGGCGTTGGGAGTGATGAGAAATGTACCTCTCAGTGACATGCACAGGTGCCTGTTAGGTTGCTTACCACATATTAACTATGCAAATAAATGTGTATGAAAGGTCTTCCCACTCAGATCAGATAAATAAGCACATATTTTCTTATAGACTTTTACATTTTCTGTACTTGTTTTTAGGTTCAGATTTCTAATTCAACTGGAATTGATCTTGGGAACAAATGTACAATATTGTTTTTCTAACTCTGAGCCCTGAATCACAGGTGGGGAAACTCCCAGGCAGGGAGTAGGGAAAGGAGCAGGCTGGTGCGGCTCCACCTTCATCCAGCCTCTAGGTCAAAACCCCGCCTCGACCTTGCAGTCTGCACGTGCAGGTGGGGGTGTGCTGTTAGCAGCTGGAGATCACAGCCAGGAATTCAGAGGTGAGTTCAGGTCTAGTGAAGCAAAATTCAGTCATTTCAGAGGAAGGAAAAACAGAGGAGGATGTCCACGTTCTTGCAGTTACCAATCCTGGAAAAGCAAAATAAATAGAGGAAAACAAAAATCTGAACCATCAACTTCTGAAAGTCCAACCTTAAATCAGCCTTAAAAAGAAATTAAAGGGGCTGGGCACAGTAGCTCATGCCTGTAATCCCACACTTTGGGAGGCTGAGGTGGGCAGATCACCTGAGGTCAGGAGTTTGAGACCAGCCTGGCCAATGTGGTGAAACCCTGTCTCTATTTAAAAATACAAAAATTAGCCAGGCACGGTGGTGCATGCCTCTAATCCCGGTCAGGAGGCTGAGGCAGGAGAATCACTTGAACCTGGGAGGTGGAAGTTGCAGTGAGCCGAGTTTGCAGCATTGCACTCCAGCCTGGGCAACAAGAGTGACAAAGAAAAGAAAGAAAGAAAGAAAGAAAAAGAAAAAGAAAGAAAGAAGAAAGAAAGAAAGAAAGAAAGAAAGAAAGAAAGAAAGAAAGAAAGAAAGAAAGAAGAAAGAAAGAAAGAAAGAAAGAAAGAAAGAAAGAAAGAAAGAAAGGAGGGAAGGAGGGAAGGAGGGAAGGAGGGGAAGGAGGGGAAGGAGGGAGAGAGGGAGGGAGGGAAGAAAGGAAGGAAGGAATGAATTGAAGAGAAAGTAACACAGAATGTTTTAAAGTCCACAGCGTGGTTACCCTGGGCCTAGAAAAAGCCTGTCTCAAACGGGGAGGAGGCACTCATCACCAAGAACCTACACCTGCGATGTCAGGTGGGAAACACGTGGGAGAAGACGGAATTCTGCAGCCACTGAGGCTGGCGACACAAGAAAGCTGAAAATCTTCGGGGCTTGGAACGGCTTATATTTCTTTACTCTTTGGTCTTTGTTGAACTCCTACTGTAAAACAGGAATGTCTAGGAGCTGGAGTTATCGTAGTGAGCAAAACGGCCAAACCCCTCTGCCTCTGGGGTGTTTGCCTCCTAGTGCGGGGAGACAAGCAGCAAAGAAAACCATGAAGGGAAGGACCAGACAGTGTATCAGATGGAGGTGACTGTCATGGAGAAACAATAGCAGGGGGAGGGGGAGGAATGGGGAGTCGGGGGAGAGGGATTGTGGAGGTAGTTGGAGAAGGTGCCTTTTCCCCAGGACCTAGATGGTGCTCTGTAGATACCCGGGGAACGGGTGGCCAGGCTGGGCCGGCCCATGCAGTAGTGCCCACACTGTGAAGGTGCAACAGCGGGAGTTGGGGGAGCGTGCCAGGGATAAACTAAGAAAGCCTGGCCACCTCATGGAGTTTGCTCTGTGGGTCCTGGGGCTGGACTGGTGTGACCTCCAGCTTCAGGACCCATGTGCACATGGGGACAATCTGATGCCCAAGGAGTTTGGGGACTTTTGGAGGCAAGGCCCTGCCCAGGCAGGATTACCTTGAACAGCCAATGTATGTATGTATGTATTTATATTTCCTTTCTCATTCTGCCCTCCTCCCGCCACCACCCAGGCTGGAGTGTAGTGGCCTGATCTTGGCTCACTGCAACCTCTACCTCCCAAGATCAAGCAGTTCTCCCTGCTTCAGCCTCCTGAGTAGCTGGGATTACAGATGTCCACCACCACCCCAGCCTAATTTTTATTTTTTCGCCGAGACAGGGTTTTGCCATATTGGCCAGGCAGGCCTCAACCTCCTGATCTCAGGTGATCCACCCGCCTTGGCCTCCCAAAGTGCTGGTATTACACGGGTCAGTCACTGTGCCTAGCCTAGGGGGTACTTTTTGAGATGAGGGTGTAGACGGGCATCACTGGAGTAATTACAGGACAAGTAATATCTACATCTGGATACACACATATGCCCTACCTGTTCCCCACCTTTAAGGCTGACCTTTTGTCCTCTGATCCTGTCTCTGGCTTGCAGGCACTACCGACCTCTGGACCATCAGCCATATCAACCCAAATTCAGGCCCGGCCCAGCTCATCCCAGTACCCAGCAGTGGAGGCTAAAGAAGATGGAAAATAAGGAGCGAAAGGGAGACAGATTGCGGGGAGGGGGCATCCATATGCCTTCTTTTTTTCTCCTTTCTTTTATGTAAATACTGTCATCTGCCATTAAATGTGAAGATGATGTTGATTGCAGAAACCGCCTGACAGCTTAGTGGAAAGCACTCCCTGTTCATTACACAAATATCCAAGGCCTCACTTTTAATCACTCATGGAGTGCCACATTCACCCCAGTTCCTGCCAACAGCATGACCCTTCTCTTCGAGAGGTTGGAAGGAATCAAGAGGAAGCCAGATGAGCCTAAGCCTCTTACCGACTCCCTGACCCTTCGGGAGGAAACTGTCTAATCAGAAAAACAGGGTCACCCCTCAATCGAGAGACCATTACTGAGCAGGAAGCAGCTCCCATTTCCTTTTGGGGTATTTCCTTTTGGTTTGAGCCTCAAATACTCTCCTAGGTGGAAAGACCTCCTGGAATACAGTTTTCTGTAGAGAATGGAAAGAACATCAACATCACAAATGTGGGCTCACTTGGAAGCCTCCGATTTCAGACCCAGTAAGCGCTTCCAGGTCCCTGCCTTTGAGGTGGGAGCATAAGACTCTGTGATGTGGACTTCACCATTCATTCCTCTGCCCACATGCAAAGCACCTACTGTGCACCGGCTCGTGGCTACGCATGCCGGACTTGGAGACGGGAAAGGTGTGGCCTGTCCTGGGGGCTCAGTCTGGGGAAAGGACAGACATGAAAATCTGTAAGACCAGGTGGCTTTTGTGGATGCTGGGATGGAGTCTGAATAGGGATGGTGGGGCAGAAACACAGGAGAGACAGGAGGAGGAACAGGCACAGCTTTGAGGAGGAAAAAAGATCTGAGATTGCTGGGAAACAAGGTCAAGAAGGAGCCATAAGAGGTAGCCAGGCCAGCGAAGAGATGTTACAGCTTTCATTGGACCAGCAAGGGGACGAATGTAGAAATAGAGGACGTTTGTGTGAGGCTCCTTAACTTCCCAGAACCTTTGCACATACTTCCTGTATTTCAGGCTTCCCCTCTTAGGAGCCCCAGCCTTCCCAAGGTAGAAGCCAGCAGCTCTTTCCCAGCTCTCCTTACAGCTAGGGTACAGCCATATGGCCTTGAGTCCCCCAGTCAGACTCAGAGAAGGGAGGCTTCAGTTTGGAAGCCAGTGGTGTGATAACAGATGTGGCTCTTGGACTCACCCTGCAGGCTCCCTCCAGCGAGGGTGGCTGCAATCCCAGTGGTAACCACTGTGTCCACCATCACCCACACCAGCCTCCTGTCTCTATTTGGCAGCAGAGGCGCTGGGCCCTCCACTGGGCTGGAATGTGGCTATTGCTCCTACCCAAGAGACTCCAAGCCTGCACTCCTGGTTCTCCTGAAGGCTCTGAGAGCTGCTAACATCCTTTAATGATCTCCTTTTCTCTCTAATCTAACAAGAGTGGGTTTTATCACTTGTAATCAAAAATTCTGATTGGTATAGTCGAGATATAACAGGAGCTAGAACGAGAGACACAGATAGGAGCCAAGTGCCAGCATCCATGTGCAGCCCTAGAGTCTAGATTTGACTCTGGAGCCCAGTGGCTTTCCTTTGGGTGCTGCAGAGACCTGACAATTTCATGGAACTTCCTGAGGACTGAGCTGGGGGCTTCTGCACCCACTTCCTACACTAGTCACTGTGCCTAGCCTAGAGGGTACTATTTGAGATGAGGATGTTCTGTCTTTAACTCTTTCACACACTGCTGAGCTTTCAAATGCAGATTGCATTTCAAAAAAAAAAAAAACAACAACAATAAAGGGCCGGGTACAGTGGCTCCCGCCTGTAACCCCAGCACTTTGGGAGGCCAAGGCGGGCAAATCACTAGGTCAGGAGTTTAAGACGAGTCTGACCAACACGATGAAACCCTGTCTCTGCTAAAAATATAAAATTAGCCGGGTGTGGTGGTGTGCACTTGTAGTCCCAGCTACTCGGGAGGCTGCGGTAGGAGAATCTCTTGAACCCAGGTGGTGAAGGTGAGCTGAGATCACGCCACTGCACTCTAGCATGGGTGAAAGAATGAGACTCCATTTCAAAAGTTAATTAATTAATTAATTAATTAAAAACCAGTAATAATAGCCCTGCTGTTCATGGAGCACTTGCTGCTTGTCCAGCACTGTGCCACAGGTTGTGTCATCCAAGGTGGCCGCAGTAGAATCTTCTGTCACACAGGCTCTTGTTACGACATGACCTTGACAGCTCCTGCATCAAGAGGGCCATGGATCTGTGGCTACTGTGGAAGTGACGCTGTGTGACTTCCAAGGCCAGGTCATAAAAGTGGATGCAACTTCTGCCTGGTTCTCGTGGAGCTCTGTCTTACAGCCCCGCCGCCATGCTGGAAGGAAGTCTTGGCCAAGCATGGGTGCTGCAGCTGACAGACTCTTGGCCAAGCATGGGTGTCACAGTCTGGACACTCAGCTAAGACCCCAGTATGCAGTCAGCATCATCTGTCAGGCAGGCAATCCAGGAAGCCCAGAATGAGTCTAGCCGCAGCCACCTTCCAACCAAACCCGTGAGAGACTGAATGAGAACTGCCGAGATGAGCCCCAACAATCCCCAGAAATGTGAAGGACAATAATAAAATAATTGTCGTTGTTTTAAGCTGCTACGTTTTGGAGTTTGTTTGTTTGAGAAAGAGTCTCATTCTTGTTGCTCAGGCTGGAGTGCAATGCAATGGCACCTCACGGGTTCAAGCCATTCTCCTGTCTCAGCCTCTCAAGTAGCTGGGATTGCAGGCATGCACCACCATGCCCAGCTAATTTTGTATTTTTAGTAAAGATGCAGTTTCTCCATGTTGGTCAGGTTGGTCTCGAACTCCTGACCTCAGGTGATCTGCCCACCTCAGCCTCCTAAAGTACTGGGATTACAGACGTGAGCCACTGCGCCCAGCCTGAAGTATTTTACAGTTGCAGCAGTACATAACTGAAACACACTGTCTCAGCACCTTAACTAATAACACACTTAATATTCACCGTGACCTATGAGGCAGGTGTTATTATTATCCATCGTGGTTAGTAGAAGCCTTGCTTTTATAAATGAAGGAGGAGAGACACGGAGAGGGTGAGTAACTTTCCCAATGGCACGCAGGTGACAAGTGGTGGAGCTCGGATCAAACACAGACTGTCTGGCCTTAGAGTCAGCCTATGTTACTGCAGGAGCACGCTGCCTCGCTTGAAAAGCCCTATTGTAAGCCCAGAGTCACGAGAGGACTTTAAGGAGGGAAGTGGAGTGGGGTAGCCGTGGTCAGATTTGTGTTTTAGGAAGATGTGGTGTTGGGGAGGAATTGAGGGCAGGTGTCAGGGCAAGGCTGGAGGCAGAGGTCACCCTGGCCACTGCAACATCTAGGTTAGCCCTCAGCAAGGCCTCACCCCAGGCAGAAACAGATCTAAGAGACAGCGCAGGGGCAGGTCACTGGCTAGGTCATTAAAAGGGGGAGGGGCAGGCTCAGAGATGGCACATTGTCAATTGTCACCATGTTTATTGTGGTGGCTGGAAGATAAAGATACCAGCCACTACTTACCTTATTGATTTCAGCAATTGCTAAATGCAGTAAGTTATCACTCGCAAAGATCAGCCTTGGGTACCAGCTAATATCACAGTTATCAGAAAACATGTCCCCAAGGTGAGCAGAACTAGGACGTGTGTCAGTAGAAATATGTGTGGTTGTGCCATGCTAACAATCAACCCTAAAACCCCAGAGGTTTAAAAGAGAACTGCACTTACTCGTCTGTCCCCTGAGGTCAGTCAAGGGCTCTGCTCCACATTTCCCCCCATCCGTGGCCCCCTTCTCAACCACTGCTGATTACCATTGCAGAGCGCGAGAGCGCTTCGGAGAGTCTCAGACCAGCCATTAGGTCTTTCCCCCAGAAATGACCCAGGTTATAACCACTCACACTCATTGGCCAGATCAGGATCAGGTCACCTGACCTCCACAACTGCCAGGGGGCCAGGAAGTTCAACCAGATCCCAGGAGGTAAGAGTTAGGTCCCGGTGGTCAGCAGTAGATGATAGTGTGGGTGTGTCCTGCCTACAGGGCAGGGTGCTGGTGCCTCTGTACCCCGGCTTCATCTGGGTTAGCACTATTTATGCGTCTTTTGACCCCACGTGAGCTGCTCAGAGCTGAAAGCCTGTCTCCCTCTTCTCTCTAGCAGTGCGCTCTCGCGTCGATCTGATTGCCGGTTACACAGACTGAAAAGTCATCAGGTGTGCGCTTTTTCTATGTGTATATTATACTTTAATAAAAAGCTAATTTAAAAAATGGGAAAGGCCCACTCACTCCAGCAGGGTAAAAACGCTTTTATCCCAGAGTCTCAGCTCTTGGGACTGGTCCCATTCATTCCTCAGCTCTACTCACTCTCAAAATCAAAAAGCTGATCCTCAGCCTGACAGCCGCTGGTCCGGGAAGCAGGACCAAGTCAGCTTCCGTCATTCAGTGTCCTTAGGGTCTCCCTGCTGTCTGGCTGAGGCTGGACATGGGTACCGCGTGGGTTAATTGTGCGGCTGCACAGCGGGAACCTCTCAGATGCACAAACTCCATTAACCTGGAAATCTGGGTGAGGAGACACGGTTTGTCTCCTGTCTGTGCTCCTGGGACCTGGCAAACATCTGACCTCTCCTGGATGACTTTTCCAGGTCAGCCTATTATGAACGAATCCTTACTAATTCGGTCACCCTTCCATTTCTTAAGTATGATTTGTGGCTTAATTGCAGCAGGAAAAAAATAATGAGAAGTGCACAGCCCAGGCCATATCCATAATTCATAACTGCAATAAAACCCTCCACATGCTGTCGTGACTTATGGCAGACTTAGCGGTGTGCACCCTGGGGCCAGCCAAGGGCCCAGATGTTTCCGCTGCAGAATTTAGAGCTCATGGGCTGGAGGATCCAGGCTTCCCAACACTCATGGCAAAGCTCAATCCTGGTTGGAGGCAAAAACCAGAGCATTGGCTTAGGGCCCAGGGACTTGGGAGTGGCCCATGTGTAGGCTGCCCAGGAAAGCAGGGTGTGTTGGCGGCTTGGAGGCCAGAGGCATCATTGAGGGAGCAACTGCAAAGTATCTCAAACCTACGGAAACCCCTCACCATCATCAAACAGCAGGGTGGGTCTGCACCAGCCCCAAGAGAGTGGAAGGATGATACATTAGCTAGGAGACTGGGCTACGAGTGATAGACAACCCGGGTCAAATAGCTTAAACTACAAGGGGAATTTATTGGCTCACATAACTGAAAAGTCCAAAGATTTCAGGCTTCAGGTGAGGCTTGATCCAGAGGCTCAAATGATGTCATCAGATAGAAGGCATCTTCCATTCTTTCCTCTGCTTTGCACCTCAGGCACCACTCGGTGGCCACTCACTGGCAGTTCCAGGGTTCCCTCTCAAGAAACCAAATGGCTGCAGGAGTTTCAGCTCTTACAGCCTCAGGGAAGAAAGACTGCCTCCTTCTGCCAAGCACTGAATGAAGGCCCCAGCTCTGACTGCACCCATTGGGTCAGGTGTCCATTGCTAAACCAATTACCAGCAGAGGGGTGTGGAGGAGAGCAGAACACACTGAGTAACTGGAACCAAGCAGGCAAGTGAAGTCCACAGACTCCGTATACTGAAAAAGAGGGGAAGGGCCGTTTCCTAGGGGGAGACTTGTTTGACCAAAAGAAGCAGAACTGGAGATGCTAGGAAGGAAAAGGGCAGGTGCCTACGACCTAGGCCAGCAGTGGACAAACTGGGTCTGGGGGCCACACCCAGCCCAACACGTTTGTGTAGGTAAAGTTCTGTTGGCGCAGAGCCATGCCATTCATTCACAGGCTGTCTGGGGCTGCTTTTGCACTGCAGTGGCAGAATTAAGTCACTGTCACAGACTCTGTCCATCTGGCCTGCAGTCTAAAAAGCTACCATCTGGCCCTTTTCAGAAAGTTCCCTGAGCCTGGGCTTAGGGAAAACTTTATTTTAAGGGGTCCTTCTGAGACGATGGCTAAGCACAAATGCTGGAAACTCACAGCATCCAGGCACCTCGAAATCAGAGTTGACATCTTCTCCGGCCTTCTGCCCACATTCTGGCTGGGGACCAGGGTGGCGCTGAGAGAGCCAGGATGCAAGAAGTCCTGTGGGTGTGAGCTGGTTCGGCCAGGTCAGGGCAAGGGCACCTGGTCCTACTGTGCTGCTTCCAACCAGGTGACCTAGGGTGTGACACACATCTCTCTTGGCTGGGTGCACGGGATGAGGCTGGGGGTCCCCAGGCCCTCTCCATAGCTAGCAGTTGGGACCTTCTGGGGTGAGCCATGGAGGGGGACTCCTCCTCTTCCCTCACCCAAATCTGGCTTCAGGAGGCAGAATCGCCAGCAGGAGGCATAAAGAGACCCCATCACTGCTGTGCAGGAGGAAGGGGGATCTCTGCGCCGCACCCCTGCGACCACCTGTGCGCATCTGACAGTCACCCTCCTGCAGGCTCTTGTCACCACTGCCACTTGGGGCATTGAAACAGGCTGGGCTCTGATGTTGGGAGAGGCATGCCTGCCACAGCTGTCCCACTGGTGTCCCAGAGACCCGACCATGTGGCTCTCCTCTCTGGGAGGATGGAGGGCAATTGGCCTGCTCAACCTTTCCTGTCCCTACTCTGTGGTGTGACTCAGGCTAAGGTGACCCCACCTGCCCTCCAGGAAGGTCCCATGTGCACATGAGTGGGCCCCAGGCAGTGTGCAGTTTTCTATGCAGGAGGCCACCACCGGCCACCTCCGGAGTCTCTGCATGGGGACTCCATGCCTGCAGACTCTTCTTTGACCAGCCCCAGGGGAGGCAATGCTTATCGTTGACCTCAGTATTTCCCGTGAGCCCATCAAGAGCTGCTGTTCCTGCCCAGTGCTCTCTCTGCTCTGTGTGTGCTGGTCCCGAGCTTCCCATTGGGTTTGGCTGGTGGGGAGCCCAGCAGGTCAAGTCAAGAGAAGATAACTAGATTGGGTGACTTCGCCCTCCCCGTGGGACCCTCGGGGGCTGGCTGCAGCCCCTCGCATGTAGCTCTCTGTATTCTGGTAACTTCTCTGTCCCTTCACCGCTCCTTACTATTGCAAGCCCCTGGGTGCTGACCTCCCTCTTGGGGTTTCCCTATCACCTGCCCAAATCTGGCTTCTTGGTTTCTGTCAGGACCCTGTCTAATATACAAGCCAAGCCACACGGAGCCTCAGAGAGACCTGGATGGTGACAGGGCTGGTGAAAGCGGGGTGATGGGGACCAAGGCCTGGCTCAGGGGAAGCCAGCCTGGATTGCTCTGGTGGCCTGCACACCTGCCCCAAATGCCCGCCCACAAAGAAGTCCCCTGAAATTCCGATGGCCGGTTAGTCTAAGCTCCCTTGGCCTGCTGAAGACCGCAGTGGTAGGGCCAAGTCTCCCCAAGGTTTGAGAATTCCAACAAGTTTACTAAAGGGCGAGCAAGGATCTGCTTGCCTGAGGCCTGTTCCCTGGAATGGGGCAACGAGCTTGGAGCCCCCCAAAAGGCCTCCCATGGAAGCATGCACACAGCTGCACCTTCGTTCTGCAAACAAGAATAGAGACTACACTGCCCTGCTGAAGAGTTAGGGAGCTGAAAGATTCTGGGTTTCAAAGAGTTTTCTGTCTGTAGAGACAGACAAGTCATAAATAAAGACATAAATTTATGACAGACAAGTCATAAATAAAGAGTAACAAGAGTTACTTGTTAACTTGCTTAATTGTTGCAAATTAACAAGTAACAAGGAGAAAATTCTGATGTTACCATGAAAAATGCTACAATTTAGGGAAACACTGGGAATGGGGGAGCACTGAGGCTGGAGCCCTTGAGGTTGTTTGAAGGAGACATCTGAGTGCCTCCAAACCAAGGGTAGAGGAACGCTGTCACCAGGAGGAGAGGAGAAGGGAGGACCCCCTGCAGAGGGAGCCAGCTTAAAGCTCAGCTCTCCTACTGAGACAGCAGCGCCCCTCCTGGCTGGAAAGTCACCTGGGAGCCTGCTCCTCCTGGAATCACCCCCTCCTGCTCTCTCTGAGGTATGTTCATTCTTGATTGGATGACCAGAAGTCTCAAATCCCCCAATAGTCCGGAGAGCTGCTCTCTGGCCTGGTGAGACGGCTGATTCCTGCTTTCCAGTTTGCTTTATTGACAATTATATATGAGCTCATTGTTCCCAGTGTTTGGACCAATGCATGAATAAGGCTGGAGACAAAGGAAGAGGCACCCAAGCCTAAGCCATGGCCGGGCGCGGTGGCTCACGCCTGTAATCCCAGCACTTTGGGAGGCCGAGGTGGGTGGATCACGAGGTCAAGAGATCAAAACCATCCTGGTCAACATGGTGAAACACCGTCTCTATCAAAAATAAAAAAAAATTAGCTGGACACGGTGGCACATGCCTGTAATCCCAGCTACTGAGGAGGCTGAGGCAGGAGAATTGCCTGAACCCAAGAGACGGAGGTTGCGGGGAGCTGAGATCGCGCCATTGCACTCCAGCCTGGGTAACAAGAGCGAAACTCCGTCTCAAAAAAAAAAAAAAAAGAACACATACCTAGCTTTAGAATTGTGTATTTCATTCTAAGTAATTTAGTTCCTGCCTTTTACACTTGCAATTAAGAGATGGTGAGTGACAAAAGATTTCTTCTCTGTAGGCAGAAAAGTACATACCCACAAGCTTGTGCACCCACCCAAATTCCATCAGCACTCTCATGCATGTCCAGGTACACACAGGCCCTTGCCTCTGCCTGTACCACACGTACACACACGTGCACACATGTGCACACCCCATGCAAGTGCATGCAGAGATGTGTGCACATGGGAGCTCACGCTGATGGACTAAACATCCTGTGTGGTCATTGCATGCTTGCACTAGCACTGTGTGTGCAGCTTCACATTATGACTTTTAAGAGGCCCTGAGCATGGAAAAGCTTCTGTAGTATTTTTGCCTCCAATAAGGAATTTAAAAGAAAATAGTTATTTTTTAAAATATCAGAAAATTTGCTGGGTGCAGTGACTCATGCCTGTAATCCCAGCATTTTGGTAAACTGAGGCAGGAGGATCACCTGAGGTCAGCAGTTCAAGACCAGGCTGGCCAGTATGGTAAAAACCCATCTCTACTAAAAATACAAAAATGAGCCAGGTGTGGTGGTGGGTGCCTGTAATACCAGCTACTTGAGAGGCGGAGGCAGGAGAATCGCTGGAACCCAGGAGTTGGGGGTTGCAATGAGCAGAGACTGTGCCACTGCACTTCAGCCTGGTAACAGAGCGAGACTCCATCTCAAAAAAAAACCTGCTAGGGGCTGGGCACAGTGGCTCATGCCTATAATCCCAGCACTTTGGGAGACTGAAGTGGGTAGATCGCTTGAGCTCAGGAGTTCAAGACCAGCCTGGGCAATATGATAAAACCTTGTCTCTACTAAAAATACAAAAGGTAGAGGAGTATGGTTATGTGTATCTGTAGTCCCAGCTACTTGGGAGGCTGAGGTGACTAAATCACTTGAGCCCAGGGGGTGGAGCCTGCAGTGAGCCACGATTGTGCCTCTGTGCTCTAGCCTCAGTGACGGAGCAAGACCCTGTCTCAGAAAAAAAAAAAAAAAACTTTGAGGGGCTTGGGTACCACCCGCTACATTTTGATCCAATTGGTCTAGGGCGGGGCCTGAGCATCTGTATTTAGAAAACCTTCCCAGGTGATTGTAACATGCAGCCGAGGTTGGGAATCTCTGGTCTACAGGACCCCTAATGAGTGAATGTCCCATGACGGGGAACTCACTACCTGATTTAGCAGCCCCACTTGCTTTGTGGACAAGTTCAGAGTTGAGAGCTTTTCTCCATGATGTGGTTCCAAATTTCCAGAAAGGTTAAAGCAAGCCCAAGGTGGGGGTGTCTTCCTACCATCATTAGCTAGGGAGGTGTTCACTGATTCTGCTACCCTCCTCTGGTGGCTGGCTGCACTCTAGCGTAACCTGCCTCCTCCAGGACGTCTGCCTGACTACTCCAACCCCCAGGCCTCTCTCCCAGTTCTGGGCACCCAGACCCCCAAGGACAGAGCCCTTGCTTCCTGTTCCTCCTGTCTAAGCCTCGTCTCCAGCGGGCTTCTGTCAGGTGACAGTGCAAGCAGCTGGCATTATAGGGCTGCAGGTCTGGAGAGAGCACAGGATGGGAGGCCACCAGATGCTGGCCAGATGCACGACCAAGGCAGGCCCTTCACTGTTCAGAGCCTGCTGGCTCAGCCACGTGGTGGGGCTGATGCACCTGCATGAAACACCTGAACAAATGTGCAGAGCCTGCCAGCACCACACCTGCACACGGAGGGCTCCACGTGGCTTCACCCCAAGCTGGGTGCCTGACACGAGGCTGACTTCTCCACTAGGCACCACAGACCCCACACCAAGAGCCCACGCTACTTTTAGACCCTCAAAATGTCTTAGATTTCTTTAAAAATCAGAAGAAAATGATGACTCTAATGTAGCCTGGGTTATATTTGTCTTCACACTGATGACACTGTAAAAGATCAGTGTTAGGGTTTCATGGAGGCTGGGACCCGTGGAAGCCAAACTGCAGCCCTAGCAAGGGTGGCAATCTCCAGGCCTAGAGCGGGGCCCAGTGGGATCCCCACACATTCCCAGTGGGCACAGACCAGTGTTTCAGATGGCACTGTCTGTGCCCATTGACGCTGACTTCTATCAGAGGAGTTTCTCCAGCAAAGCGAGGTAGGTGAAAGCATGGGCTCTAAAGTTACATGGCTGGAACCTGAGCTGCGTGACAGGCAGGTCACTTCACGAACTCTGTACTTCTGTTTCTGTTGCTGTAAAATGGGGGTGCTAAGCCTCCTTCCAGGGTCGTGAGGACTCAGGGAGCTGATGCACTGAGAGACCCAGGCACCTGGGAGGCCTGTCCCCATCCTCCACTGGGACAGCAGCACATCCAGGGGTATGGCAGACAGCAGTGGGCTCTTTCTGGGGCCCCGGGACAAGGCCAGGCCCTGGGCATCACTGCAAGTTTCAGACACACATGAGCCCTTGGGAGAGGCCTCAAGCCCCTGCCTCCTCCAGCCTGAGAAAGGGGCTGAGACCCGGGGCCTCTGCCTGAGGAACCCTGGGGAGCTGCCATTTGGACCCTTTCTCTGGCTGGTGAAGGGGCCCGAGGGAAGCCCAGGGTACTTTTCAGGACGTGTGGCTGCTCTGTGCCTGGGCTCCTCTGCCTCCCTCCTCTTGGTCCCCACAGAGGAGCAGCTGGAGCTCTGCTTGTTCTCCCAGCCTTTTATTCTAAGCACATTCTGCAAGCACTTATTGAGCACCTACTGAGTACTGGGGGGTGGGGGACAGATGGAAGCAGAGCCCCCATCAGCTGGGATTTCTAGAACTGAGCCAGGCTGAGGGGAACCTGGACAGCCCAGGGAGGGAGGGGTTTCCTCTGCTGCAAAGCGCCCACAGGTGCTAGATCCCAATTGGAGGACGCTTGCTCCCTCATCACACTGCCCTGTAAGATGGGGCGGTCATCACCACATCACAGATGAGGAGACTGATGCCCAGGCAGAAGAAGGAGCTTCCCTGGGCCACATGGCTGTCGGTGGTGAGCTGAGGCCTACACCCAGCTCTGTCTGATGCAGAGCCCTCGTCCTAAGCCAGCTCACCTCTTGTGCCATGACAACTGAGGTGACCTTGTGCCAGGGCTCCTGGGGCCCTCAGGCAAGGGCCTGCCCACAGGCTCTCCCTTTTGGCCTGAACCCTAGACTAGATGGAACAGGTTGAGAGGAAGCAGACCTTGATCCTCCCCCTGAGGGTCATCACCAGTGTTGAAGCTGAAAGGGAGGCTACAGCCTCGGGAGCTCCCAGAGGCACATCTGATGGATGGGGAAGGCAGAAAGTGAGTTCCTCAAGGTCACACAGCAAAGGAAAAGGAGAAGGGGGCTGGTGGATGGGGGTGGTAGCTCATGCCTATAATGCCTGCACTTTGGGAGGCTGAGGCATGTGATCACTTGAGATCAGGAGCTCAAGACCAGCTTGGGCAACACAGTGAAACCCCATCTTTACTAAAAATACAAAATTTAACTGGGCGTGGTGGTGGGTGCCTGTAGTCACAGCTACTCGGGAGGCTGAGGCACAATAATTGCTTGAACTCAGGAGGCAGAGGTTGCAGTGAGCCAAGACTGTGCCACTGCACTCCAGCCTGGGTGACAGAGTGAGCCTCGATCTCAGAAAAAGAAAAAAAGAAGAAAGGGGGGCTGGGGTGGAGTCACCCCTGAGTGTCCTGTTTTATCCCCATCAGGGAGAACCCTCCAAGCTGTCAGATGGGCATCACACCACACTGGACAAAGTAGAAGACGCCCTTTGGGGCCCAGTGGGCTCTTATCTGTATTTACCAAGTCCCCCACCCACCCACCCACATCTCCCTAAAACACACTTTGAACCTGACAATTCTTTATTTATAGAGACAAGGTCTCACTATGTTGTCCAGGGCAACAGTCAGCAAGCACTTATTGAGCACCTACTGAGTGCTGGGGACAGGTGGAGGCAGAGCCACTGGCTGTTCTTGCACTCCTGGGCCCAAGCAACCCTCTTGCCTCGGCCTCCCAAAGCACTGGATTAGCCACCCCACCTGCCACCCTCCCACTTTTTTAAAAAACCTGACAGTTCTTAAAATGCTTTGCACTTTGCAAAGCACATATATATATATACGTATACGTATACGTATATACACATATATATACGTATAGATACGTGTATATACGTATACGTATACGTATATATGTGTGTATACGTGTATATATACGTATATATATGTGTGTATACGTGTATATATATATACACATATATATGTGTATATATATATACACATATATATATGTATATATATGTATACATATATATACATACATATACATATATATACATACATATATGTATATATATACAGTGTATATACATATATATACAGCGTATATACATATATACAGCGTATATATATATGTGTATATATATGTATACACACATATATATACGTATATATACACGTATACACACATATATATACATATATATATATATATATATGTATATATATGATTTGTGATTCCTTACCACAAGTCTTGAGATAAGTAATCTTCGTTAAGGGTGATTTTTCTGATTTTAAATCTTTAAAGCACAGTAATACATAAAAAGATAGAAAACTTCCCATAAATACAGTCCCTCAGAAGTAACTCCTTTTATTAACATGTGGACATATTTCCTTTTCTTTTCTTTCTTTCTTTTTTTTTTTTCTTTGAGATGGAGTCTCACTGTCACCTAGGCTGGAGTGCAGTGATGCAATCTCAGCTCACTGCAACCTCCACTTTCTGGGTTCCAGCAATTCTCCTGCCTCAGCCTCCCAAGTAGCTGGGATTACAGGCTTGTGCCAGCACGCCTGGCTAATTTTTGTATTTTTAGCAGATATGGGATTTCACCATGTTGGCTGGGCTGGTCTCAAACTCCTGACCTTGTGATCCACTTGTCTTGGCCTCCCAAAGTGCTGGGATTACAGGGGTGAGTCACCAGGCCCGACCTCCTTGTATTTTCTTTGCTACTTTTGCTTTCACTGTAAAGTGTACAGTCTTAAATGGACAACTCTCTAAGTGTTCAGCCACTAGCTAGATCCAGATCAGAACTATTTCAGCACCTTCACAGGCTCCCAAGCCACCCCTGGCCCCAGACAACTGCTGTCCTACCATCACTCACCATAGGTTAGCGTTGCTTGCTTTAGAATTATTTAAAGGAATCATTGTTACCTTGCTTCTTCCTCTCAACAAAATAGCTGCGAGTTTCCTTCCTGTTGTTGCCTGTCTGCGGCTGTGCTTTTTGTTGATGTCTGCTATTTTATTTTATTTATTTATAATTTTTATTTATTTATTTTTTGAGATGGGGTCTTGCTCTGTCACCCAGGCTGGAGTGCAGTGGCACGATCTTGGCTCACTGCAACCTCTGCCTCCCGAGTTCAAGTGATTCTCCTGCCTCAGACCTTAAAGTAACTGGGATTACAGACGTGCTGCACCATGCCTGGCTAATTTTTGTATTTTTAGTAGAGACAGGGTTCCACCATGTTGGCCAAGCTGATCTCGAACTCCTGACCTCAGGTGGTCTGCTTGCCTCAACCTTCCAAAGTGCTGGGATGACTGGCGCAAGCCACCGGGAATGAAGACGCTGGGAAATTATTGCTTTTTAGAGGATTTCCTACAAGGAATACATTCAATAATAATAACTGTTATATACTGTATATTGTCTATCACATTCTGTTACATAATAAATATATTAAATTTTAATGAAATCAATAAAACTGATATAATTTTCGTCATATCCAATGAAATCTTAGCTTTGCCAACGTTCTAAATGCCACATCGTTAAAATCCCTGCCTAGTCATTACGCTTAAAGGAGCTATATAACCCCGATTTTATTTTTCTGTTTTGCGGATGGGAAAACAGCAAGGAAGGCACAGCTTGGGCCTGGCCCAGCTCTCCCCCTCGGTTTGGAGTTTCAACGCGAGGAAGCCAAGAGCCTAAAATACGAACACCCAGAAAATTAAGCAGGGGGAGAGGCCTTGCTGAGGCAATAAAGAAACACACATCCGAGGACGGAGGAAAGTGTTCCGTGGTTGACTTCCGCAAATACAAAACAGAGAGAGCCACGAGGCGTGGACCCTGGCGGGGCGCCTCCGCGCGGGATCCAGGGAGGCGCCGCACCCGCATCCGCCACCAGGAGGCGCCAGAGCAGCGTCCACGGCTCCGCAGGGCTGGGGCTGCAGGAGAGGCCGCGGAGACAAACCAGGCCTCCACCCAGGCTTCCTGCAAAGACCAGGTAGGAGAAGGCTCTGGCAGCCGATCAGAAGCTTTTCCACAGACACGCTCCAATCCGCCTTCCCTCCTAAAGCATCCGAGAGTACCTACGTCCCTTGAGCTTCCCGGACCTCATTTGTCAGCCAGGAAGAAGGATGGAATGAGATGTATTCGTTGCAGAAAATCCTCTAAAGAGCAAGCGTTTCCCATTGGCACAGAATTTCCCAGCCAGGCAGCCCCCGAGTCCAGTCCCGCAGCTTCACAGCGAGTTCAGAGAGGGCCTTCGACCAGCCTGAGGACACACAGCCACCCTGGGTCCGTGTCTTCTCCCAGAAACTGGGATTTCCTCTTCCCGCAGGGACCTGCAGAGAAGCAACTGGTCCCAGGTCTCCCAGCTGCACCCGCCGCCCCGCCTGCCTCCCCCGCCTGAAACGTTGTTCAGAATAACTAGCGTCCCGGCGATATGCAAGAGCGAGCTTTGTGAGTGGCTCTTCCGGGCACGTTTATGCCTGGGGTCGGAGGAAGGCACTAAAAAAGATTTAAGCCAAAAGCCACGTGGATGTCAAGAGGGCACGCGGGGCGTCCTCCACGGAGCAGCTGCAGAATACGCCTTGGAAGGGAACTCTGCGACCGTCGGATCCCCAAACTCAGTCCACCGACTGGGGACCAGCGTACCTGCCCTGGGCCGCACAGCAAATACAGTTCACTTCCAACAGATGAAGCTGTCACCTAAGGGGGGCTTCTCAGCCCAGGCTGGGGGCCGCAGAAATGCCTTTCATCATCCTTCACCTGCAGGAAGCTCATGAGACAAATGGGGGTAATGGAGGCAGGGGGAGCGAATGGAAGAGGAGAGGCGAGAGCGCGATGCCGTCCAGAGGGCGCCGCACTGCAGAGGCAGGGCCACGTCCTGGTGCCTTTCTCTCCCCTGCCCAGGGAAGCAGCAGACCTTCTCCTCCGGGAGCCATGAACCAAGAGCCGACACAGACACCCACGTGTGGAACACCGATTAGACAATCGCAGCTGTCTGGCACCATTAATGCCGCTGATATTAACTCTCTAGCCCCTGCCCAGCATTTGACAGTTGTCACTTTTGGTCCCACAATGAGCCTGCAAAAGTAGACTGTCATCTCCATGCTGCGGAGTAGAAAATAGTTGGGGAGGCAACGTGACTCGCCCAGACCCACACTGCTAAGAACAGAGGCGGCCGGGTCGTCCTCCTGCAGGGCTGGGCGGCCGTCTCCCAACAAGGGAGGTCGTGGCTGCTGGAGCGGGAAGGAAGCGTGGTGATTGCCGCTCTAGGGTGCATCCGGATGAGGTCTGCAGGGTGACGGCCCACAGGGGATGCAACATGCACACACAGGATACAGCGGGATCCCACACGGAGATCTCACTCGGGGATTTTACTCGGGAATTCCACATGGGGATCCCACACGGGAATCCCACATGGAGATCTCACTCGGGGATCTCACTCGGGAATCCCACACGGGGATCCCACACGGGGATCCCACGTGGAGATCTCGGGGATCCCACGTGGAGATCTCGGGGATCCCACATGGAGATCTCACTCGGGGATCCCACACAGAGATCTCAGTCGGGAATCCCACACGGAGATCTCACTTGGGGATTCCACATGGGGATCCCACGCGGGAATCCCACTGGCCAGCCTCCGCGCTTACTCCATCCATTTTCCCCACAGCACTGGTGAACTCACCAGGATAAGGGCCCTGCCTCCTTTGACATGCCAGCCACGCTTTCCCTCTGCGTCCCCGTTTGGATTCTGCGCATCTGCGTTTCTCCGGCCCCTGCTGTCCACATCCCTCAGAACTATTATCCAGTGGAGTGGGCATCCCCCGAATGTCTGAACATTGTTTTCACTTCCTCCCCCAATTGGTCAAGGCACACAGAAGTGGCCTGGGCCAGCCCCCTATGGATGGCTCCCCACACTGAGTCTGCCTGTCCCTGAACTACTCTGGTTGCTCCTTTGCAGGGCAGGGAGGCTGCCTCATCCATCCCCTGATGTCCACTGTCTGTCCCAGGCTTGGCACAACAGAACGTGCAGACCCCCAGCTCAGGGGCCCTTGGATTTTAGCTGCTATAGATGGCAAAAGAGCTCAGGAAATAGGGCAGGCCTCATCTAAGCTATGACATCAGCCTTGGACAATCTCCTCCGTGTATTTTTCTAGGATCCCAGGACCACCAATTACTAGATATTCGTGGTTACTCCGTGCTGAGCTGTGGATCCCCTAATTAAGGAGGCTATGTCATTGCTGACTCAGCTGGTGCCTTCTCTCTCCAGAAACTACCACAAGAGAATCTCTGACTCATTACACTCATTCATACTGCATGTGCACATGTGTGTTCCTGTGGGCAGGGGCATGCATGTGCATGAAAAGCCATTTAAAACATGCAACATGTGAGTGACACTGTAACTGCCATGCATGCTACATAACCATGTATTTTTCTTCATGAGAACGTTATTTTTCTTTTATTTCATTTTGTTTTCGTGACAAGGCCTCACTCTGTTGCCCAGGCTGGTCTGCTGAGCTCAAGTGATTCACCTCCCTCTGTTTCCCGAAGTGTTGGGATAACAGGCATGAGCCACCATGCCCCACCTCTTCATGGTAATCTTAAGCCTCTCCATTTGTGAACTGTGTCATGTAACTCCTGTCTTGCGTTTGCGTTTTCATCGCTGGTAACCCTGGTTCACAGACGCACCTGGGGATGGAGGTGCAGCGACGGTGCTTTTCACATCAGCAGCAGGGAAAGATGGAGCACTCGTGGGTGTTCTTAGAGGAGTTCGGTGGCCACCAGGAAAAACTAAGGTGGGAATCACACCTTATACTATATGCTGAAATAAATTCCAAATGGGAAAAAGATTTAGATACAAAAAAGCTATAAAAACATCAAAAGAAAGCACAACATTTTGTATAGAATCTCAGAATGCAGAACTTCCTGTCTCTAAGGAGGACATAAAACTCCAACAACATAATAGATTGTTAGAGTCTCATAAGTTTTAAAGCCAAAAGTCAAGCAAAAAGCAGGGGAATATATTTGTAACTCCTATCACAGCTACAGAGACCATTTCCTTAATATGTAAAGACTCCTTGCAAATCTATAAGACAAAAAATTCAACAGAAAAAAAAAAAAAAAGCCCAGGACATCAACTGCTGATGTGGGCTGGCTCTGTGTCCCCACCCAAATCTCATCTTGTAGCACCCATAATTGTGGGAGGGACCTGGTGGGAGGTGATCAAATCATGGGGGTGGGTCTTTCCCATGCTATTCTCCTGGTAGTAAATGGGTCTCACAAGATCTGATTGTTTTAAAAATGGGAGTTTCCCCACACGAGCTCTCTCTTTGCCTGCCATCCTCCATGTATGATGTGACTTGCTTCTCCTTGCCTTCCGCCATGACTGTGAGGCCTCTCTAGCCACGTGGAACTACAAGTCTATTTTTCTTAAATAGACTTTTTTTCTAAGAAAAAAAGACTCTTTTTCTTAAAGTCTCGGGTCTGTCTTTATTAGCAGCATGAAAATGGATGAATACAACTGCTTAGACTCAAATCCCAGCTCTGCAAGTTACTACCTTTGTATCTTTGAGCAAGTTGCTGACCACTCTGGCCCTTGGTTTCTTTGTCTATAAAAGGGCCCTGGCGTCACTGAGGTTGTAAAGATCCCTACTATTACCGCTGTTTATTTACCTGCACACCTCCCTCAAGACTGGGGCCTCCTGGGGGGAAAGCTGGCCCCCACAAAGGCCCTCTGGCATGCAGCTGTGGCTGGTGAATTGTGTTCAGATGGGCCTTGATGAAGGATCCAGTTCCAGTCCCTTGGCCTGTGCCACAGTGCCACCTGAGTCACTGATAATCCTTGCTGAGGCCCCCATGTGATTCCAGGTTAGAAGGAAGGAGAAAATAAGCCAAGGACTTGGAATGGCAAACGCAGGCCCCTGCAGAACATTCCAGCTACATGGCCCTGGGTGGAAGTTAAAATTCATAGACTGTTAATTAGTATGTGGAACAGGAAGTTTCTGAATAGCTTTGCAGTAAGGCCATCGGCAGGCTGAGGGCCAGCACTTAAAAGCCTCCTTGAAAAGAGAGAGGAGGGAAAAGGAAGACAAAACAGTCAGGGCTGGGGACGGTTCTGCTTCTCTTTACATCACAGCAACCCAAACACTCGTTTCTGCGGGGACTTCCTATGGAAATGAAGCCATGTGCCCTCGAGGTGGGCTTCGAAAGGACTCAGGCCCTGCATGCAGCAACCAAGGGCTGGGAGAGAGTACAGGAGGGTGGGAGAGAGAGGGCGTGTGTGTGTGTGTGTGTGTGTGTGTGTGTGTGTGTAACCACCTTGGCAGGTCACAAAAGGGTTTTTCCTGCCTGCTTTTAAAGCCACACCTGCCTCCTCGATGAGCCAGTTCACAGGTATGGGATGACCCACAAGGAGACAATAGTGTCCTGACTCAGTGACATGGATGCCTTTGGCCTTCAGCATGAAGTTAACATTTCAGGGGAACGTGAATCCTAAATTTGCAACTCAGTGACACCCTTCCCTGCCTGGGCCTCAGTTTCCCCTCCGTAGCAGGAGGCCCAGGCTCCACAGCCTGCTGAGGCCCTGCAGCAGCACAGGTGGGCGGTGCCACGTTCCCTGTGGGGCTGGCTCACTATCACCAGCGCTGACTCTGGGCTCAGTGTGGCGCTTCCCAGGCTTTGCTGCCCAAGGCCGGTAGAAGTCACGAGTGTTCTCCAAGGTCTGTGCCCGCTGCTGCAGTACTGTGTCCCAGTTACAGCCACAGCCTGCTGGCTCATGGACCAGCACCCTGCCCAGGGCCCACCTGGAGTTAGCTGTCCTCAATGTTCATGACGGGGGACTGGGCACCTGAGCTCACTCTGCTCAGAAACCCCACACAGAGGCGTCTCCCTGCACTCAGTGGCGAGTTCAGGCAGGGCGCACAGGCCTGCGTTCCAGCCTGTGGGGTGGGAGGACGCACCCAGGGTTCCCAGAGGCCGGTTGGCCAGCCTGAGAGATGCTTCGAGAGCACGTCCTCTGGCCATGAGGGCAGCCCCGGGTACTTCTGCCCCTTAGGGCCCAGCCTCTGGCAGTGGCTGGAGCAATTTTACCTAAAGGTGGGACTGTGCCCCCGGGGAGGCATTCCACCTTGAAGAACAGAAAGTCACCCACTGGGCAGGTTATTGTCTTAGAATTTTTTTAGTCTTGCTAAGTGTGTGGAATTCACTATTCAGCTGCAAGGAGGGCAGCTGGCAACAGTGCCCAGGACTCCCACTCCCCCGGGTTTGGGTGCAGGAGGAAGCAGGTGTGGGAGCAGTGTCACTGCAGACCACAGAGTTGGCCTTACTGGGACAGCTGATGGGAGAGCTGGGCTTAGATCAGAGGCCAAATGCGAACCCCTAAGACCTCCCGTGCAGTTAAATTCACACACTGCCTTGAGCACCTTTCCCACCCTGAAGAGGGGCTGAGCTGCGTCCCCTCAGTTCCCCACCTCAGAGTCACCATCAGCTAAGTGACTCCTTCTTCCAGGGACAAGACTGAGTCAGGGGCTGGTGAGAGAAGAGGCCAGACTGTTTACAATCTCACTCTTTTATCCTGCAGACGGGAGAGCAAACTCACCTCTTTGGGCTCTCAGCGAGTGTGGAATTAGCAGAAGAGACTTGTCTCAGCCTCAACACGTGTAGGCGGTTGGTGGCTGAGTTGGAATTAGAGGCAAAGAAACATTACCGAGTGCAACACGCTGAGAAGCCTGGCCAGAAGGAGACAGCCCCCTGCACAGCTGCCTCCGGGGAGAGTGTAACCCAGCGACTGGTCCCAGAGTTGGCAAGGCAAGGGGCACAGGCGCATCGTGGACTAGCGAGGGGATGGCGTGACCACCCCGGTGCTGCAGGGACATGTGGAGGGACTGTGGTGGGAGCCTGATGGGAGCCGAGCTTGGCTGAAGCCACAGACCCAGGAGCCTGGGTAGTGACATCCATGTGGCAACCTCTCCAGACACGGGGCATCAGGGGAAGAATCCCAAGGGGTGGAGGGGGCATCCGAGGGGTGGAGGAGGGGTCCCAGTGGATGGAGGGGAATCCCAAAGGTTAAGGGTGGGCCCCAAACAAAGAGCAAGAGCACGAGAGCCCGCCATGGTGTGTGCCTTATGTTCAGTGTTTCAGTTAATCCCCCAGGATGCTCCAAGGTAGGAGACATTTCCCCCTTTCACAGCTGAGAAAACTGAGGCTCAGAGAGGGTAGAAGACTGGGCCAAAAGATGCCAGCAGAGAGTCATGGGACCAATCATGGGACATCATCTTTAAAGTCTTTCTACTCCCTCTCGTCTCACCTTCCCAGCGGACAGTAAGAGGGTCACCAGGCTCCCGGGGACTTTGGCTGGGTCGCCTCCAGGCAGGGAAATGCTTGCTTTTCCTGACTGAAAAGACTCAAAGTCCTAGAAAGCTGTCCTGCTTTTGTTCCAAGAGCCATTCTATTTGCCAGTTCTGTGGCAAAGTTTGAGTCTGTGATAATGAAGTCCCAAAGGCCATCGACTCTGGGAGCTTTCAGCATCACCACCGAGTGCACCCTCTCCGCGTTTCTCCAGACAGGCAGAAGCACCTGTTGAGCCTCCGGCTGTGAAACGCCCGGGTGCTCCTCGTCAGGACCACGCAGATGAATGAAACCACAGACAGCTGGAAAAAACAGCAGGAAGGTGTGAAAAGGGGCCTCCCCCATTGCTGTTGATACAGCCAGAAATTCACTGGAGTTCATGATCGGCCTGGGCAACATAGTGAGACCCGTCGTTACGAAAAATACAAAAATCAGCCACTTGTGGTGCCTGCCTGTGGTCCCAGCTACTCCAGAAACTTAAGCAAGAGGATAGCTTGAGCCTGGGAGGTGGAGGTTGCAGTGAGCTGAGATTGCACCACTGCACTCCAGCCTGGGTGGCAGAGCAAGACTTTGTCTCCAAAGGAAAAAAAAGAAGAGGGGAGGGGAGTGGAAATTTTGGCCTCCCAAACTTCAGCACTTTGGGAAGCCAAGGTAGGTGGATCACCTGAGGTCAGGAGTTCAAGACTAGCCTGACCAACATGGCAAAACCCATCTCTACTAAAAATACAAAGATTAGCTGGGTGTGATGGCCAGCACCTGTAATCCCAGCTACTCAGGAGTCTGAGGCAGGAGAATCACTCTAACCCAGGAGATGGAGGTTGCAGTGAGTCAAGATCATTCCATTGCACTCCAGCCTGGGCAACAAGAGTGATACACCGAGAGAGAGAGAGCAAGTGAGAGAGAGAGAGAAAGAGAGAATTCACCAGAGTTGGCAGGGTCAGTGCAGTGAGGAGGGAACAGTCGGGATGCTGCTGCCCTCAGGTTCCCCACAGTGGGCACTTCATCAAAGGCTCCTAGCTGAGTGAGCAGCCACCTTGTGCTTGTAGGGTGCTGTCCAGGGAAGGTGGCTTGCACAGCGTAAGACCTCCCAACGGAGCAGGGCAGTGTGATTAAGGCCAATAGCTCTGGGCAGCAGAACCTGGCTTTGAATTCTGTCTTCCCTGCTCATTAGCTGTGATCATGGAGAAATGCGGTCCTTTTCAAACTCATTTTCCAAATGATTACAGAAGGCACGTGCCTGTAATCCCAGCTACTCTGGAGGCTGAGACAGGAGAATCACTTGAACCTGGGAGGGGAGGTTGCAGTGAGCTGAGATCATACCATTGCACTCCAGCTTGGGCAACAAGCAAGACTCCATCTAAAAAAAATGTATTTATAATTTTTAAAATTTGTTTACAAAAAGGATTGGTGGGGCCCAGTGGCTCACACTTAGGATCTCAACAATTTGAGAGGACCAGGCTGGAGGACTGCTTGGGTCCAGGAGTCTGAGACCAGTCTGAGTAACATAGTGAAACCCCGTCTCCACAAAAAAAATAAAAATTATTCAAATGTGGAGGTTTGTGCCCATAGCCCCAGCTACTCAAGAGGCTGAGGTAAAAGGATCGCTAGAGCACGGGAGCTTGAGGCTGCAATGAGCTGGGATTGTGCCACTGCACTCCAGCCTGGGTGACAGAGCGAGATCACGTCTCAGAAAAAAGAAGCATCACAAACAAGGACCATAATGACAGCACCTACCTCGCAGGGTTGGTGACAAACAGTAAATGATGTAGACTTGGAAATAGTTCGCCTGTAATTGGTGTATTAAAAGTCTGTGATGCATGACACCTGTGGCTATGGGAATTAGCTATGTGGCGCTGGGCAGTTTATTTAACCTCTCTGTGCTTTAATGCCCTTATCTAGGCCAGCCTAGTGGCTTATACCTGTAACTGAGGTCAGGAATTTGAGACCAGCCTGTCCAACATGATGTAACCCCGTCTCTACTAAAAATAAAAAAACATAGCTGAGCATGGTGGCGAATGTCTGTAATCCCGGCACGCCAGAGGCTGAGCAGAAGAATCACTTGAACCTCACTGCAGAGGTTGCAGTGAGCCAAGATCAAGCCATTGCACTCCTGCCTGGGCAACAGAGCAAGACTCCGTCTCAAAAAAAAAAAAAAAAGGCCTTATCTATGAATGGTGATAGAACAGTGCCAACCTCTAGAGTTGTTGCAAGATTACATGAGCTAACACAGTGAGGTGCTTAGCCCAGGCTGCCTGGCACACAGTAGGAACTCTCTTATCAGCAACCATCGTCATCATCAACTACACTGATCTCAATTCTCATGCCTAATTCTTACTCCTCTGCATGGGCCACCTCCTCCAGGAAGTCCTCCATGACCTTTCTATGGGATCTTAAATCAGCTCCACAACTTTACCCCTCCCTTTATTACTCACCTACTTTTTCTTCCCTGAGGCCACACTCTGGTTCCTCTCCTCCCTATCCTCCCAGCATCTAAATCAGGGCACTTCCCCAAGTAGGCTTTCACTGGATGAATGAACTGAAACGGAACTTAATAAATGTTACTGGAAACCAAATCTGAATATAGGTGATAAGAGGAACAAAGAGAAATGCTCTCAGAAAGCAATCACCCTGCTTTGCAGGACCTCAGATTCAGTGTGGGGAGACAGAGGCCTGACAAAATGTGAGGTAGACAGGTTTAAGACCCAGAGTAGTCTCCCCATTTTGCAGATTATAAAACTGAGGCTCAGAGAGTTTAAGTTGATTGCTCCAGATCACTCAGCAAGGAAGTGGCAGGTCTAATCCAGAATGCAGGCCTGTGACCTCTTCCCTCGATGCCACCAAGCCTCAGAGGGACTTGTATTTCTTTTTTTTTTTCTACTTTTGCCCAGTAGTGCCATCTTGAGCAACTCCAGCTCAGATACATTTTCCCGGCATTTCCTTCCACCTGCATCCAAATTCGTGGGGCCAGCCAATCACCAGGGCCTCTGCTCAGGATACATGAAACTCAAAGGAGAAATTTCTGATGTTTTCCAAAGTTTACATTTAATCAAGAATTTTGGCCAGGCACAGTGGCTCAGACCTGTAATCCCAGCACTTTGGGAGGCTGAGGCCTGCAGTTCAAAACCAGCCTGGCCAACATGCCAAAACCCCATCTCTACTAAAAATACAAAAATTAGCCAGGCGTGTTGGTGCATACCTGTAGTCCCAGCTACCCAGGAGGCTGAGGCACAAGAATCTCTTGAACCCAGGAGGTGGAGATTGCAATGAGCCGAGATCGCACCACTGCACTCCAGCATGGCTGACAGAGCCAGACCCTGTTTCAAAAAAAAAAATCTAAAAATAAAAATAAATAACATCAAGGATTTCACTGCATTCTACATTGTCTCAGAAGCTGGGGAGTCCTTGAACTAATTGATTTAATTTTCCAGGGGAAAAAAAAAAAGAAAAAGAAAAAAAGAAGCTGGGGAGTCCATGCCAAACAAAGTTGTCAATGTCCCTGCCCTCCCAGGGAGTGTGTGTGCGTGTGTTTGTGTGTGTGTGTACACAAGAAGTGAAAAGAGGGAAATTAAAGGGGGGTGGGCCTTGAAGAAGGTGGTCAGGGAAGGCCTCTCCAAGGAGGTGATACAAAAGCAGAGATCACCTTGTCGCAGACTTGACTTGAGACACTGCCCTGCCCCCACCAGGAGGCACTCGTGCCTGGGACTGTCATGCTCACTGCAGGGCAGCCGTTCCCCATCCCAGGGTGCACATCCATCCCCTGGGACCACAGTCAAGCACAGGCCTAAGGCAGTGGGTCTGGTCCAGGGTCCGAGATCTTGCATTCTTTCCAAGCCCCTGGGTGAGGCTGCTGCTGCTCGTCTGCGTACCATACTGAGCAGGGTGGGGTCCTTCTAGCCCTTTCCTCCAGATCCTTCGTTAGCACTAACACGGGGTAGAAGTGGGTGGCAAAAGGGTAGGGGGTGTAAAACAAAAAGAAGTGGGTGGCAAGAACTGGCTCGAGTCTCCCTTAGATGCCGCTGATGACCCCTCTTCTCTTAGGTATGGACCATTTATAGTCTTGTTAAAGTGATACAAAGGAAGGTCCAAGCCCCTGCAAACACCAGGCTTCCAGCTGACTGCCCCCCGAATCCTGCTACAAGAAGTATTGAGCCCCATTGCCCCTGTTCTTCAGAGCATGTCATCATGGTTAAAACAGGAACTCTGGGCTAGGCACTGTGGCTCAAGCCTGTAATCTCAGCGCTTTGGGAGACCGAGGCGACTGTTACCTCAGCACTTTGGGATCACCTTAGGTCAGGAGTTTGAGACCAGCCTGGCCAACATGGCAAAACCCCGTCTCTACTAAACATACAAAAATGAGCTAGGCGTGGTGGCCCATGCACCTGTAATCCCAGCTACTTGGAGGCTGAGGCAGGAGAATCACTTGAACCCAGGAGGCAGCAGTTTCACTGAGCTGAGATCTCGCCACTGCACTCCATCCTGGGCGACAAGAGCAAAACTCCGTCCCCAAAACAAAAAAACAAAAAAACAGGAACTCTGGGCTAGGGCAATGAGTTACTCCTGTAATACTAGCACTTTGGAAGGACAAGGAGGGAGCATTGCTTGGGGCCCAGAGTTCAAGACCAACCTGGCCAACATAGCAAGACTCTATTTTGAAAAAAAAAAATCTGTAAAAAAAAAAATAAAAAAACATGGGAGAACTGGAGCCAGGCAGCCTCTTTTGCAATCCTGAATCTGCCTTCTACGTACCGTGTGGACTTGGGCAAGTTTCACACACTCAGTTTTCTCATCTGTACAATGGGCATAACAGCAGTGTACCTACTTCAGGGCTGTTATGAGAGTCCAGTGAGTCAGTTCTGGGAAGGCACCTAGAAGACGGCATTTGGTAAGTGCTGTGAAAGGTTTGCTAGGTGACTAATTCATTACATCGCCTTTCACATCGCCGAAAACTACAGCTCGTTCTCGGTCACTGTTCTTGGGCACAAGGGTGTCCCTCGTCACTTGTCTTGGCACTTTCTTCACAGCAACCTCAACAACTGGTATTATTAAGCCCATTTCATAGACAAGTGATCTTAGGCCCAGAAACGTTTAAGTGAGTTGCGTAGCCCACGGTGAGTTGATCATCAAGTAAATGAGGGCACAGAGCAATTTATCCCCCACCTTGGTCACAGCACTGGACAGGACATGAATTGATTTGATTTGTGCCCTCAAAGCACCTTTTTCCTGGATATAAAATCCCATACGTAGCACGTTACTTTGCTTGGGCCCCTTTCTTCTTCTTTTTTTTTTTTTTTTTGAGACAGAGCCCTGCTCTTGTCACTCAGGCTGGAGTGCAGCGGCACCATCTCGGCTCACTGCAACCTCCACCTCCTGGGTTCAAGCAATTCTCCTGCCTCAGACTCCGGAGTAGCTGGGACTAGTTGCCCGCCACCACACCTGGCTAATTTATGTATTTTTATTTTTATTTATTTATTTATTTTTTATAGAATAGAGATGGGGTTTCGCCATGTTGGCCAGGCTGGTCTCAAACTACTTATTTGCGCCATCTCTGCTCACTGCAACCTCTGCCTCCCAGGTTCAAGTATTCTCCTGCTTCAGCCTTCCAAGTAGCTGGGATTACAGGCACCTGCCACTGTGCCTGGCTAATTTTTGTATTTTTAGTAGCGATGGGGTTTCACCATCTTGGCCAGGCTGGTTTCGAACTCCTGTGCTGGGTACTTGGGCCCCTTTCAATTAAAAGGAACAATAGCTGCTGTTCAGTGAGGGCCTATCAGGTACCAGGCACTTTGCACCATCTGGGGCCTGGGTGTGCAAATGTCATTCTCCAGATACTTGAACTTCCTGCTGGGATCTGCCAAGACAGGGCACTAGTGGGAAACTGGATGGCAGGAGGAAGTGAGTGGCACTGCCTCCTTCCCCCTCCGCCCACTGCTCCTGTTAGCACCTCTTGGCACTAGTCCTTCACCCCAACTCCACAGGGCGGAGTGATGGAATACCCCGAGAAGTACCAGCAGCAACACAGCCCCACCCCATCTTGGGAGTCCCCAACTCCACAAGCCCCTCCTCCAAGTTCCTGGCATCAGAGGTCCCCACGCTCAGTCCTCTTGTGTCCCCTTCCCCTCCCGTGCCCACTGCTTCCTGAGTTGGCCTCTGGGTGAGCTCAGCACTGTTTGCACTTTTGTCACCTGGGGAGTCACTCTCCATATCAGTCCCCTCCCTGCAATGCCTCGTGTGGCTTGTTCTCCTGGGTGCGCTCCGCTGATGCAGTACTTGCAGGAGAAGTCCTGGAGAGTGAGCTGAAAGACGGGTTTTTGAATTAGCCTGCCTATGAGTTAAGTCTTGCAGAGAGGCGCGCTGATGACCCTTGGCAGGCGCGGCGGCGACACTTGGCGACTCATCAGGCCATCGCTTGGGTTGCTTGGGTTAAAATGCCTTTGTAGCACGCGCTGCTGCTTGCAACCATCCTGTTCGTGTATATATTGGTTCAGTCGCTTGTCCTCTTTCTGACAACTGAAATCTGAAAGACTCTGTGGCCCTGAAGGGCATTTGAACCCATGTCAACCTGACTCCCATTCCAAGGGAAGGATCACAGGAACTGTCAGACCAAGCTGTGACTTTCAACTTGACCAGGGTCACCAAACTGGAAGAGAGAAATAAAAGCTGTGCCAGACAGTTGGAGGCAAACGGGCTGGGAGTCACGTGCACCAGGTTCTTTCTGGCTTAACCGTCCATGGCCACCGGAGAACCTGGTGTTGAATTGAATTCTTTTTTGTTTCAGTTCAGTTTCCCCATCTGAAATGGGACCTACATCTTTGGGTGTTTCTGGGGAAAAAACTTCATTGGGTGATTATCAGGCTATTTTTAGGAAAATCATATCAAATTCAAGGATTCCGGGAATCCTGGGTTCGGGAGATAAGCAGGCATTTGCTCACAAATACAATACTGAATTTAAAATGAACATTCAATGGGTGTCAGCTGGCTTTCTCCCGAGCACCACCCTGCTGATCTTCCTTTGCTTCTACTTCCGACACACCCAGTCCAGGGTCCTACTCTCCCCACCTCCATCCCCAACCCCAGGTTCCTGGGTCCTGATAAAAAGCATGTGACCTTGGACAAAACCTTCATTTCTCTGAGCCTCTGCATTCACATCCATAAAACAGTAATGGGAGAATTAAATGAGATAATGTCTGCTCAGTGCCTGCAGGGAAGGGTGGTACAAAGTAGGTCTAGGGAAATCATAGTTTCTCCCTTAGTGCAATGCCTTTATTCCTGCCACCCAAAGGTGCTCTTTTGTGGAAAGTGCATCTGGAAGGGAACCCATCTCATTCACTCATTCACTACTCATGCTATAGAATGCAGCCTATGGCCGGGCCCAATGACTCACACCTGTAATCCCAGCACTTTGGGAGGCTGAGGCAGGTGGATCGCAAGGTAAGGAGTTTGAGACCAGCCTGGCCAAGATGATGAAACTCTGTCTCTACTAAAAATACGAAAAAAGGTAGCCAGTGCGGTGGTGGGCGCCAGTAATCCCAGATACTTGGGAGGCTGAGGCAGGAGAATCACTTGAACCCGGGAGGGGGAGGGGGAGCCGAGATCACACCACTGCACTCCAGCCTGGGTGACAGAGCATGACTCCATCTCAAAAAAAAAAAAGTACACAGGTACATTCTATGTACCTTGAGGGAAGGAGACATCTGCTGAAACTCATCACTGAATCTGGCCAAAGCTAAAATAACTACCAGCTCAATCTCTAGGGGCTCCAGTCTGAGGGAGCCAGACCTGATGGTGAAGGAGACGGGCTTCAGGCAGTGCTGGAAGAGAGCCCTCTGGAGGAGGTGGCTTTCTCCTGGGTCTTAAAGGTGGCGTAGGGGTTGTCAGAGCTAATGGGAGAAATCCAGAGAGACAGTACAGCATTGCAAATGCACAAAGCTTTCAGGAATGGGCATAAGTGTAACTCAGCATGGAATACACAGAAGTAAAGGGCCCATCCTGCAGGGCCTCAGAGGCTGGGCTGTAAGAATGGGAGGTACATTAAGAGAGGAGAGCACAGAAAGTCGAGGGATGGAAAAGAGAGTGAAGGGTGCAGAAAAACAATGGGAACGTGACAGTGGGAAGGGGGGATCAAAAATGGGAATGTGGCCGGGTGCGGTGGTTCACGCCTGTAATCCCAGCACTTTGGGAGGCTGAGGTGGGTGGATTACCTGAGGTCAGGGGTTCAAGAGCAGCCTGGCCAACATGTCGAAACCCCGTCTCTACTAAAAATACAAAACTTATCTGGGCATTGTGGCACATGCCTGTAATCCCAGCTACTCGGGAGGCTGAGGCAGGAGAATCACTTGAACCCAGGAGACAGAGCTTGCAGTGAGCCGAAATCACACCACTGCACTCCAGCCTGGGTAACAGAGTAAGACTCCGTCTCAAAAAAAAAAAAAAACAAAAAAAAACGGGGGGAGGAATGTTATGTTGGATAGGAGGGGGTTAAAACTAATCATGTTAGTGAAGGGGTGGACCAAGGATGAGAATGCTGGCTAGTGAAGGGAAGTAGGACAGCAATATTTGAAGCTAGTGTATTGAGGGTGGCAATTTCAAGGAGAGAACAGAGGACAGAAATATTGTGGGGAGATCAAGATGGGAGGCTAGAGGGTGGCTGGGTGGGTGTCAAGGCTAGACAAGGGGGTTACTGCCAGACCCTGAAGGGCTGTGGATGCCTGGCTGAGACCCATCGCTCCAGCAAACCAGGGCCACACCCCTCCACAGATCTCCAGATGTGTGCTTGGGGATCAGGAAATCAATTTGCAAGTGCTATAGTGAAAAAAAATCCATTAATGGCAAGCTTTGTGCTCATCAGAGTCCTAATTTCCACTGGTGGTTTTCGGCTCTATATATTCTAAACATGCCTTTCATTTCATTTTTCCACCCTTTGAGGACATCTGTTTGACATTTGCCTTATATGACTGGGGAGGGAGTTGGTGCTGGGTAAGTCCTTTGTGATGTCTTTGCCTTGAAGTGCTGGTCCACAAATGTGCCTGAGAGCATCCCGCGGCCGCCTCCTCACTCACCCAGCTCCCAAATGCGGTGCGCTCCGTCTCATCCACAGGTGCCTCATGAAGATGGCTGGAGTTCCAAGTCAGTGTATTAAAAATGTATTGATTTTTAGGCCAATACAGGGCAACTTCACGTTTCCAATTTATGGGTTCCAGCCCAGCATGTTGTAATATGTATTTTATATACATGTAGAGTCAGGTTTTCTCTTTTCTTTTTTACCAGTGGGATTTGCTTTGCCTATATATTTCCATTTTAATTTGGCTGAGTAGTGCTGAGCTGAACCTGCGGACTTTCAGGATGAGGCAAACATCAGTTTCTAAGTTGCTGACTGATAGTGATGGTTTCAGGAGACCCTGTGAACAGAACTTTATTTACTGAGCACTTACTATGTGTGCTCACTGTTCTGAATGCTTCTTCTTTGGTCTCTCTCTCTCTCGTCTTTTTTATTTCTTTCTTTCTTTCCAAATAGGAATATCTTTCTTTTGTTTTGTGTGTGTGTGTGTGTGTGTGTGTGTGTGTGTGTGTGTGTCTGTTTGGTTTTGTGGGTTTTTCTGTTGTTATTTTGAGACAAGTCTCGGTCTGTTGCTCAGGCTGGAGTGCAGTGGTGCCATCATGACTCACCATAGCCTTGACCTCCCAGGCTCAGCCTCCCGAGTAGCTGGAACTACAGGCGTGAACAACTACATCTGGCTAATTGTGTTTATTTGTAGAGACAAGGTCTCATCATGTTACCCAGGCTAGTCTCAAACTCCTGGGTCCCAAAGTGCTGGGATTACGGGGTGGCATACCTTTCATTCTGATTATAAAGTTAAAGTCAGGTATGTTTAAAAACAGATCAAACAAGATAAAAAAAATTCAGTACACTTTAAATATGTGCCACATGCTTACATACCAAAGGAATAAACACTGTTAATTAACAGTTTGATGTGTACCTCCAGATTTATCTATGTATATCAAGAAAAATATATACAAAAATGTATACTATAAAGATTTTACAGAAATTAAATACTTCCCTCCATAGTCCTTCAAAATTTCCGGCATCTGTGTGAGTACTTTAAAAAAATTTAGAGTCGGGCACGGTGGCTCACTCTTGTAATCCCAGCACTTTGGGAGGCCAAGGCAGGCAGATCACCTGAGGTCGGGAGTTGGAGACCAGTCTGACCAACATGGAGAAACTTTGTCTCTACTAAAAATACAAAATTAGCCAGGCTTGGTGGTACATGCCTGTAATCCTGGCTGAGGCAGGAGAATCGCTTGAACCTGGGAGGTGGAGGTTGCAGTGAGCCAAGATTGTGCCACTGCACTCCAGCCTGGGTGACAGAGCAAGACTCCATCTCAAAAAAAAACAACTTAGACTTCACTCCAAGTCACTGAACGTAGATCTACCTGGTTCTTTTCAGTGGGTGCTGCTTTTTTTTTTTTTTTAATTGGGGAGGGTTACTTTGCTGAACCAAATCTCTCAATGGATGATACATTGGCCATTTTTCACTCCTATACACAAGGCAGCCCCAAACCTCCTCGTTCATGTGTCTTTTCCATTTCTTCAAATTACTTCCCAGGATCGATCTACCAGGTGGAATTGCTGGCTCGAAAGGTATAAGCATTATTGTTGATCTGAATCACCAAGTTGATAAGGCAGAACCAATTTCCACACTCAATACCAGGGTAGGAGATGACCTCTCCTGCACCCCTTTGCTACAGCCACCTCATTTGATCTTCACCAACCCTGCAAGAGAAAGTGGCATTTCCCACAATGCCCTGAGAAAACAGGCTCCATTCTTACAGCTGTGGATTCTACCCCTCAACTGCCCACCGGGGGCATCTGGCTGCAGGAAAAACCATAGAAGCATAAGACGAAAGGTGCTGTGGGCATCCTGAGTTCCAGACCTGGGGAATCCATGGAAAACCTGCAGAAAAACTTGCTGCCCAAGCAGAGGAGGTGAAGCAGGTGGGTGGCCCCAGGGCATGTGTGTGAATGAGAGCAGGTGGGTGCCCCTGCCAGGAGGAGGCAGCCCCGCACCACAGGCAAGGTGAGTGCCGCCTCCACTGCCCACCTTGGCCAAGAGGCCCTCACAACGGTGCCTGGCACCTGCCCCCACCCTGACTGGGTTTTCCCATCTGTCAAATAGAGAGGAGCATTACCTACTACTGCCCCTTGGCTTGTCCCGAGGGTAAACCTACCAAGCACGTGGATGCAGGCATTTCTGGTTTTTCTCCCCAGACAAGAATTCTGGGCCTACAGAGTGCCCTCTCTGCCCCCTCTCTGCCCCACCTCTCTGCCCCACCACCTAGCAGTCCCCTCCACCCCCTGCCCTCACCCCACCCCAGATCATTTCCCCTGCTCTGCCCCTCAGCTTGCCTGCGCTACTCGCTTATAAAGCCTGGGTCCTTTTTTATTGAGTTATAAAACCAGGATTGATTTTGGATGAAGTTGATAAAACAACCTGGAAATGGTAATCTGAACTTCTCAGGTTTGTAGACAGATCTTGTTGCTGGGAGAGATCATGAGGGCTGCGTTTTCAAGTATTAAATTATTTTCATGTTTCAGATGGTGCCGGAAGCAGCTGGGCTCTGGGCTGGGCTCGCTTCCTCAGGGCTGCTGGTGCCCTGCAGTGGGTGGGGGACGAGAGTGACAATCCCCAATCCCCGCCCCAGGAAGGAATGCAGAGAGTGTCTGTGCAAATCGCCTTTGAAATTCTACCACCATTCCCTGTGTGACCTTGGGCAAGCCCCACACCTGCTCCAGAGAACCTTGAGGCCGGACTCCTATCCACGAAGAATGCCTGGGCCCCTTTCCGCCTTGTCCAGGTCCCTCCAGCCATAATCCCAGGCATCATAGAGGAGCTTAATCAGAGATCCATAAATGCCAATACCATGTCCTACTCCATGAGCTCCTCTGAGGCTTCGGCAGGTGCTCAGCCCCTCACTGGAAATGCTCACGGTGGTCATAATCCAAAACAACGGCAATCTCGAGTGCTGCTTTTGACTAAGTGCTCACACTGTGCCCTGCCCTACTGCCAAGGCTGTTGCAAAGGTCAAATAGGTCAAGACGTGAAAAGCACATAGAACAGTACCTATTCCATACTGCCACCACTGCAGAGTCAAGTTATTTTCTGAAGGCCACAGACTTGAGTGGCAGAAAAGTGATTTGAACCTGCACAGCCCTGCCTCTCTCTGCACTTACCCCATGGGGTGGTGGTGAGGGACTCAATGAGGTTAAGAAAATTGTAGCAAAGCCAGGCGCGGTGACTCACACCTATAATCCCAGCACTCTGGGAGGCTGAGGCAGGCTGATCATTTGAGGTCAGGAGTTCAAGAACAGCCTGGCCAACATGGGCGAAACCCTGTCCCTACTAAAAATACAAAAATTGCTGGGTGAAGCGGCTCACACCTGTAATCCCAGCACTTTGGGAGGCCAAGATAGTCAGATCACCTGAGGTCAGCAATTCGAGACCAACTGGCCAACATGGCGAAACCCCGTCTTTACTAAAAATACAAAAATTAGCCAGGCATGGTGGTACATGCCTGTGATCCCAGCTACTTGGGAGGCTGAGGCAGGAGAATCGCTTGAACCCAGGAGGCAGAGGTTGCAGTGAGCCAAGATCATGCCACTGCACTCCAGCCTGGGCAACAGAGAGAGACACCATCTCAAAAAAGAAAGAAAGAAAAAACAGAAAGAAAAGGAAAGAAAATTGTACCACATCCCTCAGAACGTAATGAGGGGAGAGCTACGACTCTCTCAAAATCTGTGCTCCCTCTACCACACAGCACTGCTTAGGGAGGGGTAGAGGTGCTGTGTTATTAACAGTTTGGAAGGAAGGCCCAGGGAGGCCCAATAGCCAGGAGAAAGGGGAGAGCTCCAAGTCATTCCAGCTGCCCCCACCGTTAATACATCCCGGCCCATCTTCGTGTGTACCGGGAAGGGCAGTCAGCATTCCTCTTAGGCAAAGTGCAGACTGTGGCTAATTTTCACGTTTCATAAGTACCCAACCATCCCAGCCCCCAAATGCCAGTTTGGGAACACAAACATCACCAAGACCATTTCGCCCTGTGGCAAGTGGGCAGATTGCCCCCGCCTTGGAGCAGCCACCGTCGGCCCAGGGACTGCGTCCTATTTCACATCCCTGGCACGTCGGGCCAGAAACTAAACAGCATCCACAGGGCAGGACTATTTCTAGACAGCAGCTCTGTTATAAAATAGGGCGCCTCTCTCGAAGCCAGGCTCTGGATCCCATCAAAACGACGTGTGTCTTTCCTTTCCTTCCTCAAGAAGGTGAAATACAAGCCTGGAATAACACTGTCTCCCTGTTCTCCCCTGGACACAAGTCAAAACTCGAATCTGATAAATCTGAAATCAACGCTCATTTTCTAATTGGACTTCATGGGGCTGGACATGGTGCCAGAGCTGGTGGCATTCCACATCGTATGTTATTGTTGGTGCCGACAGAAGAAACGGATCTTTCAGGAGATTCAAGAAGAAATTAATATTTCCGTGATTCCAGGGAACTTAATGCTCACCTATTTTACTTGTTACAAAGGGAGACTATGTCCAGCCCTTGGACCTTTGCAGTGACTGCAAGGCAGGCTGGGGTCCCCTTTCACTCCTCTACGTCTGTTTGCAAACCAAGGACCCTCTCTTTGTTCTCAACCTTAAAAACTTTGAAGACTCAGTTTCAAAGTGCTCACCTCTGAGAACCCTTCCCAACTCTCCTCATTAGTTAGTTGCTGCTGCTTCTCAGAGATAAAGGATCTGGTATGTCTCAGTACTGCCAGCCCATGTATCAATCCAACTTGGTTCCTCTGGCACTCCCAAGGGCAGAAAGAATACCCATTCTTCTCCTACGGTCCTGAGCAAGCACGGCACCTGCACCCAGAGGTGCCCCTGGAATGCTTGCTAGTGAATAAATAATTATTACTTTTCTGGTTTTTTGTTTTTTGAGTCAGAGTTCTGCTCTTGTTGCCCAGGCTGGGGTGCCTTATCTTATCTCAGCTCATTGCAACCTCTGCCTCCCAGGTTTAAGCAATGCTCCTGCCTCAGCTTCCCGAGTAGCTGGGATTACAGGCGTGCACCACCACACCCAGCTATTTTTTTTATTTTTAGTAGAGGCAGGGTCTGGCTATGTTTCCCTGGCTGGGAAACTCCTGAGCTCAAGCAATCCACCCGCCTTCGCCTCCCAAAGGGCTGGATTACAGGCGTGAGCCACATGCCCAGCCCATTTTGGCCTGTGGGAGTCCCTTTCTCCATAAAACACACAGATTAAAATTATATTTTAAAATTGAGTTTATATGAAGATGAATATCATTCAGGACACGTTCATTATCAAATATTTTTATTACTAAATTCACTTTTTCCTTCTGATTTTAAGATTAAATTAAAATTAAAGCATTTTTGAGGGCCCTAAAAGTAACAGGAATTTAGGCACCGGTTCTTTTTCAAATAATAAGTAAGTTGGCCCTGGGCAGAGGCCAGGGCTGCCACTGAACATCCTACCACGCACAGGATGATCACACAACAAAAACTGTTATCCAGCCCCAAAAGTCTGTAGTTCCAAGGTTGAGAAACCCTGTTAGAAAGGAAAACTCCAAATGTAAAAGCCTGGAAATGTAATGCCCGTGCTCCTGCAGCAACCGAAATGCAACACGGGAAGGCCATAGCTTTTGGTAATTAGCAAGGCTTTAGGGTAGGGAAGAAGTCAATGAACACAGCACATACTTTCATGAGAGCACTCATTTTTAAATTCCAAGTGTTTTTTTCTTTTCCTCCAAATGGTGGATAGAGCACGGAACACATATTTTGTTCCTATTCAATTATGCAGGCAACGGCAACACTTCATTATTCAGACAAACTGGGGAAATCCCATGATGCCTCCTGCCCTGTGACCAGCTTCTCATGATCAGGAAACAGAGCTCGCTCCTCTGCAAAGAGGCTGAGAGGCACTGGCGCTGTGCCTTTCACCTGCCTTCCAAGGTGCCCAAGACAATCCTGCCCCCAAATCAGTTTCAAGGCTGATTCTTCTGAGAAAGGTGCCAGGTAACACAGAGTTTTTGATTTGAGATCTGTATTAGGATTTCCAGAGAAACAGAACCAACAAGTGTGTGTGTGTGTGTGTGTGTGTGTGTGTGTGTGTGTGTGTGTGTGTATTCGAGAGATTGAGAGATTATGTATTTACTTTGAGACGGAGTCTCCCTCTGTCACCCAGGCTGGAGTGCAGTGGCACAATCTCGGGTCACTGAAAGCTCCGCCTCCAGTCTGTTGAGGCAGGCAGTTCTCCCTGCTTCATCCTCCAGAGTAGCTGGAATTACAGGCACCCGTCACCATGCCCAGCTAATTTTTGTATTTTTAGTGAAGATGGGGTTTTGCCATGTTGGCCAGGCAGGTCTCAAACTCCTGAACTCCTACTCTCCTTGGCCCCGCAAAATGCTGGTATTACACGCATGACCCACTGCACCCAGCTGAGAGATTTACAATATTGGCTAACACAGGGATCCTCAGTCCCCAGGCCACAGACCAGTACCAGTTCAGGCCTATTAGAAATCCGGCCGCACAGCAGAAGGTGAGCAGTGGGCATAAAGTGAAGGTGAGCCCCACTGTCAGATCAGCGACGGCATTAGATTCTCACAGGAGCACAGGCCCAATTGCGAACCGTGCATTCGAGAGATCTAGGTTTCATGCTCCCTCTGAGAATCTAATGCCTAATGACCTGTCACTGTCTCCCATAGCCCCCAGATGGGACCGTCTAGTTGCCAGAAAACAAGCTCAGGGTTCCTACTGATTCTACATTATGGTGAGTTATATAATTATTTCATTATATACATAATATATACAATATATGTTATATATATTATGAATTACAATATATAATATATTGTAATATATTACATTGTACTAATAATGGAAATAAAGTGCACAATAAATGTAATGTGCTTGAATCATCCTGAAACCATCCCCTCACTTCTCTCCGTGGAAAAACTGTCTTCTGTGAAACCAGTCCCTGGTACTGAAAAGGCTGGGAACCACTGGGCTAACACAACAGTGGACGTTTCATGAGTCCAAAGTCTGAGTGGGAGGCTGGCAGGCAGGAGACCCAGGGAAGTGCTGATGCCACGGTTCAAGTCCAAGGCCATTTGCTAGCAGAATTTCTTCGTGCTCAGGGCAGGTCAGCCTTTCGTTCCATCAAAGCCTTCAACTGATTGGATGAGGCCCACCCACATTATAGAATATGATCTGCTTTAATCAAAGTCTGTCCATTTAAATGTTAATCTCATCCCCCACAAAAAAAATCTTAATAAAAAGACTCAGAATAATGTTTGATCAAATTTCTGGATGCCAAGACCCAGCCAAGTTGACAACATAAAATTAACCATCAAAAGATCTAAAAAACCATTGTTTTTATTCTCAGGCGTTTCTCTGTGTCTCTTTTTGAAAGATCAGTGAGCAACTAAACTGGAAGGGAAAACACACAAGGTTTCACACCCTCAGGAGGCAGTTAGCACCCATGGAGTGTCTGGCAGGAAACACGCACTTTACCAACAGTCTCATGTCACTTTGTCTTGGGGCTTGAGAGGTGGATATTGACATCCTCAACTTAAGCCAAGGACTCTGATGGATATGTGACTTCCCCAGGGTCCCACAGCTAGTTGTTGGCAGAGCAAGTGAACTGCCAGGTGTCTCTTGAACCCAAAGCCATGTTCAGTCGACCCCCGGCATCAGCTACCCTGACACACCAGGGGAAGGACAGAGACAGCACAGACAGTAGGAAGAACAGTCATGGACTATCTGTAAACCCTGGGCAACGGCTTCCACTGCTCTATTGCTAAAAACACATTCACTCACACACACACACATTCACATACACACATTCACACACATTTGCACACATACACATTCACACACATACATACATTCACACACATTCACACACATTCACACACACATTCACACACACATACACATTCACACACATACACATTCACACATACACACATTCACTCACACACACATACATACATTCACACACATATACACTCACACACACATTCACACACATACACATTCGCACACATTCACACACACATTCACACACATACATTCACACACATACATACATTCACACATTCACACACATCCACATATACATACATTCACACACACATACACACCCATTCACACACATTCACACATATACATTCACACACATTCATACACATATTGTCACACACATACGCACCCATTCACACACATTCATATACACACCCATTCACACACACATTCACACACACACCCATTCACACACATTCACATACATTCATACACATTCACACACATACACACCCATTCACACACACATTCACAGATATACATTTATACACACATTCACATACATTCACACATGTACACACCCATTCACACCCATTCACACACATACATTCACACACATACACACCCATTCACACACATTCACATGTATACATTCACACACACATTCACACATACACTCACACACATACACACCCATTCACACACATTCACACACATACCGTCACACACAATCACACACATACACACCCATTCACACACATTCACACACACACCCATTCACACACACACATTCACACACACTCTCTTGAAAGATTTAGACTATGCACACAAGTTGCTTAGTAGTATATGCATATTGAGTCCATACTGGGAAGATGGTAGTCATCATGATAATTATAAATAGCGTATATGTGGTAATAAAATTGCCTTATATCAAAGGCAGCAGAAGGGGACATTAAAAGGTAGGAGGAGGAAACTTAAAATTAATGAGATTAGGCCAGGTGCAGTGCCTCATGCCTGTAACACCAGCACTTTGGGAGGCCGATGTGGGTAGATCACCTAAGGTCAGGAGTTCAAGACCAGCCTGGCCAATATGGTGAAACCCTGACTCTACTAAAAATACAAAAGATTAACTAGGCCTGGTGGCAGGCGCCTGTAATCCCAACTACTCAGGAGGCTGAGACAGGAGAAAGGCTTGAACCCGGGAAGAAGAGATTGTAGTGAGCCAAGATCGTGCCATTGCATTCCAGCCTGGGCAACAAGAACAAGAGACTCCATCTCAAAAAGAAAAAGAAAAGAAAGAAAGAAAGAAAGAAAGAAAGAGAGAAAGAGAGAAAGAGAGAAAGAGAGAAAGAGAGAAAGAGAAAGAGAAAGAAAGAAAGAAAGAAAGAAAGAAAGAAAGAAAGAAAGAAAGAAAGAAAGAGAGAAAAGAAAAGTGAAAGATTGGGCAGTACTGGGTCTATTTTGTTCATGGTAACAACCTGGGGGATCTGAACAGTGCCCTACGCATAGGACACGTGCCGTCCAGTGCCCCAGCCACTGCAGTCCCCACCAGTCCCTATTGTCCCACTTCACTCACTTGTATCACTTCTGGCTCCTGTAGATGTTTGAATTTACGACTCTTCAGCTATGTGGGCTCTCTAGTTCCTTCCATCTCTCCAACTCTATGAATCCTGAAAACCATGAGTTACTAATAAAAGAGGAAACTTCCTTGATAAATTATTAGCGGCGAATCTAACCAGCGGTGATTTGCTACGGCCAGTACTTAGAACAGAAGCTTTCCTTGACTCTGGTTTCATGTTAAAACAAGGGAAGGTAAATCTCTCTTAAAGAAATTCATAGTCAACTTGTTAAAGTTAAGGAAAAGGTACTCTGATTTGCAAAGCCCTTGAAGACAACAGGGCAGATGAGGGCTAAACAAAGGAAGGGGAGGCTGGGGCACTTTACAAGGACCTGGTGGTCTAGGATTGTTCCCAGGGCCCACTCATGCAATACCAATGCATCCCACCTAAGGGCCCCTGATAATTTTTACCAGGTCAAGGAGTCCTTCAGGAAGTAGGGGGTCAGGTATCATGCAGACACAAAAACTTAAAAAACAACAACAACTCTCCATCCTGAAGCTGAAGTTGACCCCTTCCTTAATCTCTGCAGGACTTATACATACATCAGACAAGATACTCTTCCGAAGTGCCTCTCACTACAGCCCATGCAGCACAGAAAACAACCATGATTCAGACAGAGCTGGCACTTAACCACGCACACAAGCTCAGGTGAGCTACCCAGCGTTGCCGAATCTGTTTCCTCATCAGCAAAATGGGTATGAAAATGATGCCTGCTTTCCAGGGTGGCTACCCATGTGTCAGTGGGCACCCATTCCAACCCTTCATTTTAGAGATAACAACACTGAAGTTTGGGCAGGAGAGTTGACTTGCAGACTGTGCCTGCCTTGGAGGTCCCTGATGCTGCTAATCACATCCAAGGGAGATCCCCAGTACAAACAGGGGGTGCGACTTTACCGGGAAAAAAAGACAAACACAGAGACACTCAGTGTGGCCGGGTTGCAGTGAAATGATGTGCTGCGAAGGGTCTGTTTGTCACTCTAGGTCAGAACTGCAACTGAAGCATTACGTATTTGCCAAACTGATGAAATGAGAGCAGTCTGGCAATTGTCTAAAGAGCCAGTAAAAACACTCATTATCTTTGTTCATTTTTAGCTTCTCTGAATTTTTTTTTCTTTTTCTTTTTCTTTTAGATGGAATCTTGCTCTGTTGCCAGGCTGGAGTGCAGAGGCATGATCTCTGCTCACTGCAATCTCCGCCTCCCAGTCTCAAGTCATTCTTGTGCCACAGCCTCCCGAGTAGCTGGGATTACAGGTACCCGCCACCACACTCAGCTAATTTTTGTATTTTTAGTAGAGATGGAGTTTCACCATGTTGGCCAGGCTGGTGTTGAACTCCTGACTTTAAGTGATCTGCCCACCTCAGCCTCCCAAAGTGCTGGTATTACAGACATGAGCCACTGTACCTGACCATCTCCAGGACTTTTTCTAAGGATCCAATCTTGTAGGAAAAAAAAAAATTAAAAGCAGTAATGTAAGTGAATTCCCTATGTCGACTGGAAAATGCTTTACAAATGTTTTCTAGAATTATGTGGAGTAATGTGTGGGACCTGAGTCTCCTCAGGGCCAGGATGCCGCTAGTGTTCCCTGGAGCATTAGGCATACCCGTGAATGAGGAAGGTCACTACAGGCCCAGCTGTTGGGGACATCAGGGTATCTTTGCAACGGTGTTAGGAGAAACCATGCAGCAAAAGGGGAAACGTTCATGTCACAATGTTAAGTGAGAAAAGCAAACTAAAAAGTGTTGGAGGTGACGATCCAATGAAGAGGATGAAAGTGGCTGCTGCGTCAGAATAGGGAGATTAGCGCACACTGCGCATTTTCCTTTCTGTGATTGTTTTAGGTATTTATTTATTTATTCAGACAGAGTCTTGCTCTGTCTCCCAGGCTGGAGCGTGAGTGGAACATGGCTCAATGCAGCCTTGACCTCCTGGGCTCAAGCAATTCTCCCACTTCAGCCTCCTAAGTAGCTTGGAACACATTCTCTTGCCACCATGCCTGGCTATTTCTTTAAAATATATTTTTCATAGAGACAGGGTCTCACTCTGCTGCCCAGGCTAGTCTCCAACTCTTGGCCCCAAGCAATCCTCTGAAGTTGTCCTCCCAAAGTGCTAGGATTATAGGTATGAGCCACTGCATCTAGCCCTTTCTGTGATTCTTATAATACATACATAATGCTGAGAAATACTGTTTTGTGCTCCTCAGTTTAAACTCAGACTGGGAGCTCTTTGTATAGACATGGACTTCCTGATCTCTTGTAATCAAAGCTACATACTGAACACTGGCTGCGTGCTGGCTAGATGCCATGCAAGGCACGTTCCGTCATGCCAAAGGGGACCTCCAATCCTTACAACAGGTCTCAAAGGTAGAGATTAGCGTCACAGCTTCTAAAGATGGGAAAAAGGAGACAGCAAGGACCTCACCCAGGGTCCCATGGTTAAGAAGGAGTAAAGTTGGGGTTGCAGCCCAGGATAACCTGTGGGCACAGTCTGGTCTCTTTCTAGCACCTAGGGTCCCCAACAGGTTGGGACATGGGAATGGGTGTTAACTGGCCTTGAATGACAGAGCCAAAGGTTCTTCTTGTTCAACTCCTATATTTCTGATGCTTCTGATAACCTCTAGAAAAAAGTCCATTCTTTTAAACAAAGAGAGAGCAGTCCTAAAGACAAGAACCCTCCCCAAATAAAACGACTGAGCTAGAATGCAACCCCGCCACGTGCTGCTTTCACTCGCCATATTCGTCATTACCAGCGTTTTCTCTATGGCTGTTTTCATCTCCATATGCAAGTGACACTTGTTTTCCATTTACTGTCATGATATAAAAATAGATTTCTCTTCATTCCTCTTCCTTTTCTGTGAATTTCAAAATGTGCCTCTTTGAACATACATTTTAGGATTCAGGGTTCTGGGACTTCAGATTTACCCACACTTCCCATACATCTCTGGGCTTTGAGATTTTCTTCCTTCCTTCCTTCCTTCCTTCCTTCCTTCCTTCCTTCCTTCCCTCCCTCCCTCCCTCCCTCCCTCCCTCCCTCCCTCCCTCCCTCCCTCCCTCCCTCCCTCCCTCCCTCCTTTCTTTCTTTCTTTCTTTCTTTCTTTCTTTCTTTCTTTCTTTCTTTCTTTCTTTCTTTCTTTCTTTCTTTTTTTGAGACAGAGTTTCTCTCTTTTTACCCAGGCTGGAGTGCAATGGCACAATCTCCACTCACTGCAACCTCTGCCTCCTGGGTTCAAGTTATTCTCCTGCCTCAGCCTCCCAAGTAGCTGGCAGTACAGGCAGGTGCCATCATGCCTGGATAATTTTTGTATTTTTAGGAGAGATGGGGTTTCGCCATGTTGGCCAGGCTGGTCTTGAACTCCTGACCTCAGGTGATCAACCTGCTTCGGCCTCCCAAAGTGCTGGGATTACCAGACATGAGCCACCATACCCAGCCGGTTTTGAGATTTTCTTTTATTTTTTTAATCTCTGTAATTCTCTATTAAAAATACTGCTGTACACACAGAGAGACTGAAACAGGATTAAAGATGAATAACACGAATTGGGTTCTGACATTAGAACTTAACATACTGGTGCTTTTTAGGGAAGTTGTTGACATCCAAATCACAGAAGCAAGGTCAAAAGCAAAATGCAAAAGTACCCTCACAGATAAATTGCCTATTTTTCCCAAATATTGTGAGGATTAAGTAAGACATAGATTATTGAATGACTTTCTTCCTCAACTACAAAGTTTCACATACAGATTCAGGTAATATTGTAGCCAGTTACAATGAACTACTTTAAGTTATGAGTAGTCCGGTTTTGAGATTTTTCTATTAAAAAATACAGTAAAGCTTCACTGGGAAATTAGGGTCCAAAAATTCCATCATGAAAAATATCATGTATTACATTATTACGAGGTCAGCATAAACCAATGTTTTCCAGAGGGTCTGTGCTGCCACAAAAAAATCACAAAAATAAAGACAGAGAAGAGCATCCTGTACACTGGACTGAGAAACTGGGGGTGCTCCAATAATCAGGAGGCAGTAGCTTCCCAGCCCTCTACACCCCCATGCCACCCCTCCCCGCACAGGACGAGACCTCAGCGCCCCTTCTCAGCCCCGTGGACTGGAGCCATTCATTGGGCCCATTCTGCCCAAGTCAATATCACTGCCCATCATCACAGGCTTTCAGCCGATTACAGTGGCAAAAGCAATTCAGCCTTTTTGATGGTGCACGGCTTCAACTGTTTCAACAAATAAAGAGGCCAGGCATCATGTTCTGGAAAAGAAGCATGCCGTTTAATTTAGGCAGTTTTGCTCCTCAGAACTACAAGAATGAGTCTGCATACAACCGTCCTTCCAAACTTGACCCATCTTTGCAAAGCCCTCCTTTTAAGTACAAAGAATGGCATTGCCTGTTAATTTTGAAAAGATAACAATGTCCTTCTTTGCAAGGCCTCTGTGAATTCAGTCCTTTCTCCCAGTTTCAAGGGCAAATATGGAAAGGGACTCAGCTGAGGTGACTGATCCTCAGAGCCACAGCCCCCCAATTCCAGGGGCTGGGAAATGCTGGGATTACAGTTAAAGGCTTCGAACGTCCACCAAACACCACCACCAGCACTCACCCCATCCGCAAATGCTAGGCACATTCTTGGCCACAAAATCACTTCCAGGACAAAAAAACATTTCGGAGTTCAGAACTATTCCAACTCAAATTTGTTCTCCATGAACAAACGATGCAAGAAGAAATGGAAGAAGCTGAATCTCTCTGAGGCCACACTTTATTTGCCCTGGTGAGAACGTGGTAGCATCTAAGAGCTTCCCAATCTCACAGGGCCAGGCTACAGACTCCAAGGACTGTTGCTGAAGTTGGCTGGTCACCTGCAAAAATACTCGAGGACCAGCAAGGCAAAGGTGACCTTCCCAAAACGGTCCTCCAGGCTGGAACCAGCTGTGATTTCCATTCTGCAACACCCTGCCTCACCCCACATTCTGGAAATTCTAGTGGACTTCGAGAGAGCGGTGTCAGGGAGATATATTTGCCAACACCATTTTCAAATTTGGCAGATGAGGCCCATGTCTCTTCCATGGGCTGGCTTCTAGAAACTACTGTCCTTTATTACTGCACGTTTACCTGCTGTATAGCAATCTGTAGCCCCCCTAGTCCCTGAGGCTGGGAGTAGGGTCTCTGTGGGTGTTCTCTGGGGCAGCCTGCAAGGCTAGGTGTGGAGGAGGACATGACAGGGACTCTGCCAAGGCTCTGCTGACCTGGTCATTCCCTGTTTGTCCTCTCTGGATCCCCCTTGAGCTCTAAGGAGAGGCACTCAGGGTGAGTGACTGGGTCCATACCTAGCCTCTGAAGGCCTTCTAGCTCCACAGCCAAAGCCCCAGGGAGCTGGGAGGGCCTGGAGCCCTGGCAGATCAGGCCCAGGTTTTATTTTTATATAAATGCATTTAAGCTTCAAACTATGAAATGATTTAAAGAAATATCAAGTGTACCGGCCATGGTGGCTCACGCCTGTAATCCCAGCACTTTGGGAGGCTGAGGCAGGCAGATCATCTTAGGTCAGGAGTTCAAGACCAGCCTGGCCAACATGATGAAACACCATCTCTATTAAAAATACAAAAATTAGCTGGGCATGGTGGCGGGCACCTGTAATCCCAGCTACTCAAGAGACCGAGGCAGGAGAATCACTTGAACATGGGAGGCAGAGGTTGCAGTGAGGTGAGATCACGTCATTGCACTCCAGCCTGGGTGACAAAAGTGAAACTCCATCTCAAAGAAAAAAAAAAGAAAGAAAAAAATATCAAGTAAACCATGGTGCAGGCGTTAGGCTGATGTGCAACATGTGGATGGTTGATGTTTGGGCCACACTGCCTAACACCAGGCCTCTGAGTTTTTCAGACTAATTGCTCCTCCATGGCCTGGGTTCTGGATGCTGTTTGAGGTTTCTTCCAAGCCACCAGCTTCTCTGGGGACTGAAATTCCTCTGTCATACTGGAGCTGCCTGACTTGAAGTCTAATCTATCCCACTTTAAATCCTACAAACCCTACAGAAACTCCATGACGAAAAAAAAGAAAAAAGGGAAAAAAAACCTGGCCAGTGGCAGGAAAATACCTCTAGAAGTCAAAAAGCAGCCAAGCCCTTGGTAAGCAGATTAACTCAGCCACTGGAAGGTGAAGCTTTCTGAAGATGACATCTGGAATCGGGGAGTCAGGAGGCGGGCCAGCCAGCTGCAAGGTGGGCTCCTAATGCAAATGGAATGTGGACTTGGAGATCTGATGGAGATCCAGAGGGGCTGTGGATCTCCAGTCAATGGATCAGCAGTCAATGCTACAGCCTGCAAGCAGGAGATGCAGCAAATCTGAAGTTACAGGGAAGGAAAAAGGCAATGGGAATAAAAGCAACTTTCTGGGAGGGGATTTTCCTTGGGCTCACTCCCTCCTTGCATTCCAAACCTGTTACCATTGTGTGTCAAAGAGTACTTTCTTCGGGAGGAATTCCCTTAAGCTCTGCTGACAAGTTAAAGGAGATTTGCTGGGCTGATAGAGAAATTGATGTGAAATTCACTAGCACCAGTGGAAATTGCAAAGTTAAATCTCCAGATCAAATGCTAGAATTGTAATTCTGACTTATAAGATAAGTACCCTTTCAATAGTAGTGTACGTCTGTTGAGAGTGTGGTGTGTTTTGTTTGTTTGTTTCATTTTGTTTTGTTTGAGACAGACTCTTGTTGCCCAGGCTGGAGTGCAATGGCACCATCTCAGCTCACTGCAACCTCCATCTCCCGGATTCAAGTGATTCTCCTGCTTCAGACGCCCAAGTACTGGGATTATAGGCATGTGCCACCACTCCTGGCTAACTTTGTATTTTTAGTAGAAAATGGGGTTTATCCATGTTGGTCAGGCTGGTCTTGAATTCCCGACCCCAGGTGATCTGCCTGCTTCAGTCTCCTAAAGTGCCAGCATTACAGGCATGAGCCACCATGCCCAGCCAAGAGTGTGTTATTTTTTAAAAGATCAATTTGCTGCTATGCATCAAATACCCAAGGATCCTGAGAAAGATAGTCTGAGATGAAGACTATGCATCCAGTCTCTGGTTCCCTAAGCTGTCTGTCTGTTAGAATATGAAAAACTGGTTCCTAGGCCACAGGAAATTCTTACAGAAATGCCTTTTTATTAAATGCCACCAAAATAATAAGATCCTTTGCTTCTAAATCAGAATGTTGTGGCATGATTAGAAAACTCCTTATGCTACTTAATATCCTCATGAGTAAGGATCTTCATATCTGTCACATTTGAATCAGGGATTAAATTAACAGTTTGGTATGTTTCCTTTAATCAGACAGGTATTATATAATCCGTACTATTTCTCTTTTTGCTTCAGCTTCTAGGAAGCTCAAAGTTAAATTATCTATTTACCTGAGTTTGTTATATATTATATCTGTTAATCTTGTTAAGGTCTCTTTTTGCTTGCCATAGCAGATATACAACTCAAATCAGCTTAGACAATAAAAAGTGGCGACAAATCTTACTGGCTCCTGTAACTGCAAAGTTGAAAAGTTCAGAGTAGATCTGATCATAAAACCTTAGATTAGAGAAAATCAAAGGGATATAGGAGCCAACCACAAAGGGTTCCAATGAGAAGAGGTGGAGCAATTGGAATCACAAAATAAATAATATGGAAACATAACCCAAAATGCAAAACACATACATGTGAGTCCTCACTTACGTAAATAAATGATTTCATAAATATGTAAATAAACAGGGACAAAAACAAATCTTCCTTATGAAAGAATTTCAAATAATATGTATAAATACTTCCTTTCTAGGAAGTAGAGCTTAATTCCCCCTCCTTCCCCTCCACCTTAAGGTTGGGCTAGATTTAGTGGCTTGCTTCCAAAGAGTGGAAAGGTATGGAAAGAGGAAGAGAGTAACTTGAGCCTGCAGCAACCTGGCAAACACACTTTTACCATGAGATGGAGGTTAACATCGCTAGTGATGGGTCATGTTGAAATCATGAACTTCCTGAAATGAGAAGGCAAGAAGGACACTTCACTTCCATGGTTTCCTTTCCAAAAATCTGTAACCCCAGTCTAATCACGAGAAAAACATCAATTTTTGGAATATGCTACAGGATGCCTGACCAGTACTCCTCAAGACTGTCTAGGTCATGAAAAACAAAGGAAAGACTAAGCAACCATCACAGACCAGAGGCCACTGAGGAGACATGACTCAACACACAATATGGTATCCTGGATCAGAAAAAGAATTCAAAAACGAATGAAATCCATATAAAGCCTGTAGTTCAACTAGGTACCAATAATAATGTACCAATGTTGGTTTTTTGTGACAGATGTACAATGGCAAGGGATAATATAAGATGCTAACAGTGGGGGAAACTGAGTGAAGTGTATATAGGACTCTCTGTACTGAGGTTTTAATCTGCTCTGACTGCTATAACAAAATACCACAGACTGGCTAAACAACAGATGTTTAATTCTCATGGTTCTGGAGGCTGGAAAGTCTGAGATCAGGGTGCCAGCATGGTTGGTTCTGGGGACGGCCCTCTTTTTGATTTGCAAATGGCCATTTTCTCCTGTATGCTACATGGCAGAAGAGAGAGAGAGAGAGAGATCCCAGGTTTCCTCCTCTTTATATAAAGGCAAAAATCCCATTCATGAGGGTCTATCGTTATGACTTAATCACTTCCCAAAGGCCTCACCTCCAAGTCTCATTACCTTGGCTTCCACAACGTGAATTTTGGGGGAACACAAACATTTAATTTATAGCAACTATCTTTTGCAACTTCTCTATAATTTTTTTTTTTTTTAAGCCGAGTCTCACTCTGTTGCCCAGGCTGGGTTGCGATGGTACAGTTGTGGCTGACTGCAACATCCACTTCCCAGGTTCAAGCGATTCTCCTGCCTCAGCCTCTGAGTAGCTAAGATGACAGGCACCAGCCACCACACTGGCTAATTTTTGTATTGTTTTAGTAGAGGTGGGGATTCATCATGTTAACCAGGCTTGTCTTGAACTCCTGACTTCAAGTGATCCACCTGCCTTGGCCTCCCAAAGTGCTGGAATTACAGGGATGAGCCACTATGCCCAGCCTGTAAATTTAATATTATTTTTAAAAAAATAACAAAGAGGCAAACAAAAATAAATAATTAAGTGGTAGATATAAATGCAACCATATCAATAACACATTAAATGTTAATGGCCTAAACATTCCAATTAAAAGGTAGAATGGTCAGAATGTATAAAAGCGATGTACTTTAATTATAAAGACAGATAGACTAATATTAAATGGTAGAAAATTTACCATATAAAAAGTAACCATAAGAAGGATAATTATATTAATATCAGGCAAAATACATTTCAAGACAAGTATTAATAGAGATAAGTTACATATAAACACACCTATTTAATCTTAACTAAGGCCTATATGAGATTATCTTCATTAATTGATAGATTTATCATTATTTCAGTCCAATATTTGCCTTTTTCTCTTTTGCCACCTCCTTCACTCCCTCACCCCCAGCATAACCAATTTTGACAATCTAGTATTTAATACTTCTCCTGTCCATATTTTTCTTCAGGCATTTAAAAGTACTTCTTTTTTTTTTTTTTGAGACAGAGTTTTGCTCTTGTTACCCAGGCTGGAGTGCAATGGCGCGATCTCGGCTCACCGCAACCTCTACCTCCTGGGTTCAGGCAATTCTACTGTCTCAGTCTCCTGAGTAGCTGGGACTACAGGCACGCACCACCATGCCCAGCTAATTTTTTGTATTTTTAGTAGACATGGGGTTTCACCATGTTGACCAGGATGGTCTCGATCTCTTGACCTCATGATTCACCCGCCTCGGCCTCCCAAAGTGCTGGGATTACAGGCTTGAACCACTGCGCCCGGCCCTCTTTTTTTGGTTTTTTTTTTTTTAAGAGAGAGTTTTGCTCTTGTTGCCCAGGCTGGAGTGCAATGGTGCAATCTCAGCTCACTGCAACCTCTGCCTCCCTGGTTCAAGCCATTCTCCTACCTCAGCCTCCTGAGGAGCTGGGATTACAGGCATCTGCCACCATGCCTGGCTAACATTTTGTATTTTTAATAGAGTCAGGGTTTCACCAGGTTGGCCAGGGTGGCCTCGAATTCCTGACCTCAGGTGATCCACCCACCTCAGCCTCCCAAAGTGCTGGGGTTACAGATATGAGCCACCGCACCTGGCCTTAAAAGTACTTCTATCAGCCTGGCCAACATGGTGAAACCCCGTCTCTACTAAAACTACAAAAAAGTTAGCCAGACATAGTGGCGGACACCTGTAATACCAGCTACTCAGGAGGCTGAGGCAGGAGAACTGCTTAAAACCTGGAGGTGGAGGTTGCAGTGAGCCAAGATCACACCACTGCACTCCAGCCTGGGCAACAAGAGCAAGACTCCATGTCAAGAAAAAAAAATACTTCTAAATAGATGACACACACACACACACACACACACACACACACACACACACACACATATATATATATATATATATACACATGTATATATACATTTCCAAATAACATTGTCCTTGTTTTAGGAAAAATGAGTTTATACCATACACATTGGATTTCAGCTTGTTTCTCTCTTCCAGTAGCTCCTGCAGACCTCCCCAGGTCTCCAGACATAGTGCTACCTATTACTTTCGTTTTTAAGAATTATCCATTATTATAATTATTCATGAATTGTTATAATTATGAATTTTCCATAATTTGCTCAACAGTGAACACCCATCCTTACATTACTTGTGTGATAAGGATTGCCAGCTATGCAATTCTGGGTCAAAGGGATGTTCTGTAATTTTAAAATATTTTGCCAGGTTAATTCCCCAGAAGGTTGTGAAAATCTGCATGCCCACCAGCAACATACTCAGGTAACTTCTTTTCTGCACAGGAAGCAGACTCTGTCCATTCAACCTGAAACTCGTCCTCCCCATCCCACGGTGGGTACAGGGGCTGGCCTGATGGGTTTTGCCCAGTCGTCCTGGCACAGCTGGCTGGCTTGGTTGAGGTAGCAGCCTTGAGGCCCACAGACCCACAGTTCCTCCTGGATCTCCTCCTTCAGGTCCCAAATCCCTGGTCAGAGTCATGTGTGTAAACCTGTCCATGTTCACCTGGGCCGAGTGCCTCTGGGGAAAAGCACCCAGCTCTCCCTCGGCTCACCCAGGGCAGCACGGTGGTCATGGGTTGAAGGGGATGAGAAGCCGGTGTGGGATCCAATGGGACATAACCTCCTCGTGGGGTCTGGTCTCCTCCTGGCAGACTCTGCTCTCCCCGACTTTAGACTCATCTTTGCCTCCCCATCCTCCCCACTGCCAGCCTCGCTGGCCTCAGACTCACGACAGACTCAGGACAACACACTGACAGATTGTTGGGCTGGTTGCCATCATCGTGAGAGGCCTGATGCCTGCAGTCAAACCCGTGCAACATTCCGCAGTTGTACACCTCTGCCTGCACCCAGATTAATCCACCGAAATTGCTCTCAGCGCAGCTTTCTGCAAAAGCAAAGACATTGAGTCTTGATTGTATTAATATATGCTACTAGGAGCTGTGACTAGGGCTAGCCTTTAAATGGTGACTTGCACTGCTTATGCCTAACTATAAACTGGAATTCACTGATGCAGTTTTGGAGCAAGTCAATTCAGCAAACATGTATTGAGCACCTACTGTTTGTTCTCTGTAAGGCCTGCTCTCTCAATAGTGATAATTCTCTTTTATCATGACAAAGAAAAGGGAAAGTCTGAGGTAAGGTGTTTTTTTGTTTTGTTTTGTTTTGTTTTACAGTAGTTTATGTTGGACAGGCGCAGTGGCTCACACCTGTAATCCCAGCACTTTGGAAGGCAGAGATGGGCAGATCACCTGAGGTCGAAAGTTCAAGACCAGCCTAACCAACATGGAGAAACCCCATCTCTACTAAAAATACAAAATTAGCCAGGCCTGGTGGCACGTGCCTGTAATCCCAGCTACTCAGGAGGCTGAGGCAGGAGAATTGCTTGAAGCTGGGAGGCAGAGGTTTCGGTGAGCCGAGATCGTGACATTGTACTCCAGCCTGGGCAACAAGAGCAAAACTCTGTCTCAAAAAAATAAAGTAGTTTATGTTGTTGTTCTAGCAATTTCATGTTAGTTACTCCTCTAAATATTTGTAATGAAAATAAACCTTGTATTACGTGATAAGATGACCCCAATGAGCTAACAGCTGTCATATATACTTTTTTTTTGTGCTGACTTCCTAAGGACTAAGCTTTAAGTAACTTTCTAATGCTGGCTTTCCTTTTTAAAAACAAGTGAAAAAAGAAACTTTAGCACACTAACATGCATCAACATCTTCAGAATTTCAACAATAATTTAATTAATTTTTCCTAGTGCTTTTCAGGTGAATTGGCTGAGGAAAACACAATAAAAATTTTAATATAATGAATGCTTGCAAATGTTTGAGAGGCATTCTTATTATCTTTTTAAGTAAAAAATAAAGAAGAGTGAGTATTACTTTCCATCCCATGGAAATTTTTTTTTTTTTTTTTTTTGAGATGGAGTCTCGCTCTGTCACCAGGCTGGAGTGCAGTGGCATGATCTCAGCTCACTGCAGCCTCCACCTCCTGGTTCAAGCAATTCTTGTGCCTCATCCTCCCGAGTTGCTGAGACAGGTTTCAGCATGTTGACCAGGCTGGTCTCAAACTCCTGGCCCCAAGCGATCCACCTACTTCAGCTTCCCAAAGTGCTGGGATTACAACTGTGAGCCACAGTGCCCAGTAGAGCCCATGGAAATTTTAAAACTTGTCTAACTCCTTGATGCTCCTTTCATTGAAAGGTGGGGTCTCATTGCCCTCTCCTTAAATATGGGCTGGACTTAGTGACTCCCTTGGAAGTGACCCTTCTTGATGTTTTTTTTCTTTTTTTGAGACAGAGTTTCACTCTTCTTGTCCAAGCTGGAGTGCAATGGTGCGATCTCGGCTCACTGCAACCTCCACTTCCCAGGTTAAAGCAATTCTCCTGCCTCAGCCTCCTGAGTAGCTGGGATTACAGGTGTGTGCCACCAGGCCCAGCTAACTTTTTGTACTTTTAGTAGAAATGGGGTTGTACCATGTTAGCCAGGCTGGTGTCGAACTCCTGATCTCAGGTCATCCACCCGCCTTGGCCTCCCAAAGTGCTGGGATTATAGGCATGAGCCACCATGCCTGACCCACTTCTTGATTTTTAAGGGAGGTTCAGTCATAAAAGGTGATACAGATTCTTCCTGATTCTCTCTCCTTAGGAACATGTGCTTTGGGAGCCCTGAAATGCTGTAAGGACTCCAGCTACCTGGAAGGCTCCAAGCCAGAGAGACCATGTGGAGCCTACACAGAGATCAAAATATCTAAGGAACCCCATCTGCCCCGATCCAGATATTTGAGCCTTTCCAGTCCAAAAGCCAGACATGTGAGTGGGCACCCTTCAGATGGTTCCAGCCACCATCCAATAGCAACAATGTGTGAGAGACTGAGTGAAAACCGCCCAGCTAAGCCCAGTCAACCCCCAGAACTATGAGAAATAATTACATGTTATTTTCAACTGTGATATTTAGAGTGATTTGTTATGCAGCAATAACCAGCTGGAACATTCTAGGTAAAGAAATAAATAGCGCAGTCATCCTGCTTATAGAACTCACAGTCTATAGGGAGACAACTGTCTGAATACAGCCTGAGCTCTCTATGGAAGGTGTTCAAGTTTCAGAGGATGCACAGAGAATCTGACCTCCAGATCTGAATGTCAGGGAAACTCACATCTTGTATTTATTTAGTCAGTTAGTTTTTCATTTTTGAGACAGATTCTCATTCTGTGGCCCAGGCTGGAGCGCAACGGTGCCATCACAGCTCGCTGAAGTCTCAACCTCTCAGGCTCAAGTGATCCTACCACTTCAGCCTCCCAAGTAGCTGGGACCACAGGTGTGCACCACCCTGCCCCCCTCCAGTTAATTATATATTTTTAAAAACTTTTGTTTAATAACAGCTCTAATCTGCAACAAATTCCTGAAGTTTATGGAATCCAGTTGGTTTGTGCATTGTATTTGTGCAACAACCAACCAGCCCAATAAGCTGATGATTGTCACTTAGAAACACACTAATGCTCCAGTCTCTCTACGATTCAATTTCCATGCCACCTTATGCTCTGAACATTTTAGCATGGATTTCGGAAACTCTTCTATGTGAACTTTGTTAATTGGAAGCTTCGGAGACAAATATTTCCCACTTCACAATCTGACCTGAGGGAAGGAGACAAAACCAACCCTGTAAGCAACCTGTTCTAGGACAAGCAGTTTACAACGTTCTTATCGAATCACAAGCAATCCTGGGAGATGGAACTCATTACAGTCAGTGTACAGAGGTAGGAACCAAATATTAGAGAAAAGCCATCTCCACAGCGTTGGCAAAAGACAGACATTACCCAACTCTCTTTCTGCTTATGAAATGAACTGTGTCCCCCAAAAGATGTAAAATCCTAACCCCCAGAATCTCAGAATGTGACCTTATTTGAGAACAGAGTCATGGCAGCTGTGATCACTGAAGACAAGGTCACACTAGAGTAAGATGGTCCCTATCCAGTGTGAATGGCATCTTTTTTTTTTTTTTTTTTGAAACAGAGTTTCGCTCTCGTTACCCAGGCTGGAGTGCAATGGCACGATCTCGGCTCACCGCAACCTCTGCCTCCTGGGTTCAGGCAATTCTCATGCCTCAGCCTCCTGAGTAGCTGGGATTACAGACATGCGCCACCATACCCAGCTAATTTTTTGTATTTTTAGTAGAGACGGGGTTTCACCATGTTGACCAGGATGGTCTCGATCTCTTGACCTCGTGATCCACCCACCTCAGCCTCCCAAAGTGCTGGGATTACAGGCATGAGCCACCGCGCCTGGCCCGTGAATGGCATCTTTAAGAGAAGATGCAGAAAGGCCAGGTGTGGTGGCTCACGCCTGTAATCCCAACACTTTGGGAGGCCCAGGCAGGTGGATCTCTTGAGGCCAAAAGTTTGAGAACAGCCTAGCCAATGTGAAGAAACCCCATCTACAAAAAACACAAAAATTACCCAAGTGTGGTGGTGCATCCCTGTAATCCCAGCTACTCGGGTGGCTTAGGCATGAGAATTGCTTCAACATGGGAGGTGGAAGTTGCACTGAGCCAAGATTGCACCGATGCACTCCAACCTGAATAACAGAGAGTGATTCTGTCTCAACAAAAGGAAGGAAGGAAGGGAGGGAAGGAGGGAGGAAGGGCCGGGCATGGTGGCTCACCTTCTGACCTCAGGGAGGCCAAGGCGGGTGGATCACCTGAGGCCAGGAGTTTGAGACCAGCCTGGCCAACATGTTGAAACCCCGTTGAAAGAAAAGAAAAGAAAAGAAGGAAGGGAAAGGAAAGAAAGAAAGAAGCCAGGTGCAGTGGCTCACACCTATAATCTCAGCACTTTGGGAGGCTGAGGCCGGCAAATTACAAGGTCAGGAGTTCAAGACCAGCATAGTGAAACCCCATCTCTACAAAAAATACAAAAATTAGCCAGACATGGTGGCGCACAGCTGTAGTCCCAGCTACTCAGGAGGCTGAGGCAGGAGAATCACATGAACCTGGGAGGAGGAGGTTGTGATGAGCCGAGATTGCACCATTGCACTCCAGCCTGGGCAAAAGAGCATGACTCCACCTCAACAAAACAAAACACAACACAACAACACAAACAAAACAAATCAAGAAAGACAAAAGAGGGACACATAAGGTGAGAAGATACCACATGAAGACAGAGGTAGAGACTGTGTTGGTGCAGCTGGGAGCCAAGGAACACCAGGACACAGAAAAGCAAGGAAGCATCTTCCCCTCGAGGGACCAGAGCAGGCATAGCCCCGCTGACACCCTGATCAAGGCTTCCAGCCTCCAACTGTGAGAGAGTAAGCTGCAGTTGCTTAGGATACCCCTAGTCTGTGGGACGTGGTTACAGCAGCCCCAGGACACTGATACTGAGCTCTGAGCCTTAAAAGGGGGGATCCCACAGGCCTGATCTGACTGTTCATGTTGACCTTGACCCTCTGAGGGAGGAGAAGGTGCCAGTGCAGAGGCCGAAGACTCACTTCGTGGTCGCTCTGGGCCAAGCACTCGCCATTGCACTTGGCTGTGCTAAAAATAGTCTGAGGATGGGCCAGGTGTCCGTGTGCCAGGAAACTGTTTTCTAAAGAAAGGGCTGAGAATAGGTGTTGTTGTTGCTGTTGTTATTCCAGTGTGGGCTACACCACGGGAGTTCTTGTTTCTCTGAAGGGTTTTCCATGTAAGTGAAGACATTTACAAATTGATCTAAGATTAATTGGGCGTGGCTGCTGAGCAAACAGGGAAAATCCCATCACTGAGCCTGGGGCCCTGGAACAAGGACGCTGTGTGCAGCCCTGCACATAGAGGAGAACCAGAAAGGGAAAGAAACCCAGAAATAGGAAACAGTCTCGGGCACAATCCCAAAAGGGGCAGCTGGACTCAAAGGTCACCCTAGAGATGTGGGTTTAAAATCTAGGTGCTCCAAACCCGACTCCAGGGTTCCTACCTCCCGGCCTTCCTCCACTCCTTTCACCCCTAAGTGCACTCACGGCACACACACAGACACACAGACCCACAAACACAGATACATGCACACACAAACACACAACCACACACCACATACACACACTACACACAGACACATGCGACACAAACACATATGCACGCCACGTACACACAGACATGCCCACAAAGACAGACACACACACACACACTAAACACAGACACAGACATTCATATACCCTTGGGAACAGAAAGAACTGCACATTTTAAAGCGTTTTTAGAAAAACACATGACTGGTGCAGTGTCTCACACTGTAGTACTAGCTATTAGGGAAACTGAGGCAGGAGAATGCTTAAGCCTAGGCGCCTAGGGCTAGAGCGAGCTATGATCATACCACCGCACTTCAGCCTGGGCAACAGAGCAAGACTTTGTACACACACACACACATATACACACACACTGCACAACAGAGCGAGACCTTGTCTACACGCACACACCCTGCACGTTGAATGTATCTATTCAACATCCAGTCTTATGCAATGTGATCTCAGCTCCATTACTGTCTTGCTTTTTCCCACAACAACACTCCAAGGCAGTTGTTACTTTTCCCATTTTGCAGACAGAAATACTGAGCCCCGGCCGGGCACGGTGGCTCACACCTGTAACCTCAGCACTTCGGGAGGCTGAGGCAGGTGGATTGCCTGGGGTCAAAAGTTTGAGACCAACCTGACCAACATGGAGAAACCCTGTCTGTACTAAAAATACAAAAATTAGCTGGGCGTGGTGGCACGCACCTGTAATCTCAGCTACTCAAGAGGCTGAGGCAGGAGAATCACTTGAACCTGGGAGGCAGAGGTAGTGCCCCATTGCACTCCAGCCTGAATAACAAGAGTGAAATTCCACCAGAAAGGAAAGGAGGGAGGGAGGGAGGGAAAGAAGGAAGGAAGGAAGGAAGGAAGGAAGGAAGGAAGGAAGGAAGGAAGGAAGGAAGGAAGGAAGGAAGGAAGGAAGGAAGGAAGGAAGGAAGGAGGGAAGGAAGTCTGAGCCCCTGAAATATTAAGGGCTGGTTCAAGATTTCACAGTGGGCAAGCAGCCTAGCAGGAAGGCTAATCCCTCTCCTGAGCTCCAGATCCCAGGCCTGTTTCTCAGCAAACGACAGAAGCCCACATTTATTCCATCAACACGTACAGGGCTCAGGATAAAGCAGTGACTGAAACAGACAAGCTGTCTCCTTGAGGAGCTTACGTGTCTCATCATCTAAGAGTCTACACTCTTCTCCGGTGACTTCCCCAGGGATGGAACTCACCAAACTTCTACTGTGCATGAGAATCCTGGGGTGTAGGGCTCCTGTGCATGTTAGTTCTGTAGATTGGAGGTGGGGACAAGACTGCATTTCCAGCAAACTCCCAGGTGAGCCTGAGGTTGTTGGCCCATGCACCACACCCTGTGCAGCAAGGCTATGTGGCATCATGGAAAGAGAAAGAGGGTTTTGCTCATGTCCTGTGTCAGTTGCTGAATATTTTTCTTAATATCAGCCCTGGCCACCTGACTGGTGAGTTTGGGAAGGGAGCTGGCAGATATAATGGGCAGCTCCCCATGAAAGCATCCTGTTCTGCTCCCTGGACTCACCCCAGGTGCAGGGGCCTGCAGTTATCAGGGTGGTCTGTACCTCAATGGGTAAGTGCCTCTTCCTGGCATGTAGTCTTAGGATGCCCCTACCCCAGAGAGAGACTGCATCCTCCAGTATTAGTCTGACCAATATGTCAATATCCCAACTGCTTTACTCAGTAGTTTTTTGTTTTGTTTTGTTTTTTGAGAAGGAGTCTTACTCTGTCATCCAGGCTGGAGTGCAATGGCATGATCTCAGCTCACTGCAGCCTCTGCCAGTGAGCAATTCTCCTGCCTCAGCCTCCCGAGTAGCTCGGATTACAGGCACCCTCCATCATGCCCGTCTAATTTTTGTATTTTTGTAGAGATGGGGTTTGACCATGTTGGCCAGGCTGGTCTTGAACTCCCAACCTCAGGTGATCTGCCCACCTCGGCCTCCCCAAGTGCTGGGATTACAGGCATGAGCCACTGCACCTGACCAGTAATTTTTAAAAATTTATTATTTACCATTGATTGATTGATTGAGATAGAGTCTCACTATGTTGCCCAGGCTGGTCTCAGACTCCTGGACCCAAGCAATCCTTCTGCCTCGGCCTCCCAAAGTGCTGGGATTAAAGTTGTAAGCCTCTGTGCCCGGCTTTAGTAATTTCTTAATTGGTTCCAAACTGTGGCAGGGAAGAGTTATCAGGTTGAACCATGTGAAATTGCCTATTGCACAATCATTTAAAACCAGTAAAACATTGGCAATTTGGTACACGTCACCCTAGTATTTGTTGGGTATCCTGAAATCCCAACACTATGTACTAGTGATTTTCAGACTTAGGTCATATCAAAATCACCAGAAATTTGGTAAAAATATGAAGGCCTAGGCCCTATCCTACTTCAACCAGCTTGGGCCTTCTGGGTGGTTCTGCAGACAGCACAGTTTGAGGAGCCCCAATACATGGTAAGCACAATACTGAGTGTCGTGTTTCTTTCTTTGTTAAAGACAGACACGAAAAATTCAATCGTATTACAATTAAATAAATTATATTAAAAACAAAGACGGTCGGGTGAGGTGACTCATACCGGTAATCCCAGCACTTTGGGAGGCTGAGGTGAGCAGATCACCTGAGGTCAGGAGTTCGAGACCAGCCTGGCCAACATGGCAAAACCCCATCTCTACTAAAAATACAAAATATTAGCTGGGTGTGGTGGTGCATGCCTGTAATCCCAGCTGCTGGAGAGGCTGAGGCACAAGAATCGCTTGAACCTGGGAGGTGGAGGTTGTGGTGAGCCGAGATTGGGCCACTACACTCCAGCCTGGGTGACAGAGCAAGACTCCGTCCCCAAAATAAATAAATAATAAATAAATAAAACTAAAAACGAAGATAGTACACACTCAAAACTCACCATTTCCTAGTTATTTTGCCACATCATGCTATCAGCTGTGCCTTGGGCTCTCTTCATCGGTGGTGTCCGTGTGGGGAAAGCAATGTAGAAAGCTGTGCTCCTGCCCACCCTCCCCAGCTCTGCGTCCCTGACTTCATGTTGGTTGCTTGAAGTCATCGGTGCTGAGTGTTTACACCATGGAATTCAGCATCCACTACAAATCAGAGCTTATTCCCGCTTCCCCAGAAATCAGTCGTTTATCCACTGTCCACAGCCATCCCTATTTCACAGATGAGGAAACTAAGGTGTGGGGAGCAAATGACTTTCCCAAGGCCTCAGAGCCACAGTTGAATCCAGACGGCTAACTCCGGAGCCCAGGATTTTAACCATGTATACGTTACGCTCTCTCTGTGTCCCCTTCCTCTGCTTGTGGTGTGAGTCTCCACCCACCTTCCTGGAAAGCGATCTCCCCACAACACCTGGCCTCCCCACCACCAAAATCTCGCTGCTTCTCCTCCAGCAGCCTAAATAGCAAATGCAGCTAAGACTCTGGGATCTCCAGCAGGACAATGGCCGGTGGCCTCTGATGGGTCAGGCTCCTCAGTTGGGAGTGGGGGCTTTGGTGCCCCAAATCCAATTTCTTACAGATCTCCCCACCAGTGAAAGTCCCAACAGTTGAATATATAAATATTAAGCAGATTAAAATAAACACGTGGGTGCTATTGAAGGTGGGAAAAGAGAAAATTCGATGAGACAGGGAGTTTGGAGGTTGGAGGGGAGGCAGGTCAAGTTTTGCCTTTCAGATGAGGGGTGGGCCAGTCGCAGTAGCTCATGCCTCCAACCCTAGCACTTTGGGAGGCTGAGGCAGGCAGATCATTTGAGGCCAGGAGTTCAAGACCAGCCTGGGCAACATGGTGAAACCCTATCTCTTACACATAATACAAAAATTAGCTGGTTGTGGTGGTATGTGCCTGTAATCCCAGCTACTTGGGAAGCTAAGGCATGAGAATCACTTGAACTCATGAGGCAGAGTTTGCAGTGAGCTGAGATGGCGATACCGTGAGACTCCGTCTTGAGCAAACACAGAAAAAACAGATGAGGGGCAGTTGGCCAGATACCTAGAGAGGTGGCAGGCAGGCTTTGCAGCCTGGCTCGCTGAGGTACACACACCACCCACTCCAGCAATAGCCTCTTGGTCCCTTGGGATAGCCAGGAAGGAGAGGGGAGGGAAAGCCTCCCAAAGGTGGGGGAGATTTGAGCAGCCTCGTTTGGCCCCCACCTTTCTCCTTCATTTTCCTCTCCAGAGGATTGGGCCCCTTTTGGTTCCACCTCCCGCTTCCAAACACCACCCCCACTCAGACACTTGGGACCAATAACTCTCTTGGATGACTCCGTTTTTATTTCACAAAATAAAAGCTTGGGAAGAAATTAAGGTTGCAACCAGTATATGACATAGTGTTACCAGCAGGATTAGGGATGTTTTATTTTCTTCCTTTCGGCTCTGGTGAGCATGTGTGTTTTCTCTAATGATAGGAAACAAGTTTTGGGTTTGTTTGTTTTTGAGACGGAGTCTTGCTCGTTTTTTGTTTTTTTTTTTTTTTGAGATGGAGTTTCGCTCTTGTTACCCAGGCTGGAGTGCAATGGCTCTATCTCGGCTCACCGCAACCTCCGTCTCCTGGGTTCAGGCAATTCTCCTGCCTCAGCCTCCTGAGTAGCTGGGATTACAGGCACACGCCACCATGCCCAGCTAATTTTTTTTTTGTATTTTTAGTAGAGACGGGTTTTCACCATGTTGACCAGGATGGTCTCGACCTCTTGACCTTGTAATCCACCCACCTCAGCCTCCCAAAGTGCTGGGATTACAGGCGTGAGCCACCGTGCCCAGCCCATGCTCATTTGTTTTTGAGAAAGAGTCTTGTTCTGTTGCCAGGCTGGAGTGCAGTGGTGCGATCTCAGCTCACTGTAACCTCTGCCTCCCAGGTTCAAGCAATTCTCCTGCCTCAGCCTCCCGAGTAGCTGGAACTACAGACATGCACTACTATAGCCAGCTAATTTTTGTATTTTGAGTAGAGACAGGGTTTCACCATGTTAGCCAGGATAGTCTCGGTCTCTCGACCTCATGATCTGCCTGCCTCAGCCTCCCAAAGTTCTGGGATTCCAGGCATGAACAACTGTGCCCGGCCAGAAACAAGTTATTTTTTAAGATGAAGGAGGAGGAAGAGGAGGGAAAAGAAAACAGCAAAAGAAATAATCACAGCAATTATACAACTACAGGATAAAAAATGCTTTCACATTAAATAATACACTGCTTCCTTTCAACAGCCCTGCAAGGATGCAGCACAGACATTGTTAATCCAGTGTTAAAAATGGGGAAACTGAGGGCTAGAGGCTGTTGGTATCCAAGACCAAAGAGCAATTTCATGGCAGAGTCTGGGTTTGTCTCAAAGTCTTGCAGCTCTACAGTCTCCTGCCATCGAACTGAGGGCACTCTCTACACCAGGGATATCTTGTGGAATCAAAAACAGCCTCTCCTTACCTGCCCCAGGTCCAGAGAAAGGGTCCCTCCTGGACATGTGGAATAAGGCACTTATCCCTAACCATAGGTCTTTTAGGCCATAGGGCAGTCTGACTCAAGTAGGAATGATCAGAGTTCACTCTGTTAGAATCTGGAATTCGATCATGGAGAAATAGATTGATAAGACACAAAGAAGGGAGAGAGACCTTGTCTTGAGGCTGGGTGAACATGTGTTTCTCCTATGACTTGGAGAACACAGAACACTGGTCTCCCAGAACATAAAAAGGAAGAGGTGGCTGGGTGAGGTGGCTCACATGTGTAATCCCAGCACTTTGGGAGGCCAAGGCAGGAGGATCACCTGAGGTCAGGAGTTCGAGACCAGCCTGACTAACATGGAGAAACCCCATCTCTACTAAAAGTACAAAATGAGCCAGGTGAGGTCGCACATGCCTGTAATCCCAGCTACTCAGGAGGCTGAGGCAGGAGAATCAGTTGAACCTGGGAGGTGGTGGTGAGCCGAGAATGCACCATTGCACGCCAGCCTGGATGACAGAGTGAAACTCTGTCTCAAAAAAAAAAAAAGGAGAGGCACAGGAAGGAACAGAGATGAGATAAGAGATGAAGAGGGAGTCCACACGGCCTCCTAAGCTCTTCATCAAGGTTTTCTGTGTTCCTGCCTACATCCTTATAATAAATGCCATTGTTGTTGTTTTATTAAAGCTAGAATAAGTTAACACCTGCTACTTGAAGCCAAAATGCAAATGAATAATATGTTCATACGTGGATGTACCTTCCCCACACTGACCCCCAAAGTCACTCTTTAATATTTTAGAAGGAGGTCTAACTTCATTTCGAGTATTTACATTTTTTTTTTTGAGTCAGAGTCTCACTGTGTTTCCCAGGCTGGAGTGCAGTGGTGTGATCTCAGCTCACTGCAACCCTCTCCTCCCCCAGTTTCAAGTGAATCTCCTGCCTCAGCCTCCCAGGTAACTGGGATTATAGGTATGCGTCACCACACCTGGCTAATTTTTGTATTTTTATAGAGGTAGAGCTTCACCATATTGGCCAGGCTGGTCTCAAACTCTTGACCTCGGGTGATCTGCCCATCTCGGCCTCCCAAAATTACTGGCATGAGCCACCACACCTGTCTATTTACCATTATTTTAATGGAAAAATAAATAGCAGATATAGTGCTATTTATTGGTGAAACCCAGAAGCAATTCCTTTAATGAAGGAAACAGGGATTCCTGCGGTCAACACTATTATATTCACTAAGTGCTAGAGAACCTAGTGAATGCAATAAGATAAGGGGAAAAAAAAATAAAAGAAACAAGTCTTAGAAAAGAAAAGGCAAAATTAGGCTGGGCTCAGTGGCTCATTCCTATAATCCCAGCACTTTGGGAGGCTGAGGTGGGAGGATTGCTTAAGCCCAGAAGCTCAGGACCAGCCTGGGCAACATGGTGAAATCTCATCTCTACAAAATATACAAAAACTAGCTGGGTATGGTGGCACATGTCTCTAGTCCTAGCTACTAGGGAGGCTGAGGCCAGAGGATCCCTTGAGCCCAGGAGACAGAGGTTGCAGTGAGCCTAGACGGTGCTACGCTACTGCACTCCAGCCTGGGCAACAGAGGGAAAAAAAAGCAAAATTAAGTTTTTAAATCATACCGTGGTCCACCTAATAAATTCACAAGACCAACTGAAAGCAAGTTGAACCCATGACAGAGTTTTGTAAGCTAGTTGGGTATAATATAAATAACCTAAAGTCAATTGTTTATCTGTGTGTCAGTGAAAATAATTTACATATGTAATGCCAAAAAATCTCATTAACAATAGCAATAAGAATTGTACGACACTGGCTTGGTGCAGTGGCTCATGGGACTTGGTGCAGTCCCAGAACTTTGGGAGGCCGAGGTGGGCGGATTATGAGGTCAGGAGTTTGAGACCACCTTGACCAACGCGGTGAAACCCTGTCTCTATTAAATACAAAAAATTAGCCGAGTGTGGTGGTGCATCTGTAATCCCAGCTACTCGGGAGGCTGAGGCAAGAGAATTGCTTGAAGCTAGGAGATGGAGGTTGCAGTGAGCCAAGACCACTGTACTCCAGCCTAAGCAACAAAGTAAGACTCTGTCTAAAAAAAAAAAATTGTACAATATCTAGGAATAGGCCTAATGAGTATTGTGCATTATCTATGTGTATAAAACTTTACTAAAAAATGAAAAAAGGAGTAACTAAATCCAGAGCTACTCCATGACATCAGTTCCAGCACTGGTCCCATTTTTTCATCCCTCTCTGCCTTCATTCCCTTACGTTGGCCTCCTTGTGGGCAGAATGTATTTCCCTATCCCTTAACTTGGGGCACAACCATACAACCGGTTTTGGCCAATATAATGTGGGCAGAAACGACAACGTGCCAATTAGAGCCTCAGCCCTAATAGACTTCGGTTTGTCTTCCTGCCTCTCTGCCACTGCTGTTAGAGAAGCTTGCCCCAGGCCTGCTGCTCAAAAGGAAGACGATGCGGGCAGACCTGAGCCCTAACTTCGGTGAAGAATGAAGCATAAACAGATCCATCCAGAGCTTGAAGCAGGGCTTCTGGACCACGCCCAGCCCAAAGCAGCCAATCTCCAGCCAACACACAGACTTGTGCTACAGAAGGTTTAAGCCACTGAGTTTTGGTTTTTGTTATTACACAGTAATGCTAACTGATAAACATCTTATTCTTGAATGGTGGGATTCAATATTCTAAAAGTGTATACTCTCTACAAATTAATCTATAAAGTAAATGTGATTCCACTAAAAATACCAATAGATGTTTGTTTATCTGGGAAATTGTAGAACAAAAGTAGCCACTAAAAATTTGAAAGAAACTAATAGTGGGGAAAGTTCTTACCTATCAGATATTAAGAGGTGCCATACAACTAGGGTAGTACCATTACACAATATGCTTCTGGAATAAGGACAGATAAACCAATGGAACACAACAGGAAGGGTAGGAAAGACAGACAGATAGATAGATAGATAGATAGACAGACAGACAGACAGACAGACAGACAGACAGACAGACAGATAGATAGACAGACAGACAGACAGACAGACAGATAGATAGATAGATAGATAGATAGACAGACTGCCATAGAAATGTAGAGAAAATGCTATATTATGAATAAGCGGTGGGGAGGTAGAAGATTATATAGGAAAAAGCACTGAAAATCACAATATAGGCCAGGCGTAGTGGCTCACACCTATAATCTCAGCACTTTGGGAGGATGAGGTGGGTAGATCACATGAGGTCAGGAGTTCAAGGCCAGCCTGGCCAACATGGTGAAATGACATCTCTAATAAAAATATAAACTTAGCCAGGCAGGGTGATATGTGCCTGTAATCCCAGCTACTCGAGAGGCTGAGGCAGGAGAATTGCTTGAACCCAGAAGGCAGAGGTTGCAGTGAGCCCAGATTGCACCACTGCACTCCAGCCTGGACAACAGAACAAGACTTTGTCTCAAACAAAAAAGCAATGTAAATAATTATTACTATACTAACCAATAGCAAATATAAATATATTACATTGAAAATACAATATAAATGAAAATATAGTAAATAGCAGTTATCAAATTGAAAAATATGAAATTAAACTCTTACCTCACCCTAGATACTATAATAAGTTCCAGATGTATTAAAAAGTTGAATATAATAAATCCAACTTTCAAAGTACTAGAAGAAACCACACAGGGCTAGAGTCATAATTGAGGGGAGAATCAGGCTTTTCTAAGCAGGACACAATCCAGAAGCCATCAAGAAGTAGATTGAAGGTGTGGTGGCTCATGCCTATAATCCCAGCACTTTGGGAGGCTGAGGCGAGCAGATTACTTAAGGTCAGGAGTTCAAGACCAGCCTGGTCAACATGACAAAACCCTGTCTCTACAAAAAATATGAAAATTAGCTAAGCATGGTGGCACACACCTGTGATCTCAGCTACTCCAGAGGCTGAGGCACGTGAATCACTTGAACCTGGGAGGTGGAGGCTGCAGTGAGCCGAGATTGCACCACTGCTCTCCAGCCTGGGTACACAGCATGACTCCATCTCAAAAAACTAAAAAAAAAAATAGACTGACAAACTTTACTCCATAAAAATGAAATGAGACCATCAACAAAATTAAAATACAAATAATGGCCGGGCGCGGTGGCTCACGCCTGTAATCCCAGCACTTTGGGAGGCCGAGGCGGGTGGATCACGAGGTCAAGAGATCGAGACCATCCTGGTCAACATGGTGAAACCCTGTCTCTACTAAAAATGCAAAAATTAGCTGGGCATGGCGGCACACGCCTGTAATCCCAGCTACTCGGGAGGCTGAGGCAGGAGAATTGCTTGAACCCAGGTTGCGGTGAGCTGAGATCGCGCCATTGCACTCCAGCCTGGGTAATAAGAGCAAAACTTTGTCTCAAAATAAATAAATAAAATACAAATAATACAAATGACGCTTTAAGAGAAAATATTTGTAGCATATATAAGAGACAAAGGGTTTATTGGCCTGACTTACTCAAAGCTCTGATAGGAAAAAAAGGGCCATCCATCTTATAGAAAAACAGGAGAGGTGCGTGGCACAGTGGTTCACACCTATAATCCCAGCATTTTGGGAGACTGAGGTGGCGGATCGCTTGAGCCCAGGAGTCCAAGACCACCCTGGGCAACATAGCAAGACCTTGTCTCTACAAAAATATAAAACATTAGCCAAGGGTGGTAGCACACACCTGTAGTCCCAGCTACTCAGGAGGCCGAGGTGGGAGGATTGCTTGAACCAGGAGGACAAGCCTGCAGTGAGCCATGATTGCACCCTTGTATTCCATCTGGGCAACGGAGTGAGACCTTATCTCAAAAAAGGAAAAGAAAAATAGAGAAGGTGATTCACATAAGTGGGAAGAAATGCCAACGAGTAGTAAAAAACTATGTCCAACCTCTCTATTAGTGAGAAAAATAAAAATAAAAACGAGAGGCCATTGACCTGTCTGCCCCTTAGCCCGGCGCAATCAAGACTGACCCCTGCGGTTGGAGAAATGAGACTGACTGGCCAGGAACTCCCTCTGTAAGTTTCTGGCCTAAGGCAAATAGGATCCCAGCACAGTGACGCTCCCTGAGCATCCACTGTGACATTGAAAAACCAGAAATGGCTTCCTAACCAGCAACGAGAAAATGGTTAAATAAATAAAGGTCGAAGCACGCACTAAAAGCAGAAAATTGATCAACATGCACTGACAGGGAGACATAGTCATGAGTTGCTCGTGATGAATTGGCTCCCAAAATCATACTCATTCAGAGACACATAGAGAGAGAATGCCTGGGACTTCCAAACGCTGAACAGTGGTTACCCCTCAGGAAAAGCTGCAGAGGAAGGGAGGATTTTCACCCCTTACTCCCAACTTCTGTATGGTTTGAATTTTTATTTATTTATTTATTTATTTATTTCAGACAGGGTTTTACCTTGTCACCCCGGCTGGAGTGCAGTGGTGCCACCACGGCTCACTGCAACTTTGACCTCCCAGGGTCAAGCTATCCTCCCACCTCAGCCACCCCAAGTAGCTGCAATTACAGATGCATGCCACCATGCCCGACTAATTTTTTTATTTTTATTTTTATTATTTATTTATTTTTTTTTTTTCTGAGACGGAGTTTCGCTCTTGTTACCCAGGCTGGAGTGCAATGGCGCGATCTCGGCTCACCGCAACCTCCGCCTCCTGGGTTCAGGCAATTCTCCTGCCTCAGCCTCCCGAGTAGCTGGGATTACAGGCACGCGCCACCATGCCCAGCTAATTTTTTGTAGTTTTAGTAGAGACGGGGTTTCACCA
>CM052655.1:113604428-113764399 GCA_028533165.1 Leontopithecus rosalia
TGCCCGGCCCTATTTTTATTTTTTTGAGAGATGGAGTCTTGCTCTGTGGCACAGGCTGGAGTGCAGTGGCATGATCTCAGGTCACTGCAACCTCTACCTCCTGGTTTCAAGCGATTCTCCCTCCTCAGTTTCCCAAGTAGCTGGGACTACAGGTGTGTGCCACCAGGCGCAGCAACATATAATGAAACCCCATCTCTACCAAAAAATACAAAAATTATTTTTTTAGTAGAGATGGGGTTTCACTATATGTTGGCCAGGCTGGTCTAGAACTCCTGACCTCAAGTGATCCACCCACCTCGGCCTCCCAAAGTGCTGGGATTACAGGCATCAGCCACCATGCCTGGCCGTTTTTGTTTGTTTGTTTGTATTTTTTGGTAGAGACCAGATTTCATCATGTTGCCCAGGTTGGTCTCGAACTCCTGAGCTCAAGTGATCCTCCCAACTCAACTTCCCACAGTACTGGGATTACAGGTGTGAACCACCATGCCTGGCCCTTGGTTTGAAAATTTTACACAGGCACCGGACGTGGTGGCTCATGCCTGTAATCCTAGTGCTTTGGAAGGCTGAGGCAGGAGCTGGGGCATAACCATGCAACCTGCTTTGGCCAATATAATGTGGGCAGAATATAATGTAATGTGCCACCTGTGTACAATATAATGTGCCACCTGGGTGAGGTGGCACACGCCTGTTTTGCATCCAGTAGTTTGAAACCAGCTTGGGCAACATCCTAGTAAGACCTTATTTCTATAAAAAATTAAAAAATCAGCCAGGTGTGGTGCTACATGCTTGCTACTCAAGAGGCTGAGACTCGAGAACTACTTGAGCTTCGGAGGTCAAGACTGCAGAGAGCTGAGACCACACCACTGCACTCCAGCCTGGGCAGCAGAGAAAGACCCTGTCTCAAAACATAGGCACATGTGACTTATGTAATCCTAAAGAAAAGAAAGAAAATGAGCATGGAACAGAATAAATATTTATGTTTTAGGTATGGGATAGTTTTAGCAGATAAATATATATTTTTAACCCCTCAGCACTCTCTGTTTTGAAAGTCACTGTCTTAAAAGCTCGGGGACCTTCCTTGAGAGAAACACACAGCTGTGTGTATCCATTCTGGGAGCAAATTAAGCCATAAATGGAGCCGTCAGGAACTTAGAACAATATCAACGTCATTAGCCTGATCAAGTGACATCTTTGTCTCAATGAGGGCACTGGGAATGTCATTCTAAGAGGAAGGAAAGCCAGGGATGGGTCCATTATGATCATTGCCCCACCAAAGCCCCGCTAATCCAACCCTGCTGCCCCAACCCCTCAGATCCACCCCTCCACTGTCTGCCCCAAGGCTGCCCCCCATCCCTCCCAGACCCTAGCTCCTTTCAGCTCCACCCGATGCCCTCTGTGTGGCTACCTTCAAAAGGCTTTCGGGCCATGACTCTCTGTAACCTTTATTAATTCTGAAGTCTGTCCTAATCCCTTGCCCAGCCCATCCGCAGGTAGAATAATGACCACAGCCACGACAGAGCTGCTAGCATGGGCCAGCTGCATGTCCTGCAGAGGCCCGAGCTAGAGCTCTGTGGCCATGCAGCACCCTGTTTATTTCTGGGCACCCCACAGAGCAGCTGCTGTCAGTGGGCTCATTGCACAGATGTGAAAACTGAGGCAGGCCAGGGGTCGCCAGGGAAGTCTCTGCAGGTGTGGGCTTATCCTCAGGTCTCCGCAGGTGCGGACTTATCCTCAGGTGCGGACTTATCCTCAGGTGCGGACTTATCCTCAGGTCTCCGCAGGTGCGGACTTATCCTCAGGTCTCCGCAGGTGCGGACTTATCCGCAGGTGCGGACTTATCCTCAGGTCTCCGCAGGTGCGGACTTATCCTCAGGTCTCCGCAGGTGTGGACTTAACTGCAGGTGCGGACTTATCCTCCACTGAACCCTGCACCGACAGCTCTCTCTCAGTACCTGTCACTGTCTTGGGGTTCCTGTCTCTGAGCCTGATCGCTTTCCTGGCTGGGGGCTCCTTGAGCTGAGGGCTCTGTCTTGCTCATCTTCGTGTCCCTGGCACTTAGTAAAGGGCAAAGATGTTAGAGGAGGGAAGGGCAAGGCAAAGGCAAACAAAGGAATAAAGCAGGGAGAATAATTCAAAAAGAGCAAAGGACGCGAAGGCACGATGGGCGTAGGGACCGAGAGTGACGTGGAATCGGAGTAGGGATTGCCAACCCTGTGGGAGGGAACAGTAACAACGAACCGTCAAGATGAAAGCCGGTCACATTTCACACCAGACCTTAGTCCCAGTGTCAGCTAAAATTAGCGCTGTCCCCACGGCCTCTGGGGGACAGTGTTCTGTGCATCCAGGCCCCAGGGCTGATTCAGCCTCCATCACTCACTGCCTGAGTGCTCTGGGAGCTGGAATCACCTGTCCTGCAGGCCTGTCCCTGCCTTCGCAGCTGGCACCCATAAATGGGCAGGCTCCCGACACTCCCACCTCATACACAGCCCGGTCCGGAACCACTCGTCACAAACACCCCATATCCAACTTCCGAGGCTATTTTGGTCAGCTTGGCCCTGAGACTGAAGGCATTGTTTGATTTTTTTTTTTTTTGAAATGGAGTCTTGCCCTGTCAACCAGGCTGAAGTGCAGTGGCACAATCTCGGCTCACTGCAACCTCCGCCTCCCAGGTTCAAGCAATTCTTGTGCATCAGCCTCCTGAGTTGCTGGGATTACAGGCGCCCACCACCACGCCCATCTAATTTTTATATTTTTAGCAGAGACAGTGTTTCACCATGTTGGCCAGGCTGGTTTTGAACTCCTGACCTCAGGTGATCTGCCTGCCTCGGCCTCCCAAAGTGCTGAGCCACCATGCCTGACCAAGACATTGGTTCTGATCATACTCTCCTCACCCACCTGACCTGAAGTTTAGGACTTCTTCTCAGGCAGGACCCTCAGCTACATCTGCTCAACCACATTTCCCCTACTCCCAATGCTGTGGGCGCTGCCGGGAGACCCCTTGCCTAGACTGTCTGTGCTGAGCAGACGTGGTCAGTGACTATGAGATCCTGCACCCTGAACATGCCCCTCTCCTCCCCGGGCCTCCGTTCAGATTTTACCTAGTTCACCCATCATCAGGAACGCTGAATGGGAAAACGTCTCCTACTTGCTGAGTAGTACAGGATTGTGGTTTGTTTTGCTATTTTTTCCCCTGAGAACACAAACCATTTTCCTATGGCTCATACTTGGCCTCTCCGATGTTCCATCATGGGTCTATAAAAAGAATACTGGGATGCAATATTCTACAGGCAAAAATATGAACAGTCAGTAACATCATATTCTGCCACTTCACACCCAATTCACTTGAAGAGTCTGCTCATCCCTCCCTCGCTGAAGGAAAAGAGGAAAAAAGTTGCTTTCATGCTTCCAAGATTGCCATAATTTGCCCTAGAGAGAACAAAGGGGCATGAGTTATTAGTTCTGTTTTATACTCAAGGCAACTATGTCTCTGAGAGATTAAACCGTTCACCTGGGTCGCCAGGCTGGAGGGGCCTCGGGAAGCAGAGCCAAGCCGCTGGTCTCCCCCTCCAGACACAAGCTCTTCCCACTACCCCATCCTGCCTGCGAAAGCACTTTTACTGCCGTCTGTCGACAGTCACATAATGTGGACCAAATGCAGGCCAACCCCTAAGGACGGTAAAAAATAGAGACAGCCTCAATGATTTAACTGAATGAGGTTGAAATGATTGCAAACTGCTCATTTCCAATGAGGATCTAAACAAAACCAAAAACAAGCAGGAGCATGTTCTATCATCTGGCAAGAGATACTACTGGGGCAATGTGAGCAAGAGGCGACGGCAGGTCAGATCGCTCTTTCCTCTGCTCTGAAAATGAACCACTCTTCCTAGAAGACAAATGCATCTCATCCTCCTGGGCAGTGATGGGAACACCCCAGGCACTAAAAGAGTACGTCAGCCTTGCGGTTGATCAGCCTTCATTGCAAAGAGACACACTCACCCTTTGGGCTGGGTGGCAGTCGCCTCCATCCCACGGAGAAGCTGATCACTATCCAAATGACCCCTCTACTTGGAAGCCTTCAGCTAGGCTCGGCTTGGAAACTGTTGCTATGTGTGGGGAAGACTTTTTCCCTAAGCAGGCACTGAGAAGGCCAGCGGACATCCCTGTGGAGCTGGTTTGGGGATGATTAAAAAGAAGACAACAGTTAATCTGGCCAGGCCTGTAACTTTCCAGATAAAGACAGAGAGATTTGCAGGATGGGGAAGAGCAGACTTTTCGGGGAATACAAAGCAGGGTAACAGTGCCCAAGTTGGTGTTTAAGGTCCTCCCCTCCACCTGGAGAGGTGAGGAATGATTGGAAAGGAAAGAAACAGTCTCTGGAGTCAGATAGAAGGCTTTTTCCATGCCTGCCTGGCGCTTCTACCTAAGACACCTCTGCTCTCTGTGCCTCAAGCTCCTCATCATCAAATGGAACAAGAAATTGTCCCTGCATATAGGCTGAGGGTGCAGTGAGACCCGCAAGGATTGAATATAAAATGTCCAGCACAGTGTCAGCATCATATTCAATGCTCAATATGTGGTGGCTGATTTCAGTAGCATCACTAGGAAGAGGCCCTCAGGGAGCTCATGAGGTGTCTGTAGATGGTGGAAGCTCAGTTGGGCACTGTTGGTTAATACAACTGGGAAAATAGGGTGGAACTTAAGAATTCTACCACCTGGCAGATGAAATTTCTTAAAATGTTGATTCCACTGGCAAAGCTAACCAAAGGAGGTGTTACAGACTGAAGTGGGTCCTCCTCAAATTCGTATGTTGAAGGCCCAACCTCCCATGTGACTGAATTTAGAAACAGGGCCTTTAAGGAGGTAAAGTCACATGAGTTCATAAGAGTGGGGCTCCAGTTCAATGGGACTGGGGCCCTTGTAAGAAGAGGAAGAGACAGGTCAGGTGCAGTAGCTCACACCTGTAATCCCAGCACTTTGGAAGGCCAAGGTGGGTGGATCACCTGAGGTCAGGAGTTTGACACCAGCCTGGCTAACATAGTGAAACTCTGTCTCTACTAAAAAATACAGAAATTAGCCAGGCATGGTGGTACATGCCTGTAATCCCAGCTACTGGGGAGGCTGAGGCAGGAGAATTGCTTGAACCCAGAGGTTGCAGTGTGCTGAGATCATGCCATTGCACTCCAGCCTGGGCAACAGAGTGAAACTCCATCTCAAAAAAAAAAAGAAGAAGAAGAAAGAAGAAAGAAGGAAGCAGAAGAAGAAGAAGAAGAGACTTCAGGAGAGAGAAGCTGTGTGAGACACTGTGGAAGAAGGCAGCTATCTGCAAGCCAAGGAGAGAGGTCACTCCAGAAACCAGTTTTGATGGCACTTTGAACTTGGACTTCTAGCCTCCAGAACTGTGAGAAAATAAGTGTTTGCTGTCTAAGCCACTCTGTGTGTGATATTTTGGTATGGCAGCCTCAGCAGACTGATATAGGCAGTCTTTGGTCCCATGTGTCCCTTGCTGCTTCCAGGGTTCTCATCTCCCTGGCACTTGCAGCCTGCCCTGTGCATGCTAGGGACAGCATGTAGGTGCATCACAGGTACAGGTAGGTCAAGCCTCAAGGCAAGTGCGAGAGGACTTGCCTGCTCGATATTCTTAGAATAATGAGCAAGTAATAGAAGCAATTCATACTCTCCGGAGAAATGGGTTCATAGCAATTCCTCATTTTCCACACCTCCTTGAGTGGGCTGAATAGTGACTCCCAAAAAGCTATGCCCATGTCCGAACCCCAGGAACCTATGAATGGGACCTAATTTGGGGAAAGAGTCTTTGCTGATGTAACTAAGTATCTCAAAATGAGATCATCCTGGATTATCTGGGTAGACCCTAAATCCAATGACGAATATTCTTAGAGTAGAAAAGGTATGTCTGAGACAGAGAGAGTCAGAGGGAAGAAGGCCACGTGAAAACAGAGGCTAAGATTGGACTGACGAAGTCACAGGCTTAGAAATGCCTGGATCCACCAGAAGGTGGAAGAAGCAAAGGATCTTCCCAAGAGCCTTCAGAGAAAGCACAGCCCTGCCAAGACCTTTGATTTTGGACTTCCGGCCTCCAGAACTGTAAAAGAATAAATTTCTGTTGCTCGAAGCCACCCAGTTTGTGGTCATCTGTTAGAGCAGCCTCAGAAAACAGATCCAACTCTCCACCTCCTACTAAATCAATGCCCAGTCTTAGACTGAACAAATGAAATCATAAAAAGCAAAGAACATCATAACACAATGTTCCTAAGAAAAACAGCTTCTGTTTCTTGAGGACTCATTCCTTGTAAACGCTGGAATAAGAGCACCTCCTCGTGATCTCTCTCCAGAAGAAAGAAAGGAAGCTCAGGAAAGTTAGGTGAGTGGCCCAAGGTCATGAAGCTTACACCTGGTGGTGCCGGATGAGAACTGAGTCAGTTTGACTCCAACAGCAGCAGGATGATACATTAGGCCATCAGGTCCCACAACAAAATTCACGGCGCAGGAACGACAAGAGGGAGCCAATGTAGCCAGAGCCTAGCACAGCCAGAAAAACAGAGTAACTCTTTGGGGTTCATAATGATAGGATTTTATCTCAATGGATGTTCAGGAGTCTCAGCAGAAGAGTCGTAATGGCCTTAGGTTCCCTGGTGACTTAAGAAGTCACCAGGTCACATTCTGCAATCTGAATCATTCTGTAAAAATCCAAATTCTGTACCCTTCATAGCCCCTCCTGGCCTGTCTTCTCCTTATTCTGCAGTTGGTGCTGGCCTCTAGAGTGCTCAAGTAGAGGAGAGACTTGAGATACACAGAAAGCTCCAGCACACCACCACTCAGGAAGATCTGACAAGAGGGAAAATGACAGACAGTGAAAGGCATGTACTCACTGACTCACTGATACATTCATTCTATGAATCTCTCTTATGACCTGAGATTAGAAGTTACAGTTATGTTACTAGTCTGTATACTTAACTTTAATCCCCAATATCCAATGCCCTACCTAACACATAGTACGTGCTTAATAAATAAATACCTATTGAGGTCAGGCACAGTGGCTCAAGCCTATAATTCCAGCACTTTAGGAGGCCGAGATGGGCACCAGCCTGGAAAATATGGTGAAACACCATCTCTACTAAAAATACAAAAATTAGCTGGGCGTGGTGACGCTGTAATCCCAGCTACTCAGGAGGCTGAGGCAGGAGAATGGCTTGAACCTGGGAGGTCGAGGTTTCAGTGATCTGTTTTCACACCACTGCACTTCAGCCTGGGTGACAGAGTGAGACTCTATTTTTAAAAAAATGTTGAATTGAATTGTAGTCACAGATGGAAAGCTGAGGCCCAGAGTGGGAAGGAGGCTTAAAAGCTCACACACAGAACCAGAACACCAAGCCTCTGAGTCTCTGGATCTGGAGCTGATGCCTGTGTCATGATTCCTCCTGAGGAGCATCTATTTCCAACACCCTAGAAGACAGGTAGGATTTCAAAGTGAGAACCACAGGGAAGAGAGGCATTCCTGACAGAGGAAACAGCATGGAAGGATGCTCAGAGGCAGGAAATCATGTTCAGGGGCGGGCCCCGCTCAGTGTGCGCTGGCCCTTCTTCTTTTCCCCTCTTGAGCATCACACGCTCAGCTCTTTGAGCTGCAGAGCATAGGTGTTTTTCTTCTAAATGTTACTGTCATGTTTCCAGAAGGAAAATAATGAAAATTTCCCAACTTCAAAAGAGGGATCAGTGTTTCCCTTCTGCCTCCCTACATATCTTAATATTCGGTGGAATACTGAAGTGCTTAAGCAGGGAGACAGGAAAGAACAAGTCTCAATCACCCTTATTAGGTGTCATTATGAACAAGTATAGAATGAGCCCTTGTATTAGGGTTCTCTCGAGGGACAGAACTAATGGAATACACACACACACACACACACACACACACACACACACACATATACAAAAGGGAGTTTATTAAGTATTAATACACATGATCACAAGGTCCCACAATAGGCCATCTGCAGGCTGAGTAGCAAGGAGAGCCAGTCTGAGTCCCAAAACTGAAGAACCTGGAATCTGACGTTCAAGGGCAGGAAGTATCCAGTATGGGAGAAAATGTAGGTGGGAGGCTAGGCCAGTCTCTCTTTTCCCATTTTTCTGCCTGCTTATATTCTAGCCACACTGCCAGCTGATTAGATGGTGCCCACGCAGATGAAGGGTGGGTCTGCCTTTCCCAGCCCACTGACTCAAATGTGAATCTCCTTTGGCAACACCTTAATTAATCCTCACAGACACACCCAGGATTAATACTTTGTATCCTTCAATCCAATCAAGTTGACACTCAGTATTAACCATGACAGCCATACTCTGAACTATGATTTCAGGGCAAACAGGTGTATTAGTCACCTAGGGCTGCTGTAACAAATGACCATCACCAGAGACTTATTTCACATTTCCGAAGCCGGAAAGCAAGGTGTGGCCAGGGCTGAGCCACCTCCAGAGGCTCCAGGAGAGGATGCGTTCTTGCCTTCTCCAGGTGCCCGGGGCTTCTGGCTTTCCTTGGCTTGTGGCCCCATCACGCCACTGTCTGCCTCCATCTCACATGGCCTCCTCCCCTGTGTGTCTTCTCGCCTTCTCTGTTTCAAATATCCCTCTATCTTTCTCTTATAAGGACACCAGTTATTGGATTTAGGACCCATCCAAATCCAGAATGACATCTTCTTGAGATCCTGAACTTAATTACATCTACAAAGGTACAAAGACCCCTTTTTCCTTTTTTTTTTTTTTTTTTTTTGAGATAGAGTCTCACTCTGTTGCCCAGGAGTGCAGAGTGGGATGATCTCAGCTCGCTGCAAACTGCGCCTCCCAGGTTCAAGCAATTCTCCTGCCTCAGCCTCCCGAGTAGCTGGGATTACAGGCATTCACCACCATGCCCGACTGATTTTTCTGAATTTTTAATAGAGACAGGGTTTCACCATGTTGGCCAGGCTGCTTTCAAACTCCGAACCTCAAGTGATCTGCCCCTCCCCTTGGCTTCCCAAAGTGCTGGGATTATAGGCATGAGCCACTGTGCCCAGCCAAGACGCTTTTTCTGTATAAGGTTACAGTCACAGGATCTGGGTGTTAAGCCTTGAACATATACTTTGGGGAACACAATCCAACCCACTCGAGGAGGAGAGAAGGTGGTGTCCAATGTTTCTGGAGACCCGATGTTTCCCTAAAGGCACCATCTAAAGGCCCCACGAAGGCCGTCTGAGAAATAACCAGCTCAGTGGCCTGCACGGCAAGGCGGGTGTCTAGGGCATGGTTGGAAAGTTGTCTCAGGCCAGGTCTCTGACTAGGCCATATTCCATGAAGCAACTTAGATGTGGGGGAATCAATAAAAAATGTTGGCCAGGCACGGTGGCTCATGCCTATAATCCCAGGCAGGCAGAGCACCTGAGGTCAGGAGTTCAAGACCAGCCTGACCAAAATGGAGAAACCCCATCTATACTAAAAATACAAAATTAGCCAGGTGTGGCGGTACAGCACACCTGTAATCTCAGCTACTTGAGAGGCTGAGGCAGGAGAATCACCTGAACCTGGGAGGCAGAGGTTGCAGTGAGCCATGATCACGCCATGGCACTCCAGCCTAGGCAACAAGAGCAAAACTCCATCTCAAAAAAAAGAATGTCAAAGCTGAAAGAGACACTGCCAAATATAGTCCAAAGTTCTTGTGCCACTGGGACACCAACACTCAAGCCTGGGACCAGCGGTCCAGCATGCTGACATTCCCTGGATCATGTGAGCCACTCAGCAACACTGACAGCTGGACAGGGCAGGACTTATGACTCTTTTTTTTTTTGGAGTTGGAGTTTCTCTCTTGTTGCCCAGGCTAGAGTAAAATAGTGCAATCTCAGCTCACTGCAACCTCTGCCTCCCGTGTTCAATCGATTCTCCTGCTCAGCCTCCCAAGTAGCTGGGATTACAGGTGTCTGCTACCACACTCATCTAATTTTTGGATTTTTAGTAGAGATGGGGTTTTGCCATGTTGGCCAGGCTGGTCTTGAACTCCTGATCTTGTGATCCCTCTGCCTCAGTCTCCCAAAGTCCTGGGATTACAGTTGTGAGCCACCTCACCCAGCTTCTACTTTCCTTTTAAAATTCTTTTGTAGACAAGGGTCTCGCAATGTTGCCCAGGCTGGTCTCAAACTTCTGATCCCAAGTGATCCTCCCACCTCAGCTTCCCAAAGCACTACCTGTGGCTGATGACTCTTCTCAATAAATGGGGAAACTGAGGCCCAGAGATACTGAGTGTGGCAGCCAAGGTTCCTGAGCCGGAAAGTGGTGGAGGCCTAACTTCCAGCAGCTAAACCAGTTCTCTCTTCCGCCCCATTCCTCCCCGGCCCTATGCTTAGTCTTAATTCAAACCCTAACTTTGCAATAATCAGACATGGAAGGTTGGGGGACTGATGCTGCAGCTAGAGATACGCTCCACACCTCCGTGACCCCATGCCCTGCCCCATTTTGGGCCTGAGAGTTGCTGTTAAATCCCCCAGGAAGAATAGCAGGTCCAGTGGAGGGAAATCCTTCCTGTTCTTTCCACTGCATGCTCAGAGAAGCAGCCCCATTCTCCCTGCCTGGCTCTGAGCTCAGAGAAGGGTTTGGTTCCCACCAACCAGAAGAGCAACTCCCTGGGCCTGAGAGCTAAGCCTGGCTAAGCTAAGCTAGGACAAGCAGAATCAAGCCACTGCTCCTGGACTGTCCCACCAGAGGTCTGGTCAGCAAGACTCAGGGTTGCAAAACCACTATGTTTGGCCGGGGACCGCTCACCGTCTGCCCATCCCACAATCAGTGCTCACCCACAGCCCTGAGCTTTCCAAGGCCCCTCCCCTCCTACGTGAGACAGGAAGAACACTTGCCCCAAAGGGAGGCTACCCCAATGAGAGATTGTGTGTGAAAATCACTTGTAGGCTGCAAAAAAGCTTGATATACACTCACTGTCTTCAGTGTCCACACTGACCTGTGCCCCATTCCCTGGGAGGAAGCAGCTTAAAAATAGATCCATGCTATGAGTTAACATAACTCCAGGCTTGCCTTTTACCAGAGGTTTTTTTGTTTTAGTTTGATTTGGGTTTGTTTTTTTTTTTTGAGATGGAGCCTTGCTCTGTCACCCAGGCTGAAGTGCAGTGGCACAATCTCGGCCCACTGCAAACTCTGCCTCCCAAATTCATTCTCCTGCCTCAGCCTCCCGAGTAGCTGGGATTACAGGCAAGTGCCACCACATCCAGCCAATGTTTGTATTTTTGGTAGAGACTAGGTTTCACCATGTTTCCCAGGATGGTTTCGAATTCGTGGTCTCAAGTGATCCACCTGCCTCAGCCTCCCAAAGTGCTGAGATTACAGAAGTGAGCCATTGCGCCTGGCCTACCAGAGGTTTTGAATGGAGGTAATCCCTCTTGACATGAAAAGGGCAAAGTTCAATGGGAACGCCATGGAAATCTGCAAAATAGGTGGGGAGGATGTCAGCAAGAGATATTGGGACAGATCTGCACTCTTAAGGTTTTAGAACCTCAAGGTCACTGGCAGAAACGAAGCTTGGCTTACTTGGAGAAGGGGACAGCATGGCAGTGTGGGCATGAGTGAACTCTAAGCATGTTCAGAAACCAGGTCAAAATCCCTGAGACCTAAGAAAGGCTAGAGCAGACTATGAAGACTGCCTGGGGGAAGTGGCATTCGGAGGATTTAGTCACCAGCTTGAGTTTGAGCCAGCATCTAATGCTGAAACCAATACATGGCCATATCCAGGAAAAGCAGCTACACCCTTGAGTGTAGACAGGGCTGGATACAAATGGCAAGTTCAAAGGCCTGGAAAACTGTCCTTCTGCTCTTCCCCTTGTGCCTGTGTGATCTTAGGAAAGCAAGTTGACCTCTCTGATCTAGTTCCCTCCTCAGTAAAATGAAGAGAACCGTTCCTGCCGTGCTGACATCTCATGGTAATTGTAGGGACAGAGAGTTAATAGCTATGAAGGGGGTTCTATAAGCTGTAAGATGCTGCACACACACCAAGGCCAGCTCCCATGGGGAAGGATTGGTTCTAAGGCTGAAGAGGAACATGGAGCAGCGGGGATCCTGGGCATGTCAACTACCAAGAATCACGGCCATCTGGAAAAATAACCTTGATGAATCGCTACCAGGCCCCAAATCACTGCATCTTAAAACACCCTCCAAAAACAAGCAAGGAAATAAACAAAACCCCGAAGCAGCTCACTTCTGCAGAAGGCTCTGAATGATCTTTCTGTCCTCTGATAGTAGACGGGGAGGATGCCAAGCAGATGTTGATAGATTACAGCCTGCAAGTCTCCCTCGGCCAGAAGAGCCTGCAGATGACAGTGGCCACAAGGCCATGGCCATCTCCCTGGTAATCTTCAGGGGTCTGGAAGGGAAGGCAAAACTATTCTGTAGGCTTGAATACTTTGAAACAAAGAGTTGGCTTTAGAATAGTGAACTGAGCACCTACCAGACTGTGGATTCCTAAATTCCTGCCCTCAATTCCTTCCAGTCTTTGTTTAGCCAAGTCTGTCTCAGGGCTTCTTCCTCACAGCCCACGTTGCCACTGCCAAGCCTCTGCCCGAGAGGTTCCCTCTTCCCAAAGGTTTGGCCCTCGTACCCCAGCCCAAACTGCCCAGCTGCAGTGATCCATCGCCAGAAGCCTGCTTAGAACCCCTCTTCAGCTGGGCACCGTGGCTCACTCCTGTAATCCCAGCACTTTGGGAGGCCGATGCGGGTGGATCACCTAAGATTGGGAGTTCGAGACCAGCCTGACCAACATGGAGAAACCCCATCTCTACTAAAAATACAAAATTAGCCAGGCGTGGTGGTGCATGCCTATAATTCCAGCTACTTGGGAGGCTGAGGCAGGAAAATTACTTGAACCCAGGAGGCAGAGGTTGTGGTGAGCCAAAATCATTGCACTCCAGATTAGGCAACAAGAGCAAAACTCCATCTCAAAAAAAAAAAAAAGAACTGCTCCTCTGCCCAACCACAGATCTCATGGGATTCCCCACCCCTCCACCTCTACACAGTCATTTAGCTTTTGGAGTAGCCTAATTCACACACCTGAGGACGGACACTACTTTTCATGTTTGCGACCTGACTCAGCACCCAGTAGGGGATTGGCAAGTGTTGGGTGAATGGAGGAAGGGAGTGTTGGGTGTGACGGCCAGCAGCTCCTGTCTGGTCTTCACAGGGCAACATCCTTGCTGCCACCATAACTGTCTCCGAATCTCTGCTCTGCATGGCCAAAGCCTAACCTTCCTGCAATTCTCACTTCCTCCAAGAAGCCTCCTGGGTTTGAAACTGTCTTCCCTCTTCATCTTCCACTTAGTACCACAGAGTTTTGCATTCTTTCATCCTGTTTTATATGATTCTGAAATCGTTTCCTGCACATGTAGACTACGTCACCAAAATAGCACTTCTTAAGGTCAGGCACCATATCATGCTCTTCAATACTCAGCCTTCTAGCCCACCCTCTGCTCTCCACCCCCAGATCCTCTGAGACATCATCAGGGCACCTAGCACTGTGCTAAGACCACAGACAAAGGGAATGAGCCACGAGACAGACAGGTGGAAATCCGGCTTCATCACTTATTAGCAATCATCTCCATCGCTGGTTTAGGCTCTAATAAAGTTTAGACCAGGGTTGGCAAACATTTTCTGTGAAAGAACAGATAGTAAATAATTTTTTTGCAGGCCATATAGTCTCCATTGCAACTATTCAACTCTGCCATTATAGAAGGAAAGCAGTCACGGACAATACATAAATAAATGGGCATAGCTGTGTTCCAATAAAACTTTATTGACAAAATAGGCAATGGACTGGATTGGTTCATGGGCTGCAGTTTGTCAGCCTTTGTCATGCAGGATTACTTGAGATCACATGGAATCCCCTCACCACACAGGCCTTAGACCACACTGTGAAGTAACCCCATCCTACCCTAGCACCTCTATCCCCTCCCCAGACTTAGGTTTCATCTAGTACTTACCACTGTCTGAAATTACAGCTTGTAGGCTAGGCATGGTGGCTCACGTGTGTAATCCCAGCATTTTGGGAGGCCGAGACAGGTCGATCGCTTAAGGTCAGGAGTTTGAGACCAGCCTGGCCAATATGGTGAAACCCCATCTCTATTAAAATCACAAAAATTAGCTGAGTGTGGTGGCACATGCCTGTAATCCCAGCTACTCAGGAGGCTAAGGCAGGAAAATCACTTGAACTCAGGAGATGGAAGTTGCAGTGAGCCAAGATCATGCCTCTGCACTCCAGCATGGGCTACAGAGCAAGACTCCATCACAAAAAAAAAAAAAAAAGAAAAGAAAAATGAAATTACGACCTGTCTACTTGTTTAGTGCATGTCTTCCCCAGGAGAACATAAAATTCCATGAGGGCAGAGGTGGAATCTCCCCCATCTAGAACAGTTTCTGGCACAGAGTAAGCATCTTTTTAATATTCATATGCTAAATGGAGACCATTACTGGCTGGGCTCGGTGGCTCACGCCTGTAATCCCAGCACAAGGCGGGCAGATCATGAGGTCAGGAGATCAAAACCATCCTGGCTAACATGGTGAAACCTGGCCTCTACTAAAAATACAAAAAATTAGCTGGGCGTGGTGGCACACGTCTGTAGTCCCAGCTGCTCAGGAGGCTGAGGCAGAAGAATCACTTGAACCTGGGAGGTGGAAGTTGCAGTGAGCCAAGATCGTGCCACTGCACTCCAGCCTGGGCAACAAAGCAAGATTCCAGCTCAAAAAAATTAAATAAAAAAAAATAGATTACTAATACTATCATTGTTGAAGATCTTCAAAAAAATATTGTTTCATTATGTGCTTATGACTATTTTTAATGTGTTTATATATTTACCATGATTAATCATTTGTACTTGCAAATACCCAGGTAATTTTTTTTGAGATAGGATCTCATTCTGTGTCACCCAGAGTGTAGAGGTGCAACCGCAGCTCACTGCAGCCTCGACCTCCCAGGCTCAAGTGATCCTTTTGCCTCAGCCTTCCAAGTAGCTGGGACTACAGGTGCGTGCCACCATGCCCAGCTAATTTTTTATTTTTATTTTTGTACAGATGCAGGTCTTACTATGTTGCCCAGGCTTGATCCTCCCACCTTGGCCTCCCAAAGTGCTGGGATTACAGCTGTGAGCCACCACACCCAGCCAGCCACCGCAGGTAATTTTTATGTGTTACAAGGAATTCTAACATTGGACTTTAGCCACCCCATTTTTACCACAAGCCAGCTATGATTTTCTCATTTTGGAAAGAAGGGGGCTGAAACTCAAAGGTCACATTGCTGCTGGTGACCATCAGTCATGAATTTGAATTCGGACCTCCTGGCTGGTCCTTATTAAGTGATATGGTCAAGCAGTGTAGAAAGAGCACTAGACTTAGAGTCTAAGAACCAATCCTATCTTCTGCAAAGTGGCAGCAATAATGCCAGCCTCATAGATGCATAAATAAAATGCAGATAATAAAAACCAGTGCTGGACACAGTAAAAGCTATTGCAGTAACTGTTACTACATAACGGGTGACAGCGGCCCCATCCCTCTACCTCATAAGACTGTAGAGGGGATCAGAGAAGAATGTACTCAAGAAAATGTCAATCCCTGAACAAATGGAAAGTACATTCTTTACAACACACCCCAGTGTTGCAGAAAATATTTCTCATCTTTTTTATTCCGAGACAGGGTCTCTTTCTGTCACCCAGGCTGGGGTGCAGTGGTGCAGTCATAGCTCACTGCAGCCTCCACCTCCCAGACTCAAGCAATCCTCCCACCTTAGCCTCCTGAGTAGCTGGAACTACAGGTGCATGCCACCAGACCTGGCTCATTTTTGTATTTATTGTAGGGACCATGGGGTATTTCCACGTTGCCTATACTGTTCTCAAACTCCTGGGCTCAAGCAATCCTCCCACCTCAGCCTCCCAAGGTGCTGAGATGACAGGTGTGGGCCACCATGCCTGACTTATTTCCCATCCTTTTAAAAGGAAACTACACATGAACGTCTTCTATAAAGATAAAAATAAACCATAAAGACCTACAATATTTTCAGAGCTTTAATTTCAATGAAGAAAAGGGTTAAGTTTTCATCCACTCCCATGTATATCTGCTTCCAGGTACCACATTGGCAAGAACCAAAACAAATACAGGAGGTGTCATCAAGCCAAGGACAGAGGTCCCAGTTCTCCACTTCAGCCATTCACATCGGGAGTCCTCTTATGGCAAAAGCCGACCAGAAGCAAAAGCAACCCTAAAGAGAGGAAGCGTCGTCACACTCCTGGGGCCCTGCACCAGCGGAGGGGACGACTTCTTTGAAGGTTCTGAGTGTGATGGGAATCGTGTGAGCTGGGGTTACACTTAGGACTGGGTGGGGGACTCAACACCCACTTCAGTAGAAAGTGATCCACTTGGTTTCAGATTTAAATATTTATTCCTCAGGTACAAAACAATGAACATGTGCATCCTCTAATGTCCCAGCCATCTGGCCTCCGCAGCAGTCTGAACATCTTCAGAAGAAACGACAGCTGTGATTCCAACTCCAGAACGCTGAGCCTTCCTCGCAGAGGGGAACGTGCCAAGCGCGTAGGGCCTCCTTGTTTCTTGGAGAAGGGCAGTTTTCTTTTTCTGGTACCATAGTTTGCACTTTGAGGATTTTCAAAGGAGGGTTGGCCACATCCCATCTGGAAAGAAGTGTCTCTTGGCCTCACTGGATGATGGCAATAGTTTGCTTGGGACATGATTAAAGTGGGCACCATCACCATGAGGCTGATCAAACACTGCCCTGTGTGATTCAGATGCGTGCTGGCCCCAAGGCTGTCTGCACTGAGCCCTCTACCTGGCAATGTGGGCCTCTGAAACCCCATTCCTCCACGCTGGCCCCAACAAGCCTGCAAGCTCCTGCTCTGGAGAAGAATGCCCTGCCAGAGTGTCCGTTCCCCAGGAGGCTCTGTGGCCACGAGATCACTGCCACTGTGCTGTGTGCAGCCTGTGTGGGATGCTGTACCTGTGGCCACAACCACGCTACTCATTGCAGGCTGCTGGACGACGCAGGTCTTTTCTCTGAAAATTTCATATTTGTCAGAGATTTCTGACCTATCCTCACAAAGAAAAAAAATTTAAACAAATTACCGTGTGTTAGTTCTGAGAGTTGGGAGCAAGAAAATAGCTAGCAGGGCCAGGCACGGTAGCTCACACCTGTGATCCCAGCACTTTGGGAGGCCAAGGCGGGCAGATCACGAGGTTATGAGTTTGAGACCAGCCCGGCCAACATAGAGAAACCTCATCTTGGCCGGGCGCGGTGGCTCACGCCTGTTATTCTAGCACTTTGGGAGGCCGAGGGGGGTGGATCACCTGATGAGGTCAGGAGTTCAAGACCAGCCTGGCCGTTATAGTGAAACCCCATCTTTAAAAAAAGAGAGAGAGAGAGAGAAATCCCATCTCTACTAAAAACAGAAAAATTAGCTGGGAATGGTTGGTGCATGCCTGTAGTCCCTGCTACTCAGGAGACTGAGGCAGGAGAATCGCTTGAACCCAGGAGGCAGAGGTTGCAATGGGCCAAGATCACCCATTGCACTTTAGCCTGGGCGACAGGGCGAGACTCTGTCTCAAAAACAAAATAGCCAGGGGGAAGAATGTTCATGTTGAGAAAGAGATGGGCCTTCCTGGGTTCCATGAGGAGAATCTGCCTCCTGAAGCTGCAGCAGCCTTGTCTGAGGTCAGCCTCGCTGATCATACAACAAGGTTGAAGCTGTCCTGGGCCTGGCGTTATGCAACCAGTAAATCAGCGAGGAAGTGATAAGGACACTTTTCAACTCTGTCCATCACAGCTAAAATGATCTCACCAATTATAGTTTCTATAAATCAGCTTAGGTTAAGAGGGGGCATTGCAGGCAATGGGCGAGATGCAGTTCATGCAATTAAACCTGACCACTTGATTTCATCAACAGACTTTGGAAAAGCTCAAAATTGGGAAAACAGAAGGTATAAATGGAACGAACTCTTAAGGAGAGGGGAGGGGTTGAGAGAGAAATTCTTAAGATCTTTCCTCACTGAAGCTTCCCAGGGCTGGACACTTGAGAACAAATGAAAGCTGCTGGAATCCAAAAATTATAGACCCACTTTAAAATACCACAACATGCCATAATTCATCCTGTTTGTTCGGTGGGTCGTTCAGACTGCAAAGACAATGCTGTTTATTTTCCCCAGATTTAAAACCAAGCGGGGACAAGCAGAAGTTTCCGGTGTTGTCACACAGCACTACATACAAGCCCCAGAGATGTCCTACGTCCCTTCGACAATCACGAAGTTCCAGCAGCTAACAGACTCAGCAGGATCCAAAGCTCTCAGGGCACTCTGCCCCAGCCGCTGGGTTTTGTTTTCATTTTGCGTTTGAAAAATGTCAAGGTCATTTCACAAACCTTGGAAATCGAATCCCAATCCACTCGAAATTTTCTCCTTCTTCATCTAAACCTCCTTGTCCTAAACCTCTCTGAGAGAATGCAAGCTATTATGCCTTATCAGATGTTTCCTTGTTTGAAATCCATGGCAATCACAGTTAATTTCGTTAGAGTTTGTGTCCTGTGGTCACGCATAAGCTCCTAAACCAACAACAGTTAAAAACAAGGTGCATTCCTTAATTCCTAATTCCAGTCTACTTATGAAGGACGTTATCCAACCGATCTGAAAGTGGTTTTCAAAACCTGCAGTGATAAATGTGTCAGACACTCTGCTGGGTTCTTTACCTCCATAATCTGTAATCCTCTACCCAATCCCATTTTGCAGGTGAGGAAGGAATCTGATAGACTCAGAGCTTAAGGAATCTGTCCCAGGTCACTCGGTGAGTATGTGACCCCATCCACATGGACGCTTGGTCCAGCGTGGTTCTAAAGGCTAGCCACCAGCTGTCCACTCGCTACATGCTGCCCTGGCCTCCCCAAGGTGGGAGGTTTGCATCTGCCCTCCCTTTTTTTACTTAAGGAGGTGTGCAGTGAACTTGGGGTCCTGAAGTACAGATCATGGGTTCAGAAGGCCAGCACAGCAAGGTATCTTTAAGTGGGAGGGTCTTGGTGTTTAAACTATTTTACTTGAGTCACTTAAAACCTGATACAACTCAGAAAAAAGGTCCCTGTCACCTCTACCCTGGCTTCCATTTACCCCTCTAAACACCAACGCACAAAGAAACAAAAGAAGAATCTGTTCACTTCGGTCATACACGTACACATTAAAATTATGTCCTTTACACCCGGCATGATGGCTCACATGCACTTTGGGAGGCTGAAGTGGACAGATTACTTAAGGTCAGGAGTTTAAGACCAGCCTGGCCAGCATGGTGAAACCCTGTATCTACTAAAAATACAAAAAAATTAGCCGGGCACAGTGGTGCACATCTATAGTGCTAGCTACTCCGGTGGCTGAGACACAGGAATCACTTAAACCTGGGAGGTGGAGGTTACAGCGAGCAGAGTTCACACCACTGCATTCCAGCCTGGGCAACTGAGAGACAGACAGAGCAAGCTCTGCCTCAATAAAAGAAAGAAAAAGATGTCCTTTACATGAGGATTAAAACCCTTAGGTCAAAGTTCCAATGTCAGTAAGACAACTTGATTAAAGAACTGTAACTGAAATACACTTTCTGTGGATGCTCTTTGTAAAGCAATTGTTTTTGAGCCTTTCCCGCAACCAGTGCCCAGCAGACTGCTAGGAGCGGCTAGAACGCACCCTCCGTGGAGACACTCAGAACCTCAGACTCCCCATTTCTCCCCCATACCCTGCACTTTTCCTTACTCATCAGTCCCTTCCAGCCAGGGTCCTCCTTGGCCCACATGACCTGAGACACCTGGAAGCCATTACCTCATACCTCCCCACCATGCTAAGAGGTGTGTGGGAAGTCTGTGGAGGTCCAGGGGTCCAGGGCTTATTATTTGTTCCCGGCAAAGCTTTTAGTCTCTCTGAGCCTCCATCTCCCAAATCGTGCCAAACAGGCTGCATGCTGCCTCCTGAGGGCCTGACATGCAGAAGGGCTTTGCAGTGGAAAGTGCTAGACTAACATTAGGGGTTACATTGTCCTAACTGTTCTTTGCTAGACTCTGCCTGGCACTTTGTGACAGATTCAAGCTTACACCCCCCAGGGGCAACCACACGCCTGTGGCCATTTGCTGTAGGTGAAATTTTATATAGAGTTAATAGGTTTATATTGCCACCCAAAAGAACAGCCCAGGTTCTGTGAGGCGGCCTGATTTATGGCAATCACAAAAGCTAGGTCCCTTGCAGACCACAGTTGGGAACTCCTTTGTGTTAGCTTTGTGCCTCAGTTTACCCAACTAGGAAATGGGCAAAAAACCTTTGGTGGTCTGGGAGCGTGGGTACAGATTGGAAATCACTAAGGCAGAATCACCTGGCTGACATCTTGTCCACTTTAACACATATACACACTACCTATCAGCACCATAACCCACATTCCCACTGAAGAAAACTACTAAGGCCCACAGCTCAGCCGAAGAGGGCTCTGGAAGCCTAAGTTCCTTTTGCTCTGTGACCCCATCCAGCCCTTCCTAACACCAACAGCCAGGCTGACAGAGGTTTGAGCCCCACAGTAGTCTGGGAAGGTGAGTGGGTGGACTACAATTAGACCATCCTGGCAATTTCCTCTTCACTCCAGATACTACGTTTATTTCCTGTGAGTAGGACCAATCCTGATGTGGAGACATGGACAGTGAATGAGCTTTCTCCTGCCACCGTGGGCCTGCCCCGGGCCAAGCCAGGAGCGCTCTCTGGCATCTCTTGGCCCGCTCTTCCCTCCATTTGCCATGGCTTTTCACCAAACACTAATAGGGGACAAGGATCTATTCCTCCCTCAATTCTCCTGCCCCTGTCACTCACTATAGACCTCTTTCCAGATTAGGTAAATGCAGATTTTTAGAAAAATGAACAATTGTTTTTTATTGGGGGCCTGAGAACACGTCACCTGCAAAGACACACACAGGAGTTTATAAATAGTCCTGCAGAAGTCAAATTTCTCTGGGTGGGACTGGGTGTTATGGTTCATGCCTGTAATCCCAGCATTTTGGGAGGCCGAGGCCAGTAGATCATTTGAGATCAGGAACCAGCCTAGCCAATATGGTGAAACCCCGTCTCTACTAAAAAGACAAAAAAAATTAGCCAGGTATGGTGGCTCATGACTGTAATCCCAGCCACTTGGGAGGATGAGAGAGGAGAATCACTTGAACCTGGGAGGTGGAGGTTGCAGTGAGCCAGGACTGCACCACTGCACTCCAGCCTGGGCAACAGACTGAGACTCTGTCTCAAAAAAATAAAAAATAAAAATAAATTCCCTGGGTAGAATGACACTGCCCACTCTGCCTTACGTTAGAATGTTCCAGATCTTCCTGCAGGCTCATTCCTCTCCAGTGGCACAGAGGACACCATCCAAGAACATGGACTATTGGGAAGCAGGGGGTACAAGGCAGGCAAGGTCCTCCCACCCTGGAAGTCTACACGGGAGGCATGTTAACAGCCACTGCAAAATTCATTTGAAATTCACATAAAGGCTTCTTTGAATATTTCTCACAAGAACTGTTAATGAAAACATTTCTAATTACGGTACAAGACTCACTTGGTCAAAGATGATGTCTCTTTATTTCTTACAAGCTATAGGTTGTTAAAGCATTTAACCTTTCAGAACCTTAATTTCCTCATCTGTAAAACGGTGAAGTTCTTGAAAGGTAAAATAAGATAATGTATATAAATCTTGAAGTATTGGGTCTGACACAGTATCAGTCATAATATTTTTTAAAATGTAAAAAGCTGTGTTGAAGGATTCCCTTATGCAAGGTGCCAACTTTCTTTGTAAGCTGGGGCCTTTAAAGACCACAGCCACCCTGGGAAGCAGATACTATGACCATTTCAATTTTAGTTACAGAAGGTGAGAGGTGAGAGGGGTTAAGTAACTGCCCCAAGGTCACAAATGAAGCCTGGATAAGAACCAAAGCAATCTTGCCCCGAGGCAGACCCGGCCTCCAAAACACTGCCTCCCTCTACTGTCTAGGGACATCCCCCATTACAAAGGCAGTAATGGGTGGTCACTCATATTTCATAGGTATCATTTGGCCCACTGCCCCGCTACCTGCCACAGGAGTCATTTTTACCTTGCAAATGCGCAAGCTGTGAAAAAACACACTGCTTCTTGTAAAATACAGTTACTTTTCAAGTGCTGTGTCCCAAAGCCAGGTCTGGAGGGACCTTGCACCAAATACCCGAGGTAGCGTAAGAGAAAGAACAAGTCCCAGCGGCGGGCTATTGTCAGAGGCCACGCTGAAAAGCTCTCTGAGCCTTAGCTTTAAGTCTATAAAATGGAAAAACGAATAAAGTTGAAAGTCATTCCTACTGGCCCTTAGTCTCTGCTTCCGTCCCCAGGATGGCCTGGGGAACCATACAGAGGGCAGGCTCTTGTCTTCATCCCTGGCCCAGGCGCTTATGGGCACCCGGGTTGGGGGCGGGGGTGGGGTTCTCCAATCCTTCATAAACGGCCCACCGCGCACTGGGTGCGTACCCCAGGTGTTCCCTTCTCCACCCAGCTGGTGCAGAGGGGAGATAGTCTGGGGAAGCAGAAGGAGGTGTCAGTGCCACCACCTGGAAGTGACCCCACCACCGGTGCGGTGCGCTTTTAGACAAGGCTGGCCTTGAGAGGGCACCATGCGCGGCCTTGGTCACTTCAGATGCCCAGGGAGAAGCGCAGCGCAGCAGGAGCAGCGCCTGGTCCTGGCCAGCCCTAGGGCGCACAACTCAGAGATGCCAGAGCAGAAACGCTTGCCCTGGGGTAAGGGGCAGCTCGCTTGTGGAGGTGGGCAACTGGAGCAGCTGTGGAAGATCCAGGAAAGCGCCGGAGGAGCTGGCACTCCTGCCGCCTTAGGATTTTAGGGAGCGGGGTCAAGCTGGGCAGGCTAGGGGAGAGGGAGCTCCAGGACTCTCCTAGCTCCCACCTCTCTGTCATCAGCGGGAAGGAGCTCTCCTTCTCCCAGCAGTAGAGGGGAGTCAGGGACCCAGGCTGCCTCTCTCAACTGCAGTGGTACCTCCTCTCCCCGAGCCCAAGAATGCTACTCTCCAACCCTACCTAGACATAAGGTTTCCTTTTAAACGAGGACACCCGTGCTGTGACTGTTACCCAGAGTTTCGTTTCTTGTTTGTTTTGGTAGATCAGAGCTGCTCAATTTTTCCTCTGAGGTTGTGGACTACATAGATTCTTTTCTTGGCTCCAGATTGATGGTAGTGGGTGGGGAACGGGGGTACGAAATACAGAATGTGGCCCGTCTACATTGCCATCACTTTATTGTACTGTGACCCTTAATTTAACTATAAATACTACAGTGGGGATGAGGCGCAGGCAGCCTGGGGCTGCTGGGCTGTGGGTCCCGGCGCGCCCCGACCCCAGGCGCCGACCCTCCCGGCTCTGTACACTATTTACAGCTCCTCGTTCCTCTTTCTCGACCCCCTCCCGCAAGGCAGCGCGTGTGCAATAAAGTAGCATCGTCTGTCTGTGCAAGTCCTTTGAGTTAGGCAAGTAACGGCAAGTGTCCCGCGGCCGTCAGCTGTCCGAGTCCAAATCGCTTTTACCTTCCTCTTCCCTCTTCTCTGGCGATGCCTTCGAGGACGACGTCTTGTTCCACTTCTCCGCGTTCTCCGACTCCTCCGATGAAGACCGCTTCTGCCGCCTCCATTTGGCGCGGCGGTTCTTAAACCAGACCTGTTGCGCAACGGAGGACAAAACAGTTCAGATCAAAGGAGCGCTTCTCCCAGTCCCGGGGTACCCTAGGAGCGCGGTGTGGCGGCGGGACACCACCCGCAGGCCAACAAAAGGAGGGGAGCCGCTCGCTCCCGCTTCCGCGTTTTCATTCAACTTCCTGGGCCTAAAGCGCCCTCCAGCAGCCTGCGGGCCGCCATCGGGACGTTTTTCTAAAGTGCGAGGAGAGCCAAGTACGGCTGGGCAAACCCATCTGGGGCCCCACCTCGCGGGGAATGACCGCTAGGTACCCGCGGCAAGGCCCGGCGCCTACCTCCACTTTCTCCTCCCGGAGATGCACTTTCCGGGCCAGCTGCTCGCGCGTGCCCACGTCCGGGTACTTGGTCTCCTGGAAGAGGTTCTCGAGCGCTTCGAGCTGCTCGTCAGTGAAGATGGTGCGGTGCCGCCGCTTCCGCCGGCAGTGCAGCTGGTTGAGAAGCTGCAACTCGGTGCGCGACAGCGTGCCCACGTTCATGTAGGGCAGCATCTGGTGCGGTACCGGGGACACCAGCACCGAGCCAGGGCCCTCATAGCCTGCGACAGAGTGGGGCGCACGGTCAGCCACCGCCCTCGCCACCGCCCGCCCGCCAGCACTTGGAAGTTGTCTGCAAGGGGGTGCTGGGAATTGGAGGTGCGCAGGAATCAGGGGTGCAGGGAAAAGAAGGGAGCATGTGAGAGCGCCTACCAGCACACCCCATAAAGCCAGTTAGATTGTTAAAGAAAAAAAAAACCTGTCTCCCCGTGCAGGCCCTGAATTACAGTTCTCGAACTCTGGACAAAAGTTTGCAAGAAGTTTGCAAACTCCGGCGCCCGATTCGCAAAAAATGGAACTTGCAAGAGGAGCAACGTTTGAGGAAGGTGAATTAACCAACTGGCCCTGGGGGCTAAGGACCACAATGAGCGGCAGAGGCCGGAGCGAGCGCGACCCTACCTGGGGGCGTCGGGACGCAGGAGCACTGCTGGGCACCCAGGGGCGGTACGGCCCCACAGCAGGCCGGACCCACGGGCGCCGCCTGCACGTGCAGCTGCCCGTAGAAGTAGTTGTTGTAGCCGAGGCGGGAGCCGCCTACCGCGGCCTGGAGGCCCGCGCCGCCGGGGGCCACCGGGCGCGGGTAGAAGGCGCCATAGTCCGAGGAGGCGCCGCCGCTGGCGCCGTAGAGCGAGTCCCCGTGCAGGGCCGGGAAGACGACCGGAGCCGCCGCGCTGGGCGCCACCGGCAGCACCGAGTCCTTGCAGCGCGGCCGGGCGGCCAGGATGTTGTCGATGCTGAACATGCTGGCGGGCATCCCCGAGCCCCGCGCCGGGACCGGGGGACGGCGGGAATGCGCCGAGGACAGAGCCTAAAAGTGGGGGGGGGGTTCCACTCTCCTCCAGCTGCAGACCAAATCGAAAGAGAGCGCCGGCGAGCGCGCAGCCCGGCGCCCCTCCCCGCCCCCCGCGTCCGCTCTCCCTCCTCCCGCCCTCCCCTAGCCACAGCGTTAGCTGAACTCAACCCGCGGGTAGGACGGAGCTCAGACCAGCTGAACCTCCTGTTGGTTTTATACTGAGTCGACGTCATCCTGGATTTAGTTCCTGGTAATATGCAGATGACAAACAGCCGCTCTTTTCCTTTGGGTGGGGGAAGGGGGTTGGGGGAGGGGAGAGGTGCCAAGGGGAGGGGGTTACAAGGCCTAAAAAGAGATTGTGGATTGCGAATTAATGAAATTAACGTAATCTTTTCCATTCCGCAGCCGGGCCGCGGACTAGCCGAGCTGGGCGGGCGGCCTAATTGCCTTGGTTAATCTCATTAATTCCATTGTGCCGGGGCAGTTAACAACTCCCTCTGCCCGACCTCTCCACCCCCACCCTTTTTTCTCAGATTGGGTCCTATTATTGGGTGCGATTTCCTCTGCCTGTAGCTCAAATTCATTGTGGACGATTTTACTCTGGGGCTACTTTTTTCCCTCTTTCGAAATTGGTTTTGTTTTAGAAAATGTGAGGGGCTGCGTCCCCTCTCAAGCAGGACTTAAAATTCCATCACTCCCCCGCGCCCCCACGTACTCACCGCCTAATTTCACCTCTTTTTTAAATCGTGAGTTTTTCTCCCGAATGGAACTTGTTAAGCCCCACAAAAACTTTTGTTTATGCAAAAGCCAAATTTTGTAAAGGCAAAAACGACGAAAGGAGAGATGCAGCGTGCTTCTTTAAAAGAAAAAAAAAATTTTTTTTCTTTTGCCGCCACTCTGGGTCTGAAAACTACGATAGCAATCCCTAGGTCCTACACAGCGAAGACCAAATTCCGCCGCTCTTTCAAATTCGCCACCAAGAGTTGCAGTCTGAAGCGGTGCTTCCAGCTGCTCCCAGCGTGGGTGTCGGTAGGTTTGGAGCTTTTAAAAAATTATTTTTGGAAATACAGTTTCTTCTCTCCCAAACCATTTTTTTGGCTTTCAATCCAGATGGGGTCTTTGGGACTTCTCTATCTTCTTCCCCAATAATTGGGTCTCATTTTTCCATACGACGTGCTGGCTCCCGGGTAGACAGAACCCCTACTCGCGGCCTTGCCCTTCCGCCTGGCAGCCCAAGAGTGGACTGCCTGGGCCCCAGTGGAGTGGACGACGGCCTGCTCTGATCGCGGCAGGCGGCCGCGGTGATTTGCGAGATTCTCGGCACCGCACTGCCAGCCTGCCGGAGCCACGGGAGGCGCAGCCAGCCCACCACTCACTGCAAGCAGGCGGCCAAGCGCCCTTCAGACGGTAGGCGAAGGTACACGCGGAACAAAAGCTGTCCCCCAGATCCTGCGGACCAGGTACAAGCCCGCGGTTTGCAACTCAGGCCACTCCCGGGGAAAGGGCAGGATCAGACCCCGGCGATACCGCCGGGAGCCGGAGATGGAGATGGGGTTCGGGGAGAGACCTCGGGTTTCCTGAAGGAAGGCCACCTTTAACTCACACCTAGTCTTCGCGATTTCTCTCTGGCTAATTAACCACAGGACCCCGCAAAGTTGTCTTAAGTCGCCGCAGTTAAGGCTAAGTAAGTGGGCTGTCCTCTCCCTGGCGCAGGAGCAAAGGGGAAAAAGGCCACTCGTCAATTGCTGTTCAGGTTTCAAAGAGCCACTGCGTGGAGGTTTAGTCCTGTCGGAGGGCACTTCTCTGGCTGCGCGCAGAAGCGGCCCGCTAGAGCCAGGCGGCGCTTCTCCTCCTAGGCCTCCCAGCGTGGACCTCTGTGTCCTCATGCTCACCGGCTTGTGGCCTGAGAGTTGCTCCTTCCAGTGCTGCTCAAGCTAGAGGTGGCTGGAGGTGGGGATTAAGACAGGAAGGAGATGGGTCTCAATTTAGAAAAACGAATAGATTTTTCTAACAAAAACAAGGAGGGAGTGTGACCCTCCCCTTAGAGAGGTGAGGTCTAGGGTAAGAGGTGAGGCACCTTCCATCTCCCACTGACTAGGATGAAGGCTTTTTTGTTGTTTGGTTCTCAGAGACTTAAGTCACTATGCTCCAGGGCACAGACACTCCCCCACCAATCTTTTGCAGGTTTAAATCTACAGGACAGTTGCTGGAAGACAACTAGAGACTGCAACCTCAGCAGTGACTTTCCCTGCATTTGTGTTGGAGGCTGGGCGTGCGCTGAGGTGTGCATGCGAGTGGATCTCTTAAGACCTTTGTCTGAGCTTGGCAGAGGCACAAGTGCCACGGGATGCTTGGGGCAGATTTCTGTCCTGTTCTTGCAAAGATGCCCAAATCAGTATAGTGTCAATATTTCAACCGCAGAACTCGAAAAAAAAGAGTGTCTCCAGGTTTTTAAAAGTGATTAGACAACTACCTCCACACACGCCTCCCTCTCTCCTTCCACCTGGTACATTGTTCTCTTCAATAACCAGATTTAGCAAACTCCTATACTGCACCTGTGCTTCCCTGCTGCCCTCCGCTGTACCATCGGAGCCCTGTACAGAATCTGAGCGTCAGAGTTCTAGACCCAACCTTGCCACCTTGCAAATTATCCCTTCTCTGGAGGCCTCAAGATTTTAGTTGCTCAAACCAGCACCAACATTCATTGGGGCCCTTTGCAACCCCTTTTTAATGAGACTTGGTAATTGTCATCCGTTCACCAGGGAGGTTGGGGATGAACTTGGGGACATTTTCTTGTTCATTTTTCACTAAGACAAAGGAGTGTGCTGACCCTACCCCTGCCCCTAGACAAGGACAGGGTTCTTATATCAGCTGGGTCGAAAATAAGGAAAAGCGAATGCTCCCACAGAGGGGACTTCCCGGGAAGGGTGTCACAGGAACCCCAAGGCCACGTAGCTTTAGACATTCTGTTGGGGCTCTTGGGGAGCTCCCCCACCGCGTTGCCCCTTCAATCTGCAGCCGCTCCGCAGGGAGGCAGGCCCAGGGAAAGGCAGTCTGGGATCCGTGCTCCCGCTGCGCCCTGGCCTTCGGAAACCCACAAGTGTCCTCAACCTGCAAAACAAACCATCACGGCCCCGTTTCGCCGTCCGTCGCCTGGCGCAATTGGAATAACAAATGCGATGCACGCAAATTGTCCGCCTTGTGTTGCTAAGCGATTGTTTGTCGGCCCCGCACGCACGGCTCAGCATGGGAGGACCGCTAGCGTCCAGAGGTAGCCTGCAAGAGCGCTTAGGTCGGAGATGCAATAAACATGCCGCTGATTTTCCCTATTATCACCCAAACACGATTTCACACAAAGCAATCACCACGCAGAAGTCTATGAAAATGTGTTTGTGAAGGAGTCACTCGCCCCGTAATAGCCCTCATTTTTAAGATATTCAAGAATAGATCAGCGGATTCCGCATGCATAAGGTCTATTTGCCGTTCGGCATCTGTCACCCGCTTTTGCGCTGCGGTCATCACTAAATTGATTCGTAGAGTGTAGATTAAATTGCTTCTCTGATTTAAAACAGTGTCCAAGTTTGGAGTATGCGTGTGGGTATCTTCTCCCGCCCCAAGATATTGTTTGTTTCATGGAAAAAACTGTCGCCCACATCCTTACACCCTACCCCATATAACTGTAAAAAACAATGCATTTGCGACCCCAACTTCTTACGATTCGTTTCAGGAACTTCTTAATTCTGTCTGTTTCCTGCCTGGTTAGAGTTCACAATCGGATGTGTTTAAGTAGGATTTTTCATGTACTGTGCAAAAAGCCCGTGTATCCTTTTCGAAGGTATGGGGCCCTCCTCGGAGGGCGCATTAGCAGGGTCGGAGGAATTAGGAGCAACGCGCTGAGCCCCCTGCAGCCCGCGTGCTGCACGGAGACCCCAGCCGTCCTCACTGCGCGGAATGGTTGTGTTGTTTGTATTTGGACGTTTTAAAAATCCAGTCTCAAAGCTAAGTGTTCAAACACGGCTCCACAGCCCTGCTGCTTTCCCGAGGACGTCTCCGGTAGCCCCAGGGGATTTTCCGTGTGAGGCTGGGTGGGTGGAGTAGAACCAGAGGCGTGAATGCCTCCAGGCTAAGGGGCAGCAAGCACTAGAGTTGGGTCTCCTACCTTCGGAGTGGCGGGCGTAAGGGACGCTTTCTAGCTGATTTTTGCTAGAAGTTTTGCAACGCTCCAAATAAAAGCACCCGAGCCCCTAAGGAAGAAATAATCAAAGTGTTAGGAAAGCTCAGCATAACCTTGGAGAGAAGAAGGGGCTGTCGAAAAGTGACGTGTTCCCAAGGCCTTAGAAAAAAATATGTAGTGCTTGGGCTTTCTGGGGTTGCAGAAATCCGATTTCAGCCGGGCTATTTACCAAAGTTTGTTTCAAAGCGACTGCACCGTTGCTTTTGCAAATCACAGAATGCAAATGACGATAATTTGTTCTCAGAAGAACTTTCTCTTGAAATGATTAGCAAAGTCAGTCATTTGAAAATCAGAACGAAGCCCTTCGCTAACCGATATCTGCTTCTAAAGTTTTCATTCATGTAAACCTCATTAATGAAGATCTTTTATTTAAACGTCAAGGGGATTTGAAATTTAGAGTAAATTATGAAGCTTGTATGTCTAGCCAAGTCATGGGTCAAATGCATTTGTGAAAAACTGCTACAGAGCATATGGTTTTGAATTTTTCTACAATGACTAGTGTTTAAATAAATTGCTTGTACTGCTTAACTTCATGTGTAATTTTGACAGAAATTGGCCTATAGCCTTTTGATATGTAAACATTTCAGCCTTTTATGCGGTATAAAAAAGACACTTGCTTTTTAGGATCAGCCCAGGCAGTCACCCTGTAATTCAGAAAGCTGGTACCTTCCATTACATTCTTGCTAGATTTCAACTTTCAAGTGGCAGCCTCAGGGGGAGAAAAAAGCAAAGAAAGAAAGAGGATATTTCAAAAGCAATGTCCATTTGGGATTAAAAGCTACAGATGAGGTGAGAATGTGCCACTTACTATCTGAAAGAAATGGATAAACCATAGTTATTAAAGAACATTTCTGTCAGTTTTCTTTAAGCCAGCCCGTCTGAGGGGACACTTAAGCGGGGCTGGGGACTGACTAGCATGCCATTAAATGCTTGTCTTAGGGCCGAGCTAATCAGTCCAACACACAAATAGGTGTTAAAAATCTAGGTATCATTTCAGAATGTTACCAGGGAAATCACTCGCTCTGTGTCACAGAACCCATTAAGATGCAAAAATCATCCAGGGCACAGAATGGCTGGACGCAAATGGCTCATCTGAACCATGCCAGAGGGTCTTTCTCCGTGGGAGCTGCAAAGTCCGTGCAGGGCACAGTTCAGAGCCCTCTCTGGGCTGCCAGGGTTTATGAAACACACACATATCTGCATAAACCCATTTGTTGCTAATATATCTGTCTCCCAGAAATAAGCCATGGAATGTGGACTGGACTGTGTGTCACCAACAGGGATTCAAAGTGTCCCTAAGTTTGCCCTCCCAAGTGCGAGACCCTGGCCACATGTCTAGTGCTGTGGTGGGGCGGGCACTGCCCCTTCCCATCTGCTCTCATAGCCTTGCCGTATTTATCCTCCATGTCAGTTCTGTCACGCACAGACTTTCCGAGAGATGCCGCCTCTTCTGTGAAGTTTTGAAGGAACTGGGGAGAAAGAATGCTCACTTGACAAGGGAGACCAGTTCCTTTGTAAACAGTGGAGCCGACTGAGCAAATTGAGATCCTCTTCATAAAAGAGATCGTTCTGGGATAAAAATCTCATTAAGAAAAAAGATGCGCCGAGAAAGACAGAGGAGGTGTTTTGTTTACATTTCTTAGGCATTCCAACTTACCATATTGGTCAGCAAACTGGGAAGGAAAGGACACATTTCATGACATAAAAAAGGCAGGAGGCTTTTTTTTCTAAGCTTCTACACTCCAGTCTAGCCTTTCAGTACATTTTGAAATGAATAAAGGCACACTTTTTTCCCATTAGCTGTAGTTTAAAAGTTCCTGAACAGTTGATTTGATAAAATAGTTCCGTAGCTTCGCCTGTTGAACTTCGAGAAATGTAGACCCCAAAAGTGCTTGTGATTAAAATTAGCTAGGGAAGGTATGGGGGGTGGAGCGGGTAAAAGAAGGGCACTTAATATGTAAGAGATAACTTGGGAGACTGAGGTTTGTTTGGGGTTTTTTGTTTGTTTTTTATTTTTTCAGGAAGAAACATCATAAAATGAAACTGAAAATTCTGGGAACGCTCACTGTGCCGGGTGACAGTGTAAAGGTGGTATCCGGGGACTGTGTGTAATGAGGAGCTTTGTCAGTGTGTTCATCTTTTTCAACAAGACTGGGTGAAATGGCCATTTGCTGGTACGTCATCTCCAGATCTGGAAGTGAACTTTATGTCAGGCAGCATTATTCATACTCTTTTTTTTATTTTTGAGATGGAGTTTCACTCTTATTGCCCAGGATGCAGTGCAATGTCATGATCTCAGCCCACTGCAACCTCCGCCTCCTGGGTTCAAGCAATTCTCCTCCCTCAGCCTCCCTCATAGGTGGGATTATGGGCATGCACCACCAAGCCCAGCTAATTTTGTATTTTTAGTAGAAACAGAGTTTTGCCATGTTGGTGAGGCTGGTCTCGAACTCTTGATCTCAGGTGATCCACCTGCCTTGGCCTCCCAAAGTGCTGGGATTACAGGTGTGAGCCACCACACCCAGGCTTACCGATACTCTTTAAGCATTGAAATGAGGAAACTAAAAATAGATGTGTCTTGTCCTTCAAAGTAGTGGTTTTGAACTGTTCTGACCTCCTAGAAGGGTACTTCCTTGGGCCCATTAATTTCTGTCTGCTTTTTAAAGAAGCAGTCCTACTCCTTTGCCCCACTGCTTATGTGCAGAAACCAGAAGCGGAAGGAGTTAGGCAGAAAAAGAGAAAATTGGGGGTGGGGGAAAGGCCACTTTCAGAGGTCACAGGTCATGTCACCTGCTCAGTCCCACCCTCCATAGGATCTGACACTATGACTCAATGACAGCACAGCCTGACCAGCAGCCTGGGAGACAGAGCCCCAACCAGCCTGTTTGGATAACCAGGCCAGTTCTTCCCTGCTTATTCCTGATGGGAACGAGGAGGAAAATTCTCAGAAACAACCTCAACTTTCAATTTGTTTGATTTGTGTTGAGGCTTTCATTGTGTTTTCTTAGCTAAGGAATCAAGAACGTTTTAATAAACCCTCTTCCACACACACTCATAAACACGCATGGAGACACCACTGCCCTCAACCCCTTTCTCCTTCATTTTACACAATTGGTCATTTCTGGTTCAGTCAATACCAGCTCCCTTCTCACCTCCTTTCTGGAGTTTGTGGGGTTTTTACTTTATTTTTTTCTTGTTTGGGATATATAACCACAGCCAGGGACAAAAACTGAATGATTCCTGATCCACGCTGTGGATTTGGTTTCACTCAGCAGTAAAATTCTTTCTGCAGACCAGAAGTTCTTGGGTTTAAAATCACAAGGGTCCAGCTCCCATGTCATTGGGTTGTTTGTAATTTATACATTAGGAGAGTAAGTAGTCTGTTCATAGTAATGATAGCTTGGGGAATTCAGTATATGAGCCAAACAGAGAACAATTGAACTGAAAAAGAACCTCTCTTGTCTATGTGATACCTCACAGGTTTTTTGGTTATTTTTTTAAAGCAGGTCCCTAAAGAACATTTTATTCCCTTCTCTTGGGGTTTGTAGATATAGTTATTTCCAGCTCTGCCTGGTAGGTCAATACAGTATTTGCAAGCAAAATGGTGATGTCAAGACATGTTCATGCCCAACTAAAGACAATACTTTCTCTGAAACTCTAGAATTCTGGAGTTATTTGTATCTTAAAGTGTCTCTAGTTGACTCTGAGATGGGAACATCAGTTTTTGATAATGTTATTCACATTCTGATTTAAGTTATGGCCATTCTTCTTCTTCTTTTTTTTTTTTTTTCAAAACCCTCAGAAAGTAGCTTTCCAAGTTAAACTAGGCTAGGGTGATCAAGTGAATGTTTGACTTGAAATAATGTTTAAAATAACTTGTTCACCATTCAAGTCTTTTCATAAGGGAGAGCAGGGGCAGAGTGAGTTCTTTTCAAAGCTCTCTCCTTGGCAGAGGTATTCTGGCACTTCCGATGAAAGGTGGATATTGAATATGTGTGGCGAATGCATACCACTCCATATTTCAGGGAAATTCCTTACTGAATATTTTTTGCTTACAAAGCTGGAGTCACTGTGAAATCTTGCTTCTTGGATCTGTTGGTGCTGACCTGGTCTCCCAACCTAGTAACAAATTGCCTTTTTACGCTGGGTGCGGTAGCTCATGCCTCTAATCCCAGCACTTTGGGAGGCTGAGGTGGGTGTATCACCTGCGGTCAGGAGTTCGAGACCAGCCTGACCCACATGGTGAAACCCCATCTCTACTAAAAATACAAAAATTAGCTGGATGTGGTGTCAGGTGCCTGTAGTCCCAGCTACTGGGGAGGCTGAGGCAGGAGAATTGCTTGAACCCAGGAGGTGGAGATTGCAGTGAGCTGAGATGATGCCATTGCACTCCAGCCTGGGTGACAAGAGAGAAACTCTGTCTCAAAACAAAACAAAAAGTGCCCTTTTTTAGGTTCGTGTTCTAAATGCAATCAAATATCTGCATGCTAAAGCATAAAGCAGAAGGAACTAACATGGGTGCACTCCGCCAGTCCACTTATTCTAGAAAATGGAGCAAATGAACTTGGCATAAAACCGTGAAGGACTAGCCCAGAAGTGAGGGAGCAGGAAAGGACTATCCCCACCTGCTCTGTGAATGGTCGCTACACTCCTGGGAGGTGGGCTCTGTTGCTGTCGCCTGTTACAGGTGAGGACATCAAGGCCAGATAGGGATTGTTACCTGCCCAGGTCTCTCAGCTGAGGTCTGGATGTGAACTCAGTTCTGTTAGTCTTCAAAAGCCACCTATTACATCATACTATACCAATTCTCTTAAAATAAGTGAAATGTCTCAAGCTGGAAAGCAAGACCTTTTGTTCCCTAGCACCATATGACCTTTTCTGCCCTTCATCTCACCACCTTCCTTGAGACACTGGGCATGCGGGGAGCTTCTGCTCTGTCCTGCTCAGTCTCTGTGCCTTGGCTGGCTCTGTCCTCTCCAGCTCCATTACCTTTCTCTGCTGGCGCTGGATGTCCAGACCTGGCTTTCCCATCCAGCCATATGAACATGGCCTCTCCCACTCTGAAGACTTGGAGGTAATTGTTGGGACCTTTCTGTGCTCCAGAACAAGTCTGCCTGGAGTCAGAGGTGTCTGACTGGGAATCACACAAGGATGCCCAAATCAGCACCTGACTTAGCTCTGTGTCTCCCACCAGCTGACTGTAGGCCTTGGCCCAGTGAGTGTGCTAAGTAACACTTTGTTTAAGGGAAGGATACATTGTCACCTTGCTTTCTTTCCTCCCACTCCCATCTCTGCTTCAATAGCTCCCAAGTTCCAGGCCAGAGACCATTAGCAGGAGAGTGTTAATTAAACACAGTGGGTACTCTCCTGAAATAGATAAAGGAGGAGCTGGGGAGAAGGACTGTCCATCTGTCAGCCCAGGCAGCCTCCCCAGAAGCTGGCTGGAATCTGTGGGCAGCCAATGTGAGCACAGGAGTGGGTCAGCCTGCAGGGAACCCCTGTGTCTCTTCAACTGCACCTGTGTACACAGGCGGGCCGACTGCCACCTTTGAACCTGAACACTGACACATCCCGATGGCCTGTCCCATAGTCCTCTGGGTGGGTCTTGAGGGAAGAAAGCTTGAGGACGGAGTCACCATTGGAGCCATCATTGGAGTCTCCCTTTTCTCCTCTGTGAAATGAGAGAGTAATCAGGAAACAGACTGCACTTTCTCTCTTGGCTTAGACACGTGCCACTCATCAGCATTTAATTCAAGTGTCCGGTTTCCCAGGAGAGAAGCCTGAGGGGCAGAAAGTGTCAGTCACTTGGACCAAGGCCCTGGACACAACTGACCTCTCACCATGCTTTTCTTTTCACCTTGACTAGTTGAAAAAGTCTTTTTTTTTTTTTGATGGAGTTTCACTCTTGTCACCCAGGCTGGAGTGCAATGGTGCAATCTCGGCTCACTGCAACCTCCACCTCCTGGGTTCAAGTGATCTCCTGCCTCAGTCTCCCAAGTAGCTGGGATTACAAGCAGGTGTCACCACACCTGGCTAATTATGTATTTTTGGTAGAGATAGGGTTTCCCATGTTGGCCAGGCTTGTCTCAAACTCCTGATCTAAGTTGATCCTCCCGCCTCGGCCTCCCAAAGTGCTGGGATCACAGGTATGAGCCACTGCACCCAGCTGAAAAAGCCTGAAGCAGTGACATATATTGTTAGCAGTCCCTCCTCCGCCTTTTGGGCCTGTTTTGAGATCATGGTTACCATCCCTGCCCCTCCATGGGGACAAAGCCAGTCGAAGAAAGGTCATTGCTTGTCTCTGCCAGAAGAATGATCCCAGTTGTGGAGCTGGCAGCCTATCTAGTGAGAGCATCATGTCCAGCGCTGGCAGAGCTCAGCCACCTCTGATTCCAGAGCTTCCAATGCCCAGGCGGCAGCTCAGGAGAGGAGCCTGTGCTGTTTCCCTGTGGGTGGTATACTGGCTAAAACCCAGGCTGTGTCGCTAGACCGACGCTTTGGAGGGGTCTGAGCTAGAGACAGCCTCTGAGCCTCAGGCTTCTCCTCGTAAAATGGGAGGTACAAACCCCTTCTCAAGGCAGTGAGAGCTCCCTGAGCTGGGCATGAAGGGTGCATAGTAAGCACTCCTCAAAGGCCTACAGCAGTTGTTACAGGTGTGAAGTCCTTAGCACATTAAGGGATTTTTTTCCTCTATTAAGGCCCCCAGCTCTCCCACACAACCGGTAGAAGGAAGTTATACATCAAGGGACTGCAAAGCCTGGCTATCTGGAGCAGCTTAGAGATAGACGCCAGGGCCTGCTATCTGCATCACAAAAGCCTCAAATCCCACCCTGGGGAATTTCCAAAGAAAATGCTACTTCACTTTGGGATCACAATTCTCCAGGACTTCATTTTCTTCTCAGATTAGAGCTGGCCGGGGCTAGGAACTCAGTCTTACTGATGGAAAAACCAAGGGCCAGAGATGCCCAGTGTCATGCTTCAGATGCCAGAGCTGGACCAGGCATGGGGCTTTACACATATAATCCCAGCACTTTGGGAGTCTGAAGGGGATGGATCACTTGAGGCCAGGAGTTTGAGACCAGCCTGGCCAACATGGCAAGACCCTGTCTCTAGTTTTTTTTTTTTTTTTTTTTTTTGAGATGGGTTTCACTCTCGTTGCCCAGGCCTGAGTGCAGTGGTGTGATCTCGGCTCACCGCAACCTCCACCTGCCGGGTTCAAGCAATTCTCCTGCCTCAACCTTCCCAAGTAGCTGGGATTACAGGCACGTCACCATGCCTGGCTAGTTTTGTATTTTTAGTAGAGATGGGGTTTCTTCATGTTGGTCAGCGTGGTCTCGAACTTCCGACCTCAGGTGAATTGCCAGCCTCAGCCTCCTGTGAGCCTCCTAGCTCATGTTTGATGGGATACAGGTGTGAGCCACCACACCCAGCCTCCTGTCTCTATTAAAAATACAAAAATTAGTTGGACATGGTGATGTGTGCCTGTAATCCCAGCTATTTGGGAGGCTGAGACACAAGGATCGCTTGATCTCTGGAGGTGGAGGTTGGGGTGAGCTGAGATTGCACCATTGTACTCCAGCCTGGGAATCAGAGTGAGACCCTGTCTCAAAAACAAAAACAGATGTCAGAGCTGGAAGTCTTGCCATTTCTATTCCTTGCTAGACCTCTGGGTAGCCCTGGGGCACATGACCCCAGAAACCTTGCTGAGGCAGCCTGATCTGCCTCGGCACTGGCCTCTGTTCCTTCAAAAACAAGCCACTCCAACTCTGCTTTAGTAAGAACCAATGTAGCTTTCACTGTGAAGAGTCTAGAAGCTGAGGGTCTCTGTGCTGGGAGGGTGGGGTCCTCCCAAGGCAGAGGTCAGTCCTTAACCCCTTAACCTATCTCTCTTTTCCCAGAAAGCCTGGGGTAAAGGGGCAGATATCAGATGGGACTTCAATTACAACTCCACGCCCTCCCTCCCCCCCACCAATGACCCATTTAGATGTGATATATATTATTCGTAGATTCATCCACTAAGGGTTAGAGACTTAACACTGCCTAAGTAAAATCTGCGCTGGAAAGGCTCCTACTCTTAACATATGTAATATTTGTGGGAGGACATTCATGCAACATGGTTTAAAATTTTGAAACAAAATTGAAGCTAGGCTAGGTGGTGTGAGTCTCTAGTCCCAACTACTTGGGAGGCTGAGGTGGGAGGATTGTTTGAGCCCAGAAGTTGGAGGCTGCAGTGAGCTATGATCGTGACACCGCACTCTAGCCTGGGCAACAGAATGCGAATCCATCTCATACATACATGTATGTTTTTTAAAAATGAAAACAACCTAAATGTTCACCATGAGGTGAACCCACTAGGGTACTAATGAAATAAGCCAGGGACACTCCTGTAATGAATAAGCACACAGCCATTGACGACAATAAGGCAATCTTTTTTATTCTTTTTTCCTGGTTGAGTTCTTTTTTGAAAGTCTGTCTTATATGAACTGATGTACAAAGATCTCCAAGACATATGGCTGAATGACAGAGAGAAGTTACAGAACTCGAGTATAGTGTGATTACCTGTTTGCATGTGTGTCTGTGTGTGGGGGTGTGTGTTTGTGTGTTTGTATATACTCACATATATGTGACATACAAGTTTATACATATAAATTTGAAAGGCAATTAGAACAATGTCTGGTACACAGTAAGTGTTGTATCATGTTAGAGAAATAAATATAAAAGCAAGAGGAAAAGGTATCTTTTATATATATATAATTGGCCAGGCGTGGTGGCTTATGCCTGTAATCCCAGCACTTTGGGAGGCCAAGGTGGGTGAATCACCTGAAGTCAAGAGTTTGAGATCAGCCTGGCCAACTTGGTGAAACTCTGTCTCTACTAAAAATACAAAAATTAGCTGGGCATTGTAGTGTGGCACACCTATAATCCCAGCTACTAAGGAGGCTGATGCAGGTGAATTCCTTGAACCCAGGAGGTGGAGGTTGCAGTTAGCCGAGATGGTGCCAATGCACTCCAGCCTGGCGACAGAGCAAGACTCCATCTCAAAAAAAAAAAAAAGAATATATATTGAATTAACAGTAGTGGTCACTTCTGGGGTGGGTGGGTCACCTCTGGGGTGCGGGGCCAGGGCTGGGGGCTGGGATTGGGGATGATAATTACAGGGACTTGAGCCCTATTGTTTTACCTTTGCACAAAATCACCACATTCATGTTTTACTTGTGCAACTGAAATTAGATATGCATCTAAACCTAAAAAAGTATCTCTAAAGTAAGAAACTCCTTTTCTTCTCTACACTGGCGGTGTTAGAGGGAAATACCATTAGGGCCAAGGAAATAACTTGGGATAAGGGGCCGGTGGGCCCAGTCCTCATTCCCTCAGCTAACACCTCATTACGTGCAAACATTTTCCTTGGAAATGAGTCCCACTCGCTAACGACTTTCTCCCCGGGTTCCTGGGCAGCAGCTGGGGTGTGGGGTAGAGGGGAGGGTCCTGAGTGAACAAATAGGTTTAGGCTGGGTGTGGGGGAAGGGGGAGGGGGTGCTCACACCTCTCATCTCAGTACTTTGGAGGCTGAGGCAGGAGGATCGCTTGAGCCCTGGAGTTCAAAACCAGCCTAGGCAACAAAGCGAGACGATGTCTCTACAAATAATAACAGTAAAATTAGCTGAGTATGGCGGTGCACGCCTGTGGTCCCAGCTACTCAGGAGCCTGAGGCAGAAAGAGCACTTGAACCTGGAGGCTGAGGCTGCAGTGAACCATGAGTGCACCACTGCACTCTCAGCTTGAGCAACAGAGCAAGACTACAACTCAAAAACAACAGAACACACACATGCACACACACACACAAGACCAAATTATAGATGTAAAGTCTTTCTTTTTGAGACAGAGTCTTACTCTGTCCCCCAGGCTGGAATGCAGTGGAATGATCTTGGCTTTCTGCAGCCTCTGCTTCTAGGTTCAAGCTAAGGCTTCCTGCCTCAGCTTCCTATAGTAGCTGGGACTACAGTCATGCACCACCATGCTCAGCTAATTTTTGTATTTTTAGTAGAGATGAGGTTTCTCGATGTTGGTCAGGCTGGTCTCAAACTCCTGACCTCAAATGATCTGCCTGCTTTGGCCTCCCAAGTGCTGGGACTTATAGGCATGGAGCACCACACCTGGCCACTTTAAAGTCTTAAGACTGGATTCAAGTCAGAACCTTGCCCTTGGATGGGTGGTTTCTCATCTCTGCAATAGGGATCCCAGTCTGCCTCATGTTCCTCTCCATTCTTGAGAAACAAGTGGGATGTGTATGAGCATCATTATAATTACCTTTGTTCCTTGACACCACCTAACAATACCTGATACATTGTAGGTGCTGGGTGAGTATTTACAAAACGGAACTGAAAGTAGTTCATAAGGAGTTAAAATAAAGGTGTTATTTTAACGTACAATTACAGAATGTTTTCAGGGTTCATCCATGTTTAGCATGTATTAGTACTTCATTGCTTTCCATGGCTGAATGATATTTCGTTATATGGATATGCTACATTTTGCTTGTTGATGGACATATGGATTGTTTCCATCTCTTTGGTATGAGTGATGCTGCCATGAATGTTTGTGAACAGGTTTCTGTGTAGATGTCTGTTTTCATTTTTCTTGGGGGTCCTACCTAGGAGTGGGATTGCCAGGTCATGTGGTAACTCTCTATTTAACTATTTGAGGAACTACCAGGTCATTTTTTTTTTTTTGAGATGAAGTCTTGCTCTGTCACCCAGGCTGAAGTGCAGTGGAGCGATCTCGGCTCTCTGCAACCTCCACCTCCCGGGTTCAAGCAATTCTCCTGTCTCAGCCTCTGGAGTAGCTGAGACTACAGATGTGTGCCACCACGCCTAGCTAATTTTTTGTTTTTTAGTAGAGACCGGTTTCACTGTGTTAGCCAAGATGGTCTCCATCTCCTGACCTCTTGATCCTCCCACCTTGGCCTCCCATAGTGCTGGGATTACAGGTGTGAGCTACCACGTCCAGCCCTCCCAGATCATTTTCAAAGCAGATGCACCATTTTATATTCCAACAGCAATTGTATGAGGATTCTAATTTCTCTGCATCCTCACCAACACATATTAGTCTTTCTTACTAATTTTAGTCACCCTCATGGTATGATGTGACATTTTATTGTAATTTTGATTTGTTTGTCCTAATGACTAATGACGGTGAGCATCTTTTTATATATTTATTGGCCATTTAGATATCTTCTTTGAAGAAATATGTATTCATGTTATTTACCCTTTCTTTTTTCTCTTTTTCTTTTTTTGTTTCTTTTTTTTTCTTGACAGAGTCTTCTTACTCTGTCTCCCAGACTGGAGTGTAATGTCACGATCTCAGCTGACTGCAACCTCCGCCTTCTGGGTTCAAGTGATTCTCCTGCCTTAGCCTCCTGAGTAGCTGAGACTACAGGCACACACCACCACACCTGGCTAATTTTTGTATTTTTAGTACAGATGGGGTTTCACTATGTTGGCCAGAATGGCCTCAATCTCCTGCCCCATGATCCACCTGCCTCGAACTCCCAAAGTGCTGGGATTACAGGTGTGAGCCACTGCAACTGGCCTTTACTCATTTTTAATTGGGTTATTGGTATTTTTATTGTTGAGTAGTATTTTATTTTTAATAAAAAGAAAGAGGGTTTCACCATGTTGCACAGATGGGTCTTGAACTCCTGGGCTCAGTGATCCTCCTGCCTCAGCCTCCCAAAGTGCTGGGGTTACAGGCATGAACTACTACCGTACCTGGCCAAAAATTCTTTATATTTTCTGTAAAGAAGTCCCTTATGAGATATACAATTTGCAAACATTTTCTCTCTCACTGTCTTGACTATATCTATTGAAGCACAAAAGTTTTTAATTTCATTTTTTCTCTTTTTCAAAAAAAAGTCAGCTGATTGATTGTAGGCTTTAACAATGTTGATAAAGTCTGATTTCTATATTTTTTCTTTTGTCACTTATGCCTTTGGTAACATATGTAAGAAACCATTGTGTAATACACAATCCCTGAAGAATAGTTTTTCCCTTTGCTGGAATGCCACATAAAGGAAATTATGTAATAGGTCGCCTTTCATATGCCTTCTTTTACTTAGCATGCTTTTGAGAGTTATCCCGGCTATTCCATCATTACTAACTTTTCTCCTTCTTATTGCTCAGTAGTATTCCATTGTGTGGATATTCCACAGTTTACTCATTTACCAGGTGATGGACATTTGAATTGTGTCCTGGTTTTGGCTATTATAAATAATCCTATCAATATTCAGGGATATGAGCCAGGTATGGTGGCTCACATCTGTAGTCCCAACACTTTGGACAGGTGGATCACTTGAGGTCAGGAATTTGAGACCAGTCAGGACAACGTGGCAAAATGTCTCTAAAGAAAATACAGGGCCGGATATGATGGCTCACACCTGTAATCTCAGCACTTTGGGAGGCCGAGGCAGGCAGATCATGAGCTCAGGAGTTTGAGATGAGACCAGCCTGACCAACATGTTGAAACCTTGTCTCTACTAAAAATACAAAAATTAACCGGCGTGGTGGTGCGTGCCTATAATCCCAGCCACTCAGGAGACTGAGGCAGGGGAATTGCTTGAACTTGGGACGAGGATGTTTTGGTGAGCTGAGACTGCGCCACTGCACTCCTGTCTGGGTGACAGATGGGATTCTGTCTCAAAAAAAAAAAATACAAAAATTATCTGGGTGTGTTGGCACATGTTCATATTCCCAGCTACTTGGGAGGCTGAGAGATAAGAATCACTTGAACCTGGGAGGTGGAAGATGCAGTGAGTTGAGATCATGCCACTGCATGACAGTCTCTGGGTGACAGAGAGAGACTCTGTCTCAAAAAAGAAAAATAAAAAAGGAAGGAGGAAGGGAGGGAGGGAGGAAGGAAGGAAGGAAGGAAGGAAGGAAGGAAGGAAGGAAGGAAGGAAGGAAGGAAGGAAGGAAGGAAAGAATCTGTCCACACAAATACTTATTCCTGATTTTTTTTTTCTTAAATAGAGTCTCACTCTGTCATCCAGGCTGGAGTCCAACCTTTGCCTCCAGAATTCAAGTGATTCTCATATCTCAGCCTCCCAAGTATCTGGGATTATGGGGGTGCACTACCACACCTGGCTAAGTTTTGCATTTTTTGTAGAGATGGGGTTTCACCATGTTGCCCAAGCTGATCTTGAACTCCTGGTCTCAAGTGATCTGCCCGCCTTGGCCTACCTAAGTGCTGGGGTTACAGGCATGAGCTATACTGCCCAGCCTAAATGTTTTTATTTCTCTTGGGTAATCTTTTCTTGGGTAATTTATATTTTAAAGAGACAGGTGTGGTGGTCTCACTCTGTCTCTCAGGCTGGAGTACAGTGGTACAATCATAGCTCATTACAACCTCAAACTCCTGGGCTTGATGTAGCAGGTTCAAATGATATATGTGTATATATATATATATATATATATATATATATATATATATATATGTGTGTGTGTGTGTGTGTGTGTGTGTGTGTGTGCGTGTACACACACTATTTTATGTGTTTTATTGCACTACATTGTTAATGCTCCCATTTTCCCATCTTGGGTGAGTGGGAACCTTTTCACACTGGTTCCGGAGCTCTGTGCAGACATGGCCCAGGAGTCTTTATTCATATATTTATTTTTTGAGATGGAATTTCACTCTTTCGCCCAGACTGGAGTACAATGGTATGATCTCAGCTGACTCTAATCTCTGCCTCCAGGGTTCAAATGATTCTCCTGTCTCAGTCTTCCAAGTAGCTGGGATTATAGGCATACACCTCCACACTGGCTAATTTTTCACTTTTAGTAGAGCTGGGGTTTCACTGTGTTGGTCAGGCTGGTCTCGAACTCCTGGCCTCAGGTGATTCACCCAACTTGGCCTCCCAAAGTGCTGGGATTACAGGTGTGTGCCACAATGCCTGGCTAATTTTTGTGTATTTTAGTGGAGATGAGGTTTCACTTTGTTGGCCAGACTGGTCTCGAACTCCTGACCTCAAATGATCTGCGCGCCTCAGCCTCCCAAAGTGCTGGGATTACAGGCATGAGCCACCATGCCCAGCCTCCCAGGAGTCTTTCATACTTGCCTTAACTTCTTTTATGACAAGATGTTCCAGAATCTCATCCTTTTTCTATCAAGACCTGGAATTAACCATTCCTGGTTTCTTTAAGTGAGAAATAATATTTAGAGACCATAATCTAGAGGCTAGAGGCACTCATTTACCCTAGTTGGATATTGTATGTTCCTTCCTTCCTTCTTTCCCTTCATCTCCTTCCTTCCTTCTCCTTCCTTCATTTCTTCCCTCCCTCCCTCTCTCCCTCCTTCCTTCCTTCCTTCCTTCCTTCCTTCATTCCTTCTCTCCTTCTCTCCTCTTTCTCTCTTTCCCTCCTTCTTGTGACTAGATCTCTCTCTGTTGTCCAGGCTGGAGTGCAGGAGTGTGATGGCTCACTGCAACCCCTTCCTCCCGAGTTCAGGCAGTCCTCCCACCTCAGCCTCCTGAATAGCTGGACTACAGGCATATGGCTAGTTTTTTGTAGAGGTGGGGTTTCACTATGTGCCCAGGCTGGTCTCCAACTCCTGGGCTCAAGCTATCTGCCTACCTTGGCCTCTCAAAGTGCTAGGATTACAGGTGTGAGCCACTGCACCCAGCCTGGTTAGCTGTTGTTCCTAGGCCTTTTTCAGTGGTTCTAAAGTTAACAGTGTAAGGAAATACGAATTTTTTTTTTTTTTGAGACAGAGTCTCACTCTGTCACCAGGCTGGAGTGCAGTGGCACGATCTCTGCTCACTGCAACCTCTGACTCCCTGGTTCAAGCGATTCTCCTATCTCAGCCTCACAAGCAGCTAGGATTACAGGCATGCACCACCACCCCAAGCTAATTTTACTTTTTGTGTTTTTAGTAGAGACAGGGTTTCACCATGTTGGCCAAGATGGTCTCCAACTCCTGACCTCGTGATCCGCCCAGCTTGGCCTCTCAAAGTGCTGGGATTACAGGCATGAACCACCACGCCCGGCTGGAAATACGAATATTTTTTAAAGGGAAAATGGTTCATGAGTTTTCACCTATACTTTTCATTCTAATTTGGATTATATTTAGCCTTTTCAAACTTAGATTTCTATCTTGTTTTTCCCACACCAAAAATCCTGGCTCTTACTGACAAGCAGAAGAGGGCTGATTAGGAAAGCATGAAACGTGAAGTTGAAAAGTAGTGTGCTATCAAAACCGATGACATTTATTCAGTGATGATTAATCAAGGCTCTCAGCAAGGCTAGGACCAAGTTATTATTGTCCTCTCCGTGTTTCTCATGATACACCCAGACTCGGAGAGAATGAAAACATTGCCCAAGGCCACACAGCCAGTGAGGGACAAAGCCAGGACTCAGCCTCAGGTGGTTTGGCTGCAGGACAGGCCCCCTCTACCCTTCCCTCTTTAGCCATCTCTCCTTTCTCAGATTGTTCAGTGGAAGAAAACTGGAGTCTCCAGGCAGGAGAATCACAGAGCTAAGAAACTGAGTGGAAGGAGAGCTCACTCCACAGCGGGGATGGGGAGACCAGAAACGTCTCCTTGATGTCCCAGACCCAGGAAATGCAGGCCAGGCTGCGGCAGTTACAGATGGCACGTACAGGTCACGTTAAATCTTACAAAGGAGAGCAAACTCACTCTGTGCTAAGGCAGTGCCTAAGTATTGCTCATGACCGACATGTTGTCTCATTCTGCCCCGTACCCACATGGCGATCCTCAGCTTGTAGGATGGGTACGTGGGCCTACGGGCTCATGCCATCATGCATAGCCAATTTTTAAATTTTTTTGTAGAGATTGGGGGTTTCCTGGCCAGCTGTGATGGCTCACACCTGTAATCCCAGAACTTTGGGAGGCTGAGGTGGGCAGATGACGAGGTCAGGAGTTCAAGGCCAGCCTGGCCAGAATGGTGAAACCCCATCTCTACTAAAAATACAAAAAATTAGCTGGGCATGGTGGCACACAGCTGTAGTTCCAGCTACTTGGGAGGCTGAGGCAAGAGAATTGCTTGAACCTGGCAGGCAGAGGGTGCAGTGAGCCAAGATTGTGCCACTGCACTCCAGCCTGGGCGACAGAGTGAGATTCCATCTCAAAAAAAAAAAAAAAAAAAGAGTTTGGGGTCTCCTGTGTTGCTCAGGCTAGTCTTGAACTCCTGGGATCAAACAATCCTCCTGCCTCAACCTCTCAAAGTGCTGGAATTAGAGGTTTGAGCCACGGTGCCCGGCCTCCCTCTCCTTGAGTGAAAAATGAGATTAAAATGCCTGCTGCACCCAGCTGGGTGAAACTCAGGTGCAGGAATCCCTGTGAAGGAGCCCTTTGATTAGCAAAGGGCCGGACCAGGTGATGCTGGCCTCTCGCTGGGGTCACTGCCATGAAATGCCAAAGCCCCCTCTGCCGGAGTTCCAAGGAGATACTCAGTATTACTTCCCTCTTGACAAATGGGCAGACCGAGCTAGGGAGGAAGAGACTTTCCTGAGCTTACAAAGCTACTAAGTGGTAGAACTGAGTCATGCATGATCCCAAGGCTCTGACTCTCATCTTGGGGCCTTTCATTAGGTTTTGCAGTCCTCGCACCATGGGTCACTACACCAGTGGTGGCTGTATGAGCTTCCTAGCGCTGCCGTGACAAGTACCGCAGACTGGGAGGCTAAAATAACAAAAACCTATCATCTTACAGTTCTGGGGGCCAGGATCCCAGGATCCAGGTGTTGCCAGGCGTGGTTCCTACTGAGGCTGTGGTGGGGACAGTCTGTCCGAGGCTTCTCTCCCAGCTTGTGATACCCTCTGACATTCCTTGGGTTGCAGATGGCATTTTCTCTGTGTCTTCACATCTTCTTCCCTCTGTGTGCTGTCTGTATCCAAATTTCCTCTTTTCATAAAGACACCAGTCATATTGGACTGGGGCCCTCGCTGATGTCCTCAGTTTAACTTGATTACCTTTGTAAAGACTGGATCTTCCTTCCTTCCTTCCTTCCTTCCTTCCTTTCTCTCTTTCTCTCTCTCTCTTTGAGATGGAGTCTCTGTCACTCAGGCTGGAGTACAGTGGCATGATCTCTGCTCATTGCAACCTCCGCCTCCTCCCAAGTAGCTGGGATTACAGGTATGCACCACCACACCCACCAACTTTGTATTTTTAGTAGAAATGGGATTTCACCATGTTGGCCCAGTTGATCCTGAACTCCTGACCTCAAGTGATCTGCCCACCTTAAACTCCCAAAGTCCTGGGATTACAGGCATCAGCCACCGCACTAGCCAAGACTCGACCTTAAAACAAGGTCACATTTTGAGGTCCGGGAGTTAGGACTCCAACATGTGAATTCCTGGCAGGGATGGCGGGGGGTACACAATTCAACCCATAGCAGTGGGGATGGAGGTCTCTTCCCATACACAGCACTGTGGGCTGGGCAGACTTCAGGGTCCAGCAGGGTGCTTCCAGGCTGCTGGGTTCTCTGGGCGGTCCTCACTGGGGGGCATTTTCCTGCTGCTCCTTTCCAGTGTGTGTGTGTGTGTGTGTGTGTGTGTGTAGTATGAGGTGTGTGCATGTTGTGTGTGGGGGGGGGAAGTGTGTGTGTCTCCTCTGTGCTGTGTCTGTCTCCCCCATCTCATCACAAGCTGCTCAGGTGGCAGGCCCACATCTTGCTTAACTTTATTCTGTCCTCCCACTCCATGCTTGGCAAATTAAAATTTCTCAACACAAAGGAGTAATGTTTTCCGGGTCTTCATCCTCAGCAAACTCAACCCTTCACTTGTGTTCCTCCCTATCTCTTCTATGACTTTACAAATAATTTGCAACCATCCTAAATAAAAATTAATTTATGGCAAGAATCTCCCATGGATGATTTTCACCTCTAGGTAAAAATTGTTGAGGAACAAGATATTTATACAGACTCAAAGGCTTGAGCTATGGATTACTTATGAATTACAAAAAGGGTCCATAGGATTCTTAATAATTCAAAGGGAAAGAATCTGGAAGACACTACCGCAAGCAGTGATTCCAATTACCCTCACCAGGATGGGACGAGGATGTCACTGTGAGCCTGCTATGGGGTGTGGTGGGAGGTCACAGCATCACTGATGTCTCCTATCTGCAAAACCTTTTAAACCTGAATCTAATAATGAAGAAGGAGGTATAACAACAAAACACAATGCAAGATCCCACTTTGCGTCCTGGATTGGGGGAAAGAACCTTATTTTGAGATTCAAATACAGAGCGCATTTTAGTTAATAACATTGTAAAAAGGTTAACTTTCCCGAATGCCATGATTGTCACTATTGCGTAAGAGAAAGACTTTGTTCTTAGAAATGCATGAGGTGGCTCACACGTGTAATCCCAGCATTTTGGGAGGCCAAGGCGGGTGGATCACTTGAGGTCAGGAGTTCGAGACCATCCTGGCCAACATGGTGAAACCCCATCTCTACTAAAAATATAACAATTAGCTGGGCGTGGTGGCACACACCTGTAGTCCCAGCTATTTGGGAGGCTGAGGCAGGAGAATCGCTTGAAGCTGGGGTGGAATGGGGTTGTGGGGTGGCGGCAGAGTTTTCAGTGAGCTGAGATGGCCCCCAGCACTTTGGGAAGCTAAGACATGCGGATCACAAGGTCAGGAGTTCAAGATCAGCCTGGCCAATATGGTGAAACCCCATCTCTCCTAAAAATACAAAAAAATTAGCTGAGCATGGTGGTGCACACCTGTAATTCCAGCTACTCAAGAGGCTGAGGCAGGAGATTCACTTGAACCCATGAGGGGGAGGGGAATGGAGTTTGCAATGAGCAGAGATTGCACCACTGTACTCCAGCCTGTACAACAGAGCAAGGCTCTGTCTCAAAAAAATTATTATTATTATTATTATTATTTAGAGATGGAGCCTCCCTCTGTTACCCAGGCTGGAGTATAGTGGTGTAACCATAGCTCACTGCAGCCTCGATCTCCTGGGCTCAAGCAGTCCTCCTCTTTTGACTTCCTGAGTAGCTGGACTACAGGTGTGTGCCACCATGCTTGGCGAAGTTTAATTTTTCTAGCAGTCAAGTTAAGGACCATAATATATGACCCTCTACTCCTCAGTGTTTCAGTCTGCATTTTTTTTTTTTTGAGATGGACTCTCACTCTGTTGCCCAGGCTGGAGTGCAGTGGGGCAACCTCTGCCTCCCGGGTTCAAGAGATTCTCCTGCCTCAGCCTCCTGAGTAGCTGGGATTACAGGCTCGTGCCACCACACCTGGCTAATTTTTGTATTCTTAGAAATGGGGTTTCACCATGTTGGTCAGGCTGGTCTCGAACTCCTGAGCTCATGATCTGCCTGTCTAGGCCTCCCAAAGTGCTGGGATTATAGGTGTGAGCCACCGCCTGCCATGCCAGGCCTCAGTCTGCGTTTCTAAGGACAAGGTCTTTCTCTTACACAATAGTGACACTCATGGCTTCAGGAAAGTTAACCTTTGTACAATGTTATTATCTAATATGCACTCCGTATTCTAATCTCACAGTAAGTTTCTTTCCCCGCATCCGGGATGCGAAGTGCAATCTCGCATTGTGTATTGTTGTTATGTGTCCTTAGTCTCCTAGAATCTGGAATGATTTCTCAGCCTTCTTTCACCTCTCATGATACCGGCATTTTTGAAAATTGCAGAGCACCTGTTTTATACAGTACCCCACCATCTGGATGTGTCTCATTACTTCTTTTGTTGTTTCTGAGATGGAGTCTCGCTCTGCTGCCCAGGCTGGAGTGGTGCACTCTCTACTCACTGCAACTGCTGCCTCCCGGGTTCAAGTGATTCTCCTGCTTCAGCCTCCTGAGTAGCTGGGATTACAGGCATGCACCACTACACCTGGCTAATTTTTGTATTTTGTTAGAGATGGGATTTCACCATGTTGGCCAGGCTGGTCTTGAACTCCTGACCTCAAGTGATCTACCCACCTTGGCCTCCCAAAGTGCTGGTATTATAAGTGTGAGCCACTGTGACTGTCCTGATTACTTATTTATTATTAGATTCAGTTTAAAAGGTTTTGCAAATATGAGGTATTAATGATGTCTGGGCTCCCACTGTACCCCATGGCAGGCCTCACGGTGTCAGTGGTCCCATCCTGGTGAGGGTAACGGTGATCGCTGATCAAGGTAGTGTCTACCAGATTTTCTCCCTTTGAGTTGTTGAGAATCCTGTGGTCTCCTTTCATAATTCATCACTAATCCCTAGCTCAAGTGATAAGTAATTCATAGCTTAAAAATTAGATCTTTTTAATTCTATTTTTATATTAAATTTTTGAAATCTAGGGCATGTGTTACCTTGACAACACTTTTTTATTTTTATTTTTTGAGATGGAATCTTGCTCTGTTGCCCAGGCTGGAGTGCAATAACGTGATCTTGGCTCACTGTAACCTCCACTACCTGGGTTCAGTGATTCTCCTGCCTCAGCCTCCCGAGTAACTGGGATTACAGGCATGTGCCACCGCACCTGACTAATTTTGTAGTTTTAGTAGAGACAGGGTTTCTCCATGTTGGTCAGGCTGGCCTCAAACTCCCGACCTCTACTGGTCTGCCCACTTCAGCCTTCCCAAAGTGCTGGGATTAAAGGCCTGAGCCACCATGCCCTACCAACAGCACATTTTGATTTGGAGCAGCCATGCTTCAAGTCCTCAGGAGCCATCTGTGGCTGGTAGTCACCACATAAGGTATTTGTCACAGCATTAGACCATGAAACAAGACAATGTGGGGGTTCAAATCGCAGCTCCATTACTTATCAGCTTTGTTAGCTTTGGGTAAATCATTGAACCTTTTTTTTTTTTTTTGAGACAGAGTTTGGCTCTTGTTACCCAGGCTGGAGTGCAATGGCGCCATCTCGGCTCACCACAACCTCCGTCTCCTGGGTTCAAGCAATCCTCCTGCCACAGCCTCCCAAGCTGGGACTACAGGCGTGCGCCACCATGCCCAGCTAATTTTGTATTTTTAGTAGAGACGGGGTTTCACCATGTTAACCGGGACGGTCTCGATCTCTTGACCTCGTGATCCACCCATCTCGGCCTCCCAAAGTGCTGGGATTATAGGCATGAGCCACCATGCCTGGCCAATCATTGAACCTCTTTAAGACTCAATGCTTCCTAAATGGTCAAATGGGATTTGACAAGGGAATCTATCTCTTAGACTTGCTTAGAAGATAAAAGTCAATGATCTGTGTAAAGTGCTTTATGCAGTGTTTGTTCATTCAGCCATTCAATAAGGAGGGCTTGCCACACTCCAGGTGGAACTGAGCAAGGAACAAGCCCTCCCTCCAGTCAAACATTCTATTTATACTGAGCAAACTGTTGATCAAGGATAAAGTAAGACAGATTCTGGCAGTGCCATGCTTGTGATAAATGCATTGAAGATGGTGAGGCCAGGAGTGCTGGCTCACACTTATAATCCTAGCACTTTGTGAAGCCCAGGTTGGAGGATCTCTTGAGCCCAGGAGTTGGAGACTGGCTTGGACAACAAAATGAGATCCCGTCTCTACAAAGGATCAAAAAATTAGCTAGGCATGGTGGTGCATGTATATGGTCCCAGCTATACAGGAGGCTGAGGCAAGAGAATCACTTGAGCCTGGGAGGTAGAGGCTGGAGTGAACCATGTTGGCACCATTGCACTCCAGCCTGGGTGACAGAGTGAGACCCTGTTTCAAAATAAGAAAAAAAGTTAAAGTTGAGAAGGGATCTGTATTATCTGTGGCATCGTCTGAAAATTGCGTTGACTCCTAGCTCCAAGGTAGACGGTCTTCTGAGTGCTTGCATCAACCTAGGGGCTTAATTAATAAAGTTGTTCACTCTATAAGTGTTTGTTGCACATGAATCTTCAGGCCAGGAACTGGGAGAGGAAATATCAATTCATCGAGACCAGGGCAGAGGAGCTTAAAGGTGAACCAGGCAAAGAGCCTGGAGGTGTGGGTGTTGGGGAATAGGCACTGAGAGGCAGTCAAGATGGAAAGAGGCAGAGGAAACAAGACAGAGCCCACGGTGAGGCAGAAGGATGACAACACAGGACATGGGAGCCTCTTTCAGACCAAGGGACTGAGAAGGTGGAAGAAGTAGCTCCCGACACCAGTGCCTGGACGTTCAGTGGCATCTTTTGCAAGTAAGAGGAAGGAGAAGGCAATGGCATTCTAAGAGAAAAGAGCTGCTTGTGCAAAGATGAAATCTAAAAAAGTGGCAGGTCCTTGGGGACTGGGCAAGGCTGAAAGCAGAGGTGGAATTGGAGGAAGGAGAAGAAGGGTTGGAGGCAGGCGGTGGGTGGGCGGTGCAGGGCCCAGTGAAGGTATTGAGGAAGTTTGGACTTTTATCTAACAGCACTAGAAAGAGGTTAAGTGGTTCTACCCCTGACCGGCAGGAAGCAGGCCCTTGGGCTGAGGTGGGCGGAGGTGGGCCACTGTCAGGGAAGATAGCAGAGGGACAGTCAAAGAGGATGGGTCCGGGCTCCCCTGAACTCACCCTAGGTCTCACCTGGGGAGTGGAAGAGCCAGAATTACATTTCTGGAAACCTGGACTGGTGGAGAGGTGGGCTTGGCCCGCAGCCTAAACTCAAGAGATAACCCAGGCCCCAATTGCTTGACAATGGAGTTAGGGAGGAGGGCCGCCTTGGGCAGTTCCTCCTGAGAGGATTAACAAATTGCCTCTGACAAATCTATCTCAATCCATCCTTATCTCAAGGCCTTTACACTTGTCCTTTCTCCTTGATCGGAGCTCACTCTCAGTTTGCACAGCTGGTCAAACACCTCCAATTCCACCTCCTGAAGGCCTTTCCTGAGCACTGTTCCTGGTGTCACCATCTCCTCACCCTCCTCTCTGTCACCCTGACCTGTTGTCTTCTTTCCTTCTGTTTGAGGCTATCTGGCAGACATTCAAAAGATATTTGTGTATGACTGACTACATGGATAATGAATTGACAAATGAATGAAGAATGAATAAACAAATTTGGTGACTGTCTCTTTTTCTTTTCCTTTTTTTTTGGAGACTAAGTTTTGCTCCTGTCACACAGGCTGGAGTGCAATGGCACAGTCTCGGCCCACTGCAACCTCTGTCTCCTAAAAGTTCAAGTGATTCTCCTGCCTTAGCCTCTCAAGTAGCTAGGATTACAGGCATGTGCCACCACACCCAGCTAATCTTGTATTTTCAGTAGGGACAGGGTTTTACCAAGCTGGTCAGGCTGGTCTCGAGACCATTTTGCAACATGGCAAAATCCCATCTCTATATAAAATACAAATTTTAGCCAGGCATGATGGTATGTGCCTATATTCCCAGTTACTCGGGAGTCTGAGGGAGGAGGACTGCTTGAGCTCTGGAAGTAGAGGTTGCAGGGAGCTGAGATCACACCACTGCACTCTAGCCTGGGCAACAGAGCAATAAGCTGTCTCAAAAATACATAAAGAAATAAAATATTTTTTAAAAATAAAAAGAAAGTAGAAGGAAAAATGTAGAAGGAAAGAGACAATAAACATAAGACAGAAATTAATGGTACAGGAAAAAAGATACAATAGAGCAGATCAATAAGGCTAAATGTTGGTTCTTTGAAGAAAATAATAAAATAGTTAAGTTTCTGGTAAGACTGATTAAAAAAGAAAGCTCGGACACTCAATAATGTTAGGAATGAAAATGAATCAAAATTAGAGCAACAACAACTTAAAATAATTTAGACCAATAGAATACAAATCTTTACATCAAAAATTTGAATTCTTAGATGAAATAGTGAAACTCCTAGAAAAAGTGTAACTCCAAAATTGATTTGAAAAGAATTTAAAAGCTCAAATTCTTCTTTAAACATATAAATATGAAGAAGTGTTTGGGTGCAGTAGCACGCACCTGTAGTCACAGCTACTTGGAAGACTGAGGGAGGACCTCCTGAGACCAGGCAGTCAGTGTTACAGTGCTCTATGATTGCACCTGCGAATAGACTCTGTACTCCAGACTGGGCAATATAGCAAGACCCTGTCTCAAAATTTACAAAATGATTAGGAGGTTAACTATCCTTCTATAAAAAAAATAACTGCAGGTCCCATGTATATATAATCGATATATATACACACATATATTATATATATACACATTATATTGCAGTATATATATTGCAGTATATTATATATATACTGCAATTATATATATATATATATACACATATATATGTGTGTGTGTGTGTGTGTTATTTTAAACATAGGAGTTCTACCAAACTTTCAAACTCATTCCAATTTTACATGAAATCTTCCAGAGATTATTGAAAAACACCTAATTTATTTTATGGGGCTAAACATGAGTTAGGTATTGAGAATGAGAAGGGAATGAGTTTGAGAAAGGAATAGGAAAAGTCAATTTTTATTCTTGGATATGAATGCAATGGTGCTACACAAAATATTGCCAAACAGAGTCTGGCAATGAGTAAAAATGATAATACATGAGAAACAAATTGGATTTAATTCCAGAAATGCAAAGGTGATTTAGTGTCGAGAAAAAAAATCTATAAACATTCACTACTTTAACAGATCGCATAAGCAAACCATCTTATTTTGACCTTATGTCTCAAAATAAGAATTTAGGCTGGGCACAGTGGCTCACACCTGTAATCCCAGCACTCTGGGAGGCTGAGGTGGGTGGATAACTTGAGGCCAAGAGTTCGAGACTAGCCTGGCCAACATGGCAAAACCCTGTCTCTACTAAAAATACAAAAAATTGGCCAGGTGCGGTGGCTCACACCTGTAATCTCAGCACTTTGGGAAGCCGAGGTAGGCAGATCACAAGGTCAGGAGTCGAGACCATCCTGGCCAACATGGTAAAACCCTGTCTCTACTAAGAAATACAAAAATTAGCTGGTTGTGGTGACATGCACCTGTAGTCCCAGCTACTCAGGAGGCCAAGGCAGGAGAATCATTTAAATATGGGAGATGGAGGTTGTAGTCAGCTGAGATTGTGCCACTGTACTTCAGCCTGGTGGCAGAGTGAGACTCTGTCTCAAAAAAAAAAAAAAAATTAGTCAGACGTGGTAGTGCATGCCTGTAATTCCGGCTACTCCGGAGGCCAAAGTACAAGAATAGCTTTAACCCAGGAGGCAAGCTTGCAGTGAGCCAAGGTCATGCCACTGTACTAACACAGGGGGCGGAGTGAGACTCTGTCTCAAAAAAAAAGAATTTGAAAAATTTAACACCCATTTATAATTAATCAATTAAATAAAAATTACCAAAATAGAGATGGAAGGGAGTTTTTTTGACAAGGTAAAAGTATCTACCAAAATCACCAATTTTAATGGTGATAAGTTAGAACCTATTTCTATGAAATTGGAAATAAGAGTATATCCTATCATTACTATTGCCCTAGAGGTCTTAGCCAGTGCAATAAGGCAGGAAAAAGATGTAATGATTGGAAAAGAAGGAATACAACTATTATTCACAGATAATGTGATTGTTGACACAGGAAATCCAGAAGAATCTACAAATTATTGATATTAATGAGAGTTCAGCAAAGTAGCTAGATATAAAGTCAGTAATTTAAACATTGAATTTATATGCAATGCAATAAATAATAAACAGTTGGAAAATGTAATTTCAAAAATAATTCCATTTATACTAGCAAAAAAAGATAAAAGGCATTTTGGGATAATTCTCTCCCTTCCCCTTACCTCCTCCCTTCTGCTCCCTTCCCTTCCCTTTCTTTCTTTCTGTTTTTTTTTTTTTTTTTTTTTTCAGACAAGGTCTTGCTCTGTCACCCAGGCTGGAGTTCAGTGGCACAGTCATAGCTCACTGCAGCCTGGACTCAAGGGATCCTCTCACCTCAGCCTTCTGAGTAGCTAGGACTATTGGCATGCACCACCACACACACCCCACTAATTTTTAATTTTAATTTTTTTGTAGACGTAGGGTCTTACTACATTGCCCGCACTGGTCCCAATCTCCTGAGCTCAAGTGATCCTCCCACCTCCACCTCCCAAAGTGTTGGGATTACAAGCATGAGCCATGGCACCTGGCCAGTAATGATTTCTGTATTTTACCCAAGAGTCCTCTGACTTGAGAAATGGGTAAAAGACCTTTGTTGAGAAAATTATACAATGTTAGAGAAAAACATTAAAAGTCTTAAGTAGATGGGGAAACATTTTCAGTTCATGGCTAGGAAGACTTGATTTGCTGAAGATCTCAAATATCCCTCAGCTGAGCCACAGACTTCATACAATTTCAATCAAAATCCCAACTGGATTTTTCAAGGAACTGAGCAAGTTGATTCTAAAATTTATATGGAAGAACAAAGCCCCGAGAATGGCCAAGACATTCCTGAAGAAGCCTGAAGTAGGGCAGTTTGCCTGGACAGTGTTGTAGAGTTATTTGGATTATGGCAGTCTGCTGTTGGCACAGAGAAACTGACCAGTGAGGCATAATGAAAAGCTCAGAAACAAACCCAAACACGTTCCGTAACCTGATCTGTGATTGCAGTGGCTTTGCAGGCCTCGAAAGAAAGGAGGGTTGAATCCCTTATCTCCCATCACAGATAAAAACAAATAAATTAAATATGTAAATGAGAAAGGCGCATCTTTCAAACTTTTAGAAAAAAGTATAAGGGGAGGTTCTCGTGACCTCCAAGTGAGGAAGTACTTTCTGGATAAGTACCATTGTAGAAGATAAGGTTGGTAAATACGGCTACAGTAAACTGCTATTCTTTAAATTCACTCTCAACAAACAAATCACAAATGAAGAAGACAATAGCAGGACTGTAGCAAAGGATTACAATCCGGAAAACATAAATAACTCCTATAACTAATTTGAAAAAAACAAGCAACCTTACAGAAACAATTTTGATATTAAAAAGGGATCTTCCATCCCCCAAGACATAAACAGAGCAATCCTTTTGATTTTTGGTTGTCTCTGAGTTTTGTGCTACAAGAAAGAGAAAAATCTGTATTTTACCCAGGAATCCTCTGACTTGAGAAATGGGTCACTAAGTTCTTTGAGCAATGCTTGGAAGGAGCGGGGCAGGGTGGTGCAGAGGTGGGGAGGTATATCAACTCCAGTGCAGGTACCCTGGCTATACTATGGAAAATACAAATACTATACCCTATACTACAAAACATACAAAAATGAGCCGGTGTGGTGGTGGGCTCCTGTAGTCCCAGCTACTTGGGAGTCTGAGAAAAGAGAATCGTTTGAACCCAGGAGGCGGAATTTACAATGAGCCAGGATCGCGACACTGCACTCCAGCCTGGGCAACAGAGGGAGACTGTCACAAAACAAGGGTGGGGGCGGCTAACTTCAGCTTTAGAGCATTTTTGCAAGGATTTTATTATCAGCTAAAAATACGTAAAGAGCTTAGCACAGTGTCTGGACACAATTTGTGAGGATTAAAAGTGCCAATTCATGTAAAGCACTTGGAGTTGGGCCTGGCACAGAGTAACTGCTATCTAATTGCTTGTTATGATTATTGTTGTTGTTGATGGGATGATCCTGGGACCATCCAGGTTGCAGATAAGCCCCTGTTTATCAATGTGAGGACATCATCCTCACTGTCACCGTCGCTGTCACTGTCACCGTCACTGTCACCGTCACCGTCACCATCACTGTCACTGTTGGCTTGGGGAGACACAGAACCAGATCAGCCATGGTCTGAGTCCTAGTCAGAGCTTCAGCAGCACACAGTCTTCTTCCAGCCTAGATGTCTTTGGAGAAAAAAAATAGATTTTACTCAAAAATCTGAATATCCAGTTTCTCTTGGAAAGCTGGATCTGGCAGCCCTGGGCCCACATCCTGTATGTGACAATCAGTGTTCTCTTTACAGCTAGCATATGTGGGTCTTCCCTGCCAGCCTCAGTGGGGGGACACCACTTGCCTGGTCCCTGTAGGCAGTGCAGCTGGTAACCCGTGTTGGAAGTCCCTCAGAACACAGAAGAGGGTGTGACTACTTTGTTTTTTGTTTTGGGGGGCTTGTTTTGTTTTGTTTAGATGAAGTTTCACTCTGCTGCTCAGGCTGGAGTGCAGTGGCACGATCTCGGCTCACTACAGCCTCTGCCTCCTGGGTTCAAGTTATTTTCCTGCCTCAGCCTCCAGAGTAGCTGGGATTACAGGTGCCTGACACCGTACCAGTGTGTGTGTGTGTGTGTGTGTGTGTGTGTGTGTGTGTGTGTGTGTGTTTAATAGAGACAGGGTTTCACCATGTTGACCAGGCTGGTCTTGAACTCCTGACCTCAGGTGATCCACTGCCTCAGCCTCCCAAAGTGCTGGGATTACCAGTGTGAGCCACTGCACCCAGCTGAGGGTGTGACTTCTTGCATGGTTCAACAAGGGTAAGGAGAACTTCTAAGAGAAGGTGACATTTCTTTTGAAAAAATTATGAGACATAGCATACATAGTGAGCATAAGATATATACCTATAGCTGAAAGAACAGGAAGACCTGGGTGCAGTGGCACATTCCTGTAGTCCCAGCTATTCAGGAGGGAGGATCACTTGAGGCCAGGAGTTCGAGGCTGCAGTGTACTATGATCATGTCTGTGAATAGCCGCTGCTCTCCAGCTTGGGGAACATAGTGAGACCCCCACTGTAATTATCTGTTTTATAATTAAAAACAGATAAGAAAATGTACACTCATTTACCTACTACCCAGGCTGAGAAACTGAACATCACCAGGATCTTAGAACCTTGGTACCTTTTTGGTCCCTGGCCCGGCAGCATCAGCCTCCTATTGGGGCTCACTGGAAATGCAGCATCTCCGGCTCCTCCCCAGCCCTAGGGAACCAGGTGATGAGTGTGCATATTACAGCTGAAGGGCTACTCCGCAGCGCCATGTGCAATTCTCAGCTGTGCCCTCTAAGAGTCTCTATCCAACTTGTAGCAGCTTTTCCACTCGTGTCAGTATTTCCCCAAAATCCTGTCTAATTTTGAACAGCAGCATGAATGTGGCTGTCTCTGGGGCCTGTTTCTTTCAGCTTCCCATTGAGCTCTGTGGAAAGGATGTCATAGGGAGGGCAGATGTGGCCCCCTCTTTGACCCCATGAGACATCTGGAGGGTCTACCATGTGAGTAGGGACAGGGGTCAGCAAGTGGCTACTCTGTAGTTTCTGCTTGCAAGCTCAAGAGTAGGTCAAAGCAGAAGACTTCTTGGGGCTGCCATGAGTGCCTCCACTGGACCCAGACCCTGCTGGGGAGAACAGAAACATCATCAGCTCATGGTCAAGAAAGAGCAAGGTTGGGCCAGGCCAGGCTTGCCACAATAGCGCTTTGACAGTGGGGATCTTAGTGATGGCACCGTGGACAACCCAGTTGGGAGTACTCAGGATGGGGTTGAGGTGAGGGGCGTGCATTGAGCCAAGGGGAGCAGCTAGTCCAGATTGGCCCCTTCGTTGAAACAAACTCCATGTTGCTTCCACCTTTCCTGCTCTTGCCATCGTATGGAATGGTCTTCTTTTTTTATTGAGACAGAGTCTTACTCTGCTACCCAGACTGGAGGGCAATGACTCGATCTTGTCTCAATGCAACCATTGCCTCCTGGGTTCAGGTGATTCTCCTGCATCAGCCTCCCAAGTAGCTGGGACTACAGGCACACACTATCAAGCCTGGCTAATTTTTATATCTTTAATAGAGATGGGGTTTCACCATATTGGCCAGTGTTGGTCTTGAACTCCTGACCTTGTGATCCACCCTCCTTGGCCTCCCAAAGTGCTGGGATTACAGGCATGAGCCACGGCGCCCAGCCAGAATGGTCTTCTTTAAAAATACCTTTACTGGCCAAGTGCAGTGGCTCACACCAACCCTTTGAGGGGCTGAGGTGGGAGGAACGCTTGAGGCCAGGAGTTTGAGACTAGCCTGTTCAACGTAGTGAAACTCCATCTCTACAGAAAGGAAAATGTTAGCCAGGTAAGATAGCGTACACCTATAGTCCCACGTACTTAGGAGGCGGAGATGGGAGGATTGCTTGAGCTCAGGAGTTTGAGGTTGCAGTGAGCTATAAGGACACCACTGCACTCCAGCCTGGGGACAACAGAGCAAGACTTGTCTTTAAAAAAAATCCCTTGAATGTAACTTAGTGGGATTCTTTAAGGGAGTAGGATTAAAACTGTTCAGGTTGGTGACTTGTGCCTGGAATCCCAACACTTTGGGAGGCAGAGGTGAAAGGATTGCTTGAGGCCTGGAGTTCAAGACCAGCCTGGCAATGCAAGTAAGACCCCATCTCTACAAAAAATTAACAAAACTTAAAAAAAGAAAAAATAACAGAATGTGTTCAGTCTGCCCTCTTAAGACCAGAATGTCTTGGCCAGGTCTTTGGACAACAAGGAAGGCTCAGGAAGGTGTTCAGGAGACTGTTCCTGAAAGGCAGGGTGTGTGAGGGGTGGCAGATGGTGTTCCTTTCAAAGAACGGCTATAAAGTGCCACAAATAAACCAGATTTATTCTCTCGCAGATCCAGAGGCTGGAAATCCAAAATCAAGGTGTGAGCAAGGCTGTGCTTGCCTGAGATGCTGGGTAGAATCATTCTGTTTGTCCTCTTCTCTATTTTTTTTGAGATAGTCTCACTCCCTCACCCAGGCTGGAGTTCAGTGGTGTGATCTCAGCTCACTGCAACGTCCACCTTTTGGGCTCAAGCAATTCTCATGCCTCAGCCTCCAGAGTATCTGGGCCTAGAGGCATGTACCACCATGCCTGGCTAATTTTTTTTTTTTTTTTTGTATTTTTAGTAGAGTTTCACCATGTTGGCCAGGCTGGCCACAAGCCATCCTCCTGCCTTGGCTTCCCAAAATGCTGAAATTACAGGTGTGAGCCAGTGGCCAGACCCTCTCTTCCACTCCTAAGGATCTCAGTCATTGGATTTGGGACCCACCTAACCCAGTGTGACCTCATCATAACTAATAACACTGGCAAGGGCCCTATTTTCAAATAAGCTCACATTTTGAGATCCCAAATGGATATGAATTTTGGGGGACATTAGTCACCCCAATGCAGATGTGTGGCTGGATCTCAGGGGGAGGTGACAAGGTGAGGTGGCAGGAGACAGCCAGAAAGCAGATGAAGGGCTGAGACAGCAGACCTCCCTCACTGTTTGGCCTTTATTCTCAGCCTGTGGAGGGTTTCAAGGTTGATAGTGAGGATGCAGGTTTCTTTTAGAACAGGCAACATCCTGCCCCACCCCCATGCCCTTTTGTATATGTGTCCATGTTTTTTTTTGCCTATGATGAACTGTCCCATTCCTTTTTTTTTTTTTTTTTTTTTAGATGGAGTTTTGTTCTGTCATCCAGGCTGGAGTACAGTGGCTCGATTTTGGCTCACTGCAACCTCTGCCTCTCCAGTTCAAGCAATTCTCCTGCTTCAGCTGCCTGAGTATCTGGGATTACAGGCACGAGCCACCATGCCCAGCTAATTTTTGTAATTTTAGTAGAGACGGGGTTTCACCATGTTAGTCTCGAACTCCTGACTTCATGATCTGCCTGCCTCAGCCTCCCAAAGTGCTGGGATTACAGGTGTGAGCCACCGTGCCCAGCCCGAACTGTCCCATTTTTCCAGGCTCATGCCAGCGCCTCTGGGGACAGTCTCTGGCCAGCCCCGGGCTGGGAGCAGGGCCCCTCCCAGCCCCTGCTCTGGCGTCCCTCGCCCTGGGCTTACAGAGCTTGGCTGGCTTGGGCCCTGCAGCGTAGCCTCTCTCTCTCCACGTTGTGCTGGGGCACCTTGGGGGCTGGAGCCAGCTCTCATTTATTTCTGTACCCCCTGTACTCAGCAAGGGGAGGGCACAGTGGATGGGACATAGAATGGGGACCTCAGAAGATGAGACAGAGCCTATGCATCAGCCCGTCATGGTCATTTTCCAAAGGGGTGTTTTCTGCATTGCTGTGAGTGATTTTTTTCCCAGATGACAGATTTTTTACAGTCCCCCTCTGAAGTTATGAAATTAAACGTCCTTCTAAACACGCGCCTGTCCCTCAGCAGCCAGAAGAAGGGATGTCCACCTTTGGAGACTGCTCACCCCTGTGTCCCAGGCTCTGAAATCCACACCTGCCTGGCCTTCCGGCCAGCAGCCCCCTCGTTCCAGGCTGCCTGTGGCTGAGACCCCTCTGTTTGCAGCCCTCCTCTTTGATGACAGGTCCCCACGTTTCTAAGACAAGGCATGGCCATAAAATCAACTGTCCGCAGCCATTTAGTCTAGGCATGGTTAATGCCAGAACTGGCTTCCAAATTGACAGTTAATGAGGGAAAATGACGAGGGGCGTGTTAACAGACGCAGGCTCAAGGTAATAAACAGGCCATTAAAGTCAGGTAGTAAACAGCTTGCCAAGGACCATTTATGAATTTATTTTTTTGTAGAGAAAAAAATTAACCAACAAGGTTTGTCCCCTTTGGTGACCAGGTCCGACCAGCAGTAGGAAGAAGTGAGAGATTCTTGGGGAGACAGATAATATCTAAGGAGGCCCCCCCAGGCTGGGATGTGAGGACGTGCGAGTGGATCCAGGGACATGGGCTCACAGTGGACTCGCTGTGGGTTCCCTTGGGCAGGCTTTGGATTCATCTGTTCCTCATGCCCTTGGATGCTGGATGGGGTGTCAGGAATCCCAGCAGCGATTCTTGTTCTGTCTCTGGTTGTTGCTGGGATCTAGAGGAAGTTACCTGATTTTCCAGGCCCTCCCAGCTACAAAGACCAGGATGGACTCCATGATCGATGGAGGGCCTTGTGCTGTTAGTGTCCCTCACCACCCCCTGCCCCCACTAAAATTCATGTCCTTTCTGGAACTTCAGAATTTGACTGGCCAGGCACGGTGGCTCATGCCTGTAATCCCAGCACTTTGGGAGGATGAGGTGGGTGGATCACCTGAGATGAGGAGTTCGACACTAGCCTGGTCAACATCATGAAATCCTGTTTCTACTAAAAATTCAAAACTTAGCCAGGCTTGGTGGCAGCCACCTGTAATCCCAGTTACTCAGAAGGCCGAGGTAGGAGAATCGCTTCAATCCGGGAGGTGGAGGTTGCAGTGAGCCGAGATCACACCACTGCACTCCAGCCTGGGTTACAGAGTGAGACTCTACCTCAAAAACAAAACAAAACAAAAAATTTGACTTTATTTGGAAATAGAGTTATTACAGATGTAATTAGTTAAAAAGAGGTCATGCCAGGGCGGGTTGGGTCCTTCATCCAGCATGACTAGTGTTCTCACAGGAAGGTAGGAGATGCAGAGACACACAGGGAGAACGGCTTGTGACAGCAGAGGCAGAGACTGAAGTGAAGCATGTATAAGCCAAAGAAAGTCAAGGATTGCTGGCAACTACCTACGAGGAAGGGGTAAGAACACGTTCTCCCCAGCACCTTTAGAGAGAGCCCAGCCCTACCCACAGCTTGATTTCAGACTTCAGCCTGCAGCACTGTGAATAAATTTCTGTTGTTCTAAGTCATCAAGTCCAAGGGACTTTATTATGACATCCCCTGAAATGAAGACAAATCTGTAGCTCTGCCGAGCAGGGTGGTTCATGCCTATAATCCCAGCACTTTGTGAGGCTGAGGTGGGTGGATCACCTGAGGTCAGAAGTTCAAGACCAGCCTGGCCAACATGGTGAAACTCCATCTCTACCAAAAATACAAAAATTAGCTGGGTGTGGTGGCGGGTGCCTATAATTCTAGCTACTCAGGAGGCTGAGGCAGGAGAATCACTTGAACCCGGGAGGCGGAGGTTGCAGTGAGCCAAGATCGTGCCACTGCACTCCAGGCTGAGCAACAATAGTGAAACTCCATCTCAAAAACAACAACAACAAACAAACAACAACAAAACACCAAACCTGCAGCTTTAAAACCTCTGTGAAGGGTGCAGATGGAAGTGGATTTCTGAGGTGCCGGGCACGGTGGTTCATGCCTGTAATCCTAGCAGTTTGGGAGGCTGAGTCAGGTGGATTGCCTGAGCTCAGGAGTTCGAGACCAGCCTGGGCAACACGGTTAAACCCCACTACTAAAATACAAAAAATTCGCCAGAGGTGGTGGTGTGCGCCTGTAATCCCAGCTACTTGGGAGGCTGAGACAGGAGAATTGCTTGAACCTGGGAGTGAAGATTTCAGTGAGCTGCCCCTGTGGGTGACAGAGTGAGACTCCATCTCAAAAAAAAAAAAAAAAGAAAAGAAAAGTGGATTTCTGGAGGGTAGGCATAGAGCATTCCCATAAACCAGTGGTTCTCAACAAGGGGAGATTTTGCCCTCAGGGCACATCTGTAACATCTGAGGACATTTTTGGTTGTCACAACTAGGGGGGAGACAGGGAGTAGTGTCACCTGTTCCTGGCACCTCGTGGGTAGAGGCCAGGAGGCTACTACATCCTGCGGTGCCCCCCATGAATTATGACTCAGGTCAAAATACCAACCGCGCAGAGATTGAGAGCCTGGTGTACGTGAATGCTGGCTCGGAGGCCCACTCTGTGCATGTCAGAACCAGCCCAGGACTGCCTGGGTCCAGTGCCGGCCACCAGAGGTAGGAGAGCTACAGAATGATCCAGCTCAACAGGAGAAAATGATCTTATCTCTACAAAGCAAACCTTCCAGTTAACATAATCCGCTTCCCTCCTTCCCCCTGTATCACGCACACATGATCAGAATCAACGTATCAGGGTTTGCCAAATGCGTATAGATGTCCACTGCTGGGCTGGCGGGTGGGGGTAATAGGGTTAGTGTGGATCTGAGGTCAACACATTGGGGCCACTTAGTATAAAGACCTCAAGAGTTAATAGCTGGAAGACACCCGTAGGGGCTCACGCCTCTGTTCTCTCGATGCTGGGTGGTGTCTCTGGCCAGGGCTTGGTCCTGTCACCAGCTTCCAGCTCACAGGGATATAGCCATGGCCATAGGCCACTGATGGGTCGTTGCTGAGACCACTACACGTGCTCCGAAGGTACCCCAAAAGAATATGTGGGTGGGCGGACAGGATATATATTGAAAGGATTCATTTAGATAGATTAGATTCTTTTATATTGTTGAGTTGAATAATTCCATAATAAATATAGGTCAATTGAAAAGGTCACCACTGGTTGGTTTCCATGGCATTACATCAAAGCCAGTGACATCTTCCTACTCCTTCCACTTCCTTTTTTTTTTTTAACCCCTTGTACCCTTATATTTCACTGATGGCAGACAGTTAAACTCTGGGATCTGGCTTCAGAGTGCTCCTTGGTGGCACAGCTGGCCCTGTGGCCTTCTACAGGTGACGGAAGCTGCTGAGCTGTAAAATGAGGGTCAGCCATCACAGCAGCATAGACCTCTCAGCAGCATGAGGATGGAGGAGAGGACCCAGTGCCTGGCTTGGAGGACATGCACCAGTAGCCCCCCAAATGCCTGCCTTACACCAGCATCCCCGAGGCAGAAACAAGATGACCCCTGCCCCCAGAGCACAGACTTTGGGAGGCAGACAGACACAGAGGCAAACACCAGAGAGGTGGCTTCCGGTTAGTGACGGGTTCTCTCTGAGCCTAAGTTTGCGCAGCTGTGAAGTGGGAATAGTGCTTGTCTTTGTAAATGCTGCTGGGGAAATTAAATCAGATGAAACTGCTGGGGAAATTAAATCAGATGAAACTGAGCAAGGTGTCTGGGGCTTTACACTTACTCCTGTCCCTCTCTCCAGGCTCTGGCCAGGGGCTGGCTGATTAGCTGGGATTACATGTGCACACCACCATGCTTGGCTACTTTTTATATTTTTAGTAGATGCAGGGTTTCTCCATGTTGGCCAGGCTGCTCTTGAACTCCTAACCTCAAGCGATCCACCCACCTTGGCCTCCCAAAGTACTAGGATTACAGGTGTCAGCCAGGGGGCCTGGCCTTGCTCCTTTTCCTTATGCTTTGCTGCCAACTTCATTCAGTAAGTGCTTGTGATCCCTAAAGTGTCAGGCTCTGTTCGAGGGGCCTACAGGGAGGGAACTCCTGTGTCTGTCCTCCCCACCTGTAGTGAGTTGAATCATGGACCCCCAAAGAGATATGGCCAAGCCCTTTGAGTTTATCTTTGGTAAAAAGGTTCATTGTAGAAGTAATTAAGAATCTTGAGATGGGATTCTCATGGATTATCCAGATGGGTCCCGAATCGAATGATCAGGCAATCTTTTTGAGAGACAGTGTGGAGGAGAGAGAAGAGACAACTGTGGGAAGAGAGAGGTGGGATCAAAGAGAGATGCAGCTATGAGGAGTACCGGAGCCACCAGAAGCTGGAGGAAGCCGGGAAGGATTCTCCCCTGGAGCCTCCAGAGGGAGCCTGCCCTGCCAACACCCTCGTTTAGGATTGCTGGCTCCAGAGCTGTGAGAGTAAATTGTTGCTTTAAGGCGTCCAGCCTGTAGTAATTTATTACGGCAGCTCTAGTAAACTAATGCCCAGCCCAGAGCCAATGAAGAAAGATACGTCACCAGCAACCGTCACCACCACCATTAGAAAATATTAGAAATGAATAGAGCACCGAGCCCCCTCTAACTCTTTTAGCTCGCTTAATCCTCTAAACACATCCGAGGCAGGTACAATATTATCCTATTTTATAGGTAAGCAAACCGAAACTCAGAGAGGCCAGGAAGTCAGAAAATGAAACAAACCTCGGCTTGCTCCTGACCTCAGTTTGCACTTGATTTTAGTGCTGGACTGTCCAACACTGGGGGCTAGTCAGCAGCTTCTCTTAGATCCTTTCTCCAAGCCAACTTTTTTTTTTTTTAAATGGAGTCTCAGTCTGTCACCCAGGCTGGAGTACAGTGGTGCCATCTCAGCTCACTGCAAACTCCACCTCCCGGGTTCAAGCAATTCTCTGCCTCAGCCTCCTGAGCAGCTGGGATTACAGGTGTGCGCCACCATGCCTGGCTATTTTTTGGTGTTTTTAGTAGAGACAGGATTTCACTATCTTGGCCAGGCTGGTCTTGAACTCCTGACCTTGTGATCCACCTGCCTTGGCCTCCCAAAGTGCTGGGATTTCAGGCGTGAGCCACCACGCCTGGCACCACCAAGCCAACTTTTTATAGAGACCTTGCCAGTGGCTGTAGGAAAACTAAGTCAGCCAAGAAATAATAATAATACCAACAAGAGCAAGGAATATTTACTGAGCATCTATTATGTGCCAGGCACTGAACAAAGTATATCCACAAATTGCTTAATTTTCTCCTCCCAACAGCTCTACAAAGCAACGACTGTTATTATTATCCTATTGCACAGATGGGAAAACCAAGGCTTCCAATACAAGCCTCTCTGGCCAGAGTTCATGTTCTCAAGTGACTAGCCTCACTGCAGGTACCTCTAAAAGGGGCACAGGACATTGGCTGGAGCATTTGAACATAGCTTGAGTATCATGCTCTTCTTATGTCTTCCACTAAAGCTCTTAGAACATCATGAGGTAAGGCCGGGTATGGTGGCTCCTGCCTGTGATCCCAGCATTTTGGAAGGCAAAGGCAGGCAGATCACTTGAGACCAGGAGTTCAAGACCAGCCTGGCCAACATGGAGAAATCCTGTCTCTACTAAAAATACAAAAATTACCCAGGCATGATGGTGGGTACCTATAGTCTCAGCTACTTGGGAGGCTGAGGCAGGAGAATTGCTTGAACCCAGGAGGCGGAGGTTGCAGGGAGCTGAGATTGCCATTGCACTCCAGCCTGGGCGACAGAGTGAGACTCTATCTCGAAAAAAAAAAAGTGTAAGGTTGTCACTTGTTCACTTAACTTGTTCATTTTCCTTTGCTGGAATGGGACCTCACTGAGGGCAGGGAGCAGTCCTGGGGCACCACCTATTTTGTCTCCATCTGTTTTATAAGTCCAGTGCTTGGTACTGAGAAGGAGCTCAGCAAGACTGGAGGACTAATCCAGTACCTGTCTCCCTCACCAAACTCTAAACCCTTTGGATTCAAGATCCACCCCTGGCACCAGCATCTAGCATAGCTGGAGACCGAAAGTCTGCATAGCAAATGACCTCAAAGCAGCCATGGAAACATAAATGTGAGACAGAAACCCAAGGGGAAAGTCCTCCCAATCACAAATACCCCTATTCCTGGGCCTGATAGATGTGAATGAAAATGGTACTTAATCGGCTAAAACCAAAGCTGTTATCACCTAATCCAGAGGCTGACAATAGATTTTCATGCCTTCCACTTATACTCTGGAGCAGTGGTTCGGCTGCCTTGGAGATGGGGGCAGTTGGAGACATCCACAGGCATCTGTCTGTCTGGGGAGCAGCTGCGGACTTGGTGATTCTGTTGGGGAAGTCTGATGCCATGGAGGGTGCTCAGGCGCTGAGGAAGCCTTCATTTCCAGTGAAGCAGGCACCCCGGTTTGTCACTGTTGCCTAAAGAATGGTCATCATTGTTCCCTTAAGTCCAGTACTTGATAGCTTGCAGAACACTTCCACATTCACAAGTCTTTCCTATGACTGCAGGGATGGGGACAGACTGGACTGTAGCCCCAGTGTCGTGGTTGAGGGAACGGAGGCCCGGAGGGCAGCCTAGTCAGGAGCTCCTGCCTTCTCACAAAGTGGTCACCAGTGTTGCTTCCCACCTCCAGGTGTTGTGGGATCTGGGGGGGGCAGCGATTTTTCTGGCCAGAAACCTCTGTGGCCGTGGCACATTTGCCTGAGTTCTTGGCTTGCATCCAGGAAGAATGAGGTATGCAGACAAGTGAAGGGAGAAGAAAGAAGAAGAAGAACGAGAAGGAGAAGGAGAAGGACAAGGGGAGGGAGCAGATCTAAGAGGACTGTCTGCAGGAGCCACAGCCTCGCCCACCTGCCACCTAGCAGTGAGGGAGTTGGGCAGTGGACACCTGCCCTCCCTCTCCTGCTGTCTCTGGTCCTTACCCTGCCTCCCACGGCCAAACCCCACAGGAAGCTGGAGGGCAAGGCACCTGGAAGATGCCTTCCAGGAGGGTCAGCCTCAGAGTGAGCAGGAAGGGTGGCCAGAGGGGAAGGATGAGCTGCGGGCCAGTGTAGGAAATCCAGCAGGGAGGCATAAAGCAAGGCACAGGTGCCCACGTTTGCCCATTCTACAAGTTGCCACCTGCGGTGGCTTTGGCCCCTTCCCTGCCTCAGATAATCTAATTTAGTAGGTCTGTGAGATGTCTCCAGGATCTGCCTTTTATTTATTTTAAATTTTCTTTTTAAAATATTTTCTTCTTTTGAAATACATATTTCAAACTTTATTTTTTATTTTTTGATACAGGTCTGGCTTTGTTGCCCAGGCTAGAGTGCAGTGGCACAAACATGGCTCACTTCAGCCTCTACCTCCTGGGCTCAAGCCATCCTCCCACCTCAGCCTCCGAAGTAGCTGGGACTATAGCACCATCACCTCTGGCTAACTTTGGAACTTTTTCAGAGATGGGGTTTTGCCATGCTGCCCAGGCTGGTCTGGAATTCCTGAGCTCAAGTGATTCACCAGCCCCAGCCTCTCAAAGTGCTGGGATTACTGGCATGAGCCACTGTACCCATCCTTCTTTTCTTTTTACTTGTAAATTCCTTGCACAGTAGAATCTGCTTTTTATTTTTTATTTTCATTTATTTATTTATTTATTTATTTATTTTTGAAACAGAGTTTCATTCTTGTTGCCCAGGCTGCAGTGCAATGGCACAATCTCCATTTACTGCAATCTCCACCTCCTGGGTTCAAGCACTTCTCCTGCCTCAGCCTCCCAAGTAGCTGGGACTACAGGCATGCACCACCACATCTGGCTAATTTTTTGTATTTAATAGAGACGGGCTTTCACCATGTTGATCAGGCTGGTCTTGAACTCCTGACTTCAGGTGATCCACCTGCCTCAGCCTCCAAAAGTGCTGCTTTTAAAAAATCCGTGCTCTTGGGTGGATTTTAAGAGCAATGTCAGCACAATGTCAGCATGCTTTAGAGCAGCGGGTTTTGCTATCAGACCTCAAGGGGAGCTCTGGTATTATCCTACTTCTGCTGTGACCTAGGGCCACTTCTATATGTGAGACCTCAGTCTCCCCATTAGTAAACAGGAGGGTCTGGAGTCTTGCAGCCTGAGCTGCCAGCCATGAAGCCAGCCTTGTTAATTCTTTTTGAAGCTGTAGAGGGAAGACAGTGGTGGCGTGAGGGTGGCTGTTTGTTCCCCAGCTCTTCTGGATGTCCCTCCGCTCTTTGCAGTTGACAAAAGATCCCTCTGAAAGAGGGATCAAGTCAGCTGCCCAGAGATACACTGCTGCCCTGCAGGGCAGTCTGGGAAATGTATGCTGTCTTGATGGCAATGCCTAAATGGATGACGTTGATGTTGGGCGCTCAAGACAGACATGGAGTTTAGAGGGAGGGATCGGTTTATGTGGAATCAGGGTATAGCCACACCTCACCTATTTGCCTCTATGGCAAAAAGGGGCTGGCCGGGTGATGAGTGATAGCTTGTAATCCTCGGGGAGCCTCACAGGGCTTGCTGTACCCCTTACTTTGGTTGGAGGACACCTAGGTAGATGCAGCAATGACCTCCAAAGGGAAGGGCTGCAGAGCAGTCTGTCCCCAAAGGAGATTGCGTCCCAAGAGGCTTCCATGCCTACTTCCCTGATCCAGTCCCATGAGGACCGCAGAGGGGAGCACTCTCGCCTCCATCGCCCTGGGCCCAGGGACATGAGTTCAGGGCCGGCCTCCTCTTTTCCCTATATGTTGTCGTGGGGTGTCATTTATATATTTTTTAAATCTTTTTTTATAGACAAGGTCTCACTCTGTCACCCAGGCTGGAGTCCAGTGGTGCTGTCACGGCTTACTGCAGCCTCGAACTTCTGGGCTCAAGTGATCCTCCCACCTCAGCCTCCCTAGTAGCTGGGACTTACAGGTGCAAAGCACTGTGTTGGGCGCTAGGGTCTCATTTATCTTTTATCCTGAGAGCCCAGCACAGGAGAGGATTCCAGGAGAGGGTCTGGCAATAGATGAACACAAGACCTGCTTGTACTTTCCCTGGTTGTTGCCAGAGCCTAAGGAATGATGTTACTTCTCTAGCCTCGAATCTCGCTGGAGACAACTCCCACCGCCTTCCCTACCACCCAACGGAAAGCCAATCACCATTTTGTAGCTGATTCTTGCACATCCTCTAGTGGTTGAAAAGGGCTGCAACAGAATTAAAAGAGCCTCCCGTGAACCAGGCCTAGGGGCAGGGATTCATCATCCTCAGAGTCCGTGATTCCACCTTCAGTTACTGCTCCTACTGATAGCAGTTAGCTCTAAGGAGACTCGGAGAGGTTGGGCAGCTTGCCCATGATCAGTGAATGAGCAGCCTCGTCCCTCCTGGCATCTCTGCCACCATCTGCTGCTGCTGGCCACCACCTCTACCTCCCCCAGTGGCCCACTCTCTTCTTCCTTGGTTCCTCTGTCATCTGCTCCTGAGAAGAGAGTGTCTTCTCACTGTCTTCAACTTCTCGAACTTTCCCTCTCAATCTTTTCATCTTCCTGTCTCTGGGTTGTCATCCTTCTTGCCCAGCTGTGGGCACTCTGAGGGGTCTAAGAATCCTCCCAAGGGCAGTGTGCCATCTGGATGAATTGAGCCACCATTGCCTAAAGCCTGGTGGGCCAGTCCTTGGCCAAACCCTGAATGCAGTAGCCTTGGAGGAATCCACAGTCCTTGTAAACTCTGTACCTGAAAGCTCCCTGATTAGCTTCCCACTAGACCCCATCCTCTTCCTCACCCTCCAGACTGTGCTGCTAGTTAAAAGCATTCCTCCCACTACTCAGACTCATGGGGGCAGAGGCAGGGGGCAGGCGGAGCCCAGGACTTTAATCTAGGTTAGTCTCAGTCCAGAGCTCAAGTGCTCAAGCTCTTAACTACTCCACGAAAGGGACAAATTGATGATTAGGATCATATTGGTTGTTGTGTTTTTTTAAACAACAAATCTTTATATATAGATAGATGTATATAAATATATTTGAAGATTTTCCATCAGTCAGCCACAGGCTTCCCCTACAATCATGCCGCGGTGTCCCTGCTGATGTTCTCAGAGGCCACTACAAAGAGAAGCTGTTGTTTGAAGCCCGACGTTGAGTCACGTGGCACTTGCACCCTGGTATTAAGCTGAGTCATGCCAGGTTTTATGTTTCCAAAGCACTGAGAAGCTCCTTGGTTGGCATTTCCCAACGCTAGGGACAGTCAGAGCCTCTGAGCCAGGGATGCTCCCTGCCTTGCGTTTATATATTCCCCAAATGTTTATTTTGCACCTAGAGCCTGTTCTAGACTGGGGTATAGCAGGGAAAAAGACAGATGAGCTCCTTGCCCTTCTGAGGCTGGTACACAAATGGGAGAAAGCATGATTGCAAGAAAAGAGCATTTCCAAGTGTGACAGCATTAGGAGAAAATACGACTTATATGATGTACGATGAGGGTGGTAGACAACACCAGCTAGAATGGCTGGGAAAGTCTTCTTTAGGGTAGGGACAATAAAAGGGTGAAAAAAAGCAACCCAAGTGGAGGGATGAGCAGGGGATAAGTGCAAAGGCCCTGAGGGAGGAGCCCTGGAGGAGGCCCATGAGCCTGGAGCAGAGTGGACAAGGGGAGCGGGGTTAGGAGGGGAGGCCAGAGAGCAGGCAGCAGACAGGTCACTCTGGGTCTTGAGAGACACGTTAAGTAGCTTGAATTTTGTTTGAGATCAGTGGGCATTTATCTTACATGTCACAAATGCATAGCTCTGATCATTCATTTATTACACAGGCAATTTCTCAAGATTGTGTTTGTAGCCAGTAAGCTTGAGGGGTAAGGTTCTATCTCCTTCCATGGCAAATAACAGGCTTATTTCCTGCTTGCTATACAATAGTGGGTTCCCAAGCTCAGAGCTCCTCTCCTGTAAGGGAACCCCGCAGCACATGCAGGCCTCTGTCTAGGCCTATTTGTTGCCCCTGTGGCAACTGGGGCTAAGGAAACTGAGGGGAACGTGCTATCATTCTGCCTATTGGATTCACTGTGAGTAACAACGTCTTTTGTCTCTGACCCAGGAATCTCATGTCTTCTGCCAGCATCCAAGAAACACGTGCTAATTTGGTAGGTTGCAAATAGTGTAAAATCTCAGCTCCTTTACAGTCCCTTGGAAGGTGGTAGGAGTAGGATATGAATGGAAAGGAAGCAGAGAAACCAGTCAGGAAGCCAACTGTGGAAATGGAGTGCAGTGGGCTGATTTGGGATTATTTGGGAGGCAGAGTTTTTAGATATTGCTGATGTAGGGGATAAGGGAAAGAGAGGAATTGAGGGTGTACCCTAGTTTCTGGCTCAAGCATCTGTACGGATGGTGGTGCTACTTAGTGAGATGGGGAAGACTGGTGGAGGGGAAGTTTGATGAGCAAGTTTGAGGGATGAGGTGACAAAAAGTAGGCATCCATGAAGCTGTCATGAAGTTGTTTTGGCTGTGAGAGGTCTGAGATCACTGCAAGACAGCCAAGGGGGGTATGATGGTCTGAAGCTTGTGGAGAGGCCTGGAATGGAGATGGAAATGTGGACTTGGTGAAATGGAAGCCAAGCAATGGGATATTGGCCCAGTTCAGCCAGGAACTGAACTCTGTTGTGTGTACTCTGAAGAACTTCCCATGCTATCCCAAGTGGGGTTAGCATCTGGGTCTGAAGCTTCTTTTCTGGCTCCCAGTGCTCCCTAAATTCCCAGTAGCCACTCAGCTTCTGAAATATAGTTTATTTGGACTGATCCTGAAGAATATCATTTAGTGAATAAGAGGGAGGCCCGGAGCCAAACGACGAGCTTTCAAGGTCCTTGGAATCCAGACTGTACCATCTACTCTCAGCTTGCCATTGGGCACGTTATTTGATTATGGCATCCCAAGTAGACTAACAAACTATCCATCCTCAATTTTTTTCATGAATTCTTATCGTGTACTTATTCTGCATCAGGCACTGTTCTAGGCTCTGTGGACACAGCAGTTAACCAAACAAAAGTCTCTGTCATCATAGAGATTGCATTCCAAGGCAGAGAGGACAGACAATGAACAAATAATCAATGAAGAACCACAAAGCAGGGTGTGGTGGGGCCTGTGCTGGGCCACCAGATGCCCATCCTTCAGCATGGCAATCCTCATTTCCCATTCACGGGGAGTATTGGCTGCTGATTGCTGTCAGCTGAGTCTTTCTCTGCTAATTCCCCTCAACTGAAAAGAGCCACCTCATGCAAGGTCATCCTCACTTCCTGGGGCATCTGCATCCAATGACTGCTTGATATGGGGATATAAAGGCCTTGCCTCAATTTGGGACAATTCAAAATGGTCATCCCAGGTCTAGAGTTCCCTGTGAGCAGCTCCCTGACTGGTTTCTTGGCTTTCTTCCCATTCACATCCCAGCTTTCCGCCACTTTCCAAAAGTCATCCTATCAAGAACTGGTTATGTAGTAGAGTTAGAAATTATTGAATGAACGGATAGTTGTATGGATGAATGGATGGGTGGAGGGATGGATGAATGGAGAGGGGACAGATGGATGGATGGCTAGACAGATGGACAGATAGATGAACAAATGGATGGAAAGATGGATGGAGGGCCAGGTGCAGTGACTCATGCCTATAATCCCAGCACTTGGGAAGGCCAAAGCAGGAGCACTGCTTGAGTCTAGTTCAAAAACAGCCTGGACAACATAATGAGACCTTGTCTCTATTTGAAAAAAAAAAAAGAAAGATGGACAGATGGAAGGAAGGTGGGATAAATGAATAGATGGATGGATAAGCAGACAGATGGACAGATGCATGGATGGATGCATGTCCCCTGGGCTTGCTGCATTTGACCTGTTCACTAGGAGTCCACTCTCTTTGGACCTCTTTGTTGACACAGCCAAACATCGTCTCTGCCTTGTAGCACGTGGAATTGTGCTTTCCACAGGCACATTGTATCACTGGCTGGCCTGTCCCCCATTAGCTGTTTGAAGAATGGCATGATAGTGTGGAGCACACACCAGCTCTGCACTCTGAGAGACTTGGTTCCAAGTTTGACTCAGTCATTCTCTTAGAGAAGCTGCTGTACATATTACATTTTTAAAAAGTTTATGTAAAGTGTTTACATAATGCAGGCTACAGAGCCTATGCCCACTGAGGGTCATTTCACTCCTGTCCTTCTCTCCATCTGTTTTTTTTTTTTTCTGTTATTCCATGTCTTGTGCCTCATCCAGCCTGAGCTTCCATTCTGAAAGCAGCAGGCACTAAAAATAAAAACGATTCTAAAACTTATTTATTTGCATCCTTCCTCTTTCCATTTCATTAAGGGTAATCAAAGGGGAAATCCAGAGGTAGGAAAATAAAAAGACGTACAGGCAGTAACCATAAGGCATTTGCAATTGCTGACTGCTGAGCTACCTGGCAGGCCAGGTGAAAAGGGGAGTATTATCTGTTGCATAGCTCTTATTATCAGAACAGGAAGACCTCACCACCCATCTCAGGAGATCAGAAATGGAGTGTTCCACATGCAGCAGAAACAATTAAATTCCACACCCATCTAAATTTCTTGAATTGAAAGAATTTTGGAATGTTGTTCCTGGGGAAAATTTCTACGTAAAACCTAGACTGAGGCAGGGAGGAGGGGAGAATTGGAAAGAAAGGAAATAGGTGCTGTGAAAAAATTGTTATTACACATAGCAGTGGATTTAAACTAACGTTTCTGATATGCTGTGCCTTTAGTTGGAGAAACGAAACTAGTATGCACACTGGTTGGAAAAATGCTTCCATCTAATTGCTTGGGGACGAAACACTTTATTTATAGACGTCGGAGGGAAATTTGGCTCTCTTGCACTATAATACGGTAGGGAACGGGGCCAGGTAGCTGCTGTTCCAGCACGGTCTGTGTTCCACAAGGCAGGAATGTAGAACCGCTTTCCATGTAAACACAGTGGGTTCTTCTCCCACTGTGTTAAAGACACTTTTTTTTTTAAAGACACTTCTTTTGTTTTAAATGTGAGATGCCTCTGGAGAAGAACCTGCTTAGCCGTGAATGTCGACAGTCAGGAGCCCTCTGAGTAGGTTGGTGGTGGGATTTGGGGGTGAGGGGCTCTGCCAGACCTCATTGTTCTTCCTCGTGCTTTAATTAACCTTCAAGGAGAGACAGTGGATGGATTCCACCCAACCCTCCAATTCTGGAAAGACTGCAAAAGCAATGTGATATTCTCATGAGTTCTCTGGATTCGAGGGAAATAGGAGTTTGGGACATAGAAGAGAATCTGCTGCCAAATCCATGGGTCCTATGCAGCTGGACTGTCCCTTAGGAGGGTAACCTAGGGGCCAGGTGCAGTGGCTCATACCTGTAATCTCAGCACTTTGGGAGGCCAAGGCAGGTGGATCACCTGAGGTCAGGAGTTTGAGACCAGCCTGATCAACATGGAGAAACCTTTCTCTAACAAAGATATCACATTTGCTGGGCATGGTGGCACATGCCTGTAATCCCAGCTACTCGGGTGGCTGAGGCAGGAGAATCACTTGAACCTGGGAGACGGAGGTTGCAGTGAGCCGAGATTTCAGCATCACACTCCAGCCTGGGCAACAAGAGCGAAATTCCATCTCAAAAAAAAAAGAATAGTAATAACATTTACTTAAAGTCAACTGATGACAGGTGTTACCAATATCTGCGAAATACCTCCACAGCAAGGCCTAGAGCATGTTTAATGGAATCGCTGGGTATGCACTAGCGCTCAACCAAGTTGACACAGAAAACTCACTGGGTTCCTGGAAGGTTATGCTCAACCAAGCTGACACAGAAAACTCACTGGGTTCCTGGAAGGTTATATGCAGATGGCATTCTCTCTGTTCACAAACCTGATAGTTTTAAGCGACATGATCTGGCTTACTTTGAAAAGGATTCCTCTGGCTTTCTCATGAACAGCCTGGAAGGGCACAGCTGGCTGCCACCAGGGAGACAAGTCAGGAGGCCTCTGTGGAGACCAGGTGAGGCTGCAGGGGCTGGAGGCCTGGAGCTGGGAGGGGACAGTGGCTCGAATGCTGCAATCGCACCTGCATGGGGCTGTACTCCGGAAGTCCAGCTGGCAGACGCTGTTTGTTTCTGTCCGCCTGGAAGCCAATCCAGTGTGCATTGTGCCTGGCGCACAGCAGGTGCACAGTCAATGCTTGCTGACAAGAAATATACGAAAAAACAAGTAGCTGAGAGCATCCTGCAAACTGTAAAACACTGTCCATATGTTCTTTTGTCACCCATAGGGTTCCTCTGCCCCACCGCCTCCCCTTGAACTGAAGCGCCATTTGAGGAAATGCTGTAGCCCAAAACCGTGTCCAGTGAAACAGCTTCCCTGGTCCATGTTCTGTGCTGATCTCTGGCTTCCCTTGACCCTCCCTCAAGCGCAGTAGAGCAAAGGTTACCCTCTTAAGGGATTTTTTTTTTTTTGAGATGGAATCTCACTCTGTCACCCAGGCTGGAGTGCAGTGGCACAATCTCAGCTCACTGCAACCTCTACCTTCCAGGTTCAAGAGATTCTTGATCTGCCCGCCTCGGCCTCCCGAAGTGCTGGGATTACAGGCATGAGCCACCACCCCCAGCCTCTGTTTTGTTTTTTTTTGTTTGTTTGTTTGTTTTGAGGCGAGGTCTTGCTGTGTTGCCCAGGCTGGAGTGCAGCGGAGCGATCTCAGCTCACAGCAACCTCTGCTTCCTGGGTTCAAGCAATGTTCCTGCCTCAGCCTCATGAGTAGCTGGGATTACAGGTGCCTGCCACCACACCTGGAGGAGTTTGGTACTTTTAGTAGAGACAGGGTTTTACCATGTTGGCCAGTCTAGTCTCAAACTTCTGGCCTCAAGTGATTCACCCACCTTGGTCTTCCAAAGTGCTGGGTTTACAGGCATGAGCCACTGTACCCAGCAAGGCTATTACCTCTTGATAATATGGGTGGGCCTCATTCAATCCATGGAAGGCCTAGGAGGAAAAACTGAGCTTTCCAGAAAGAAGAAATTCTGCCTCAAGATTGCGGTGTGAACCTCTGCCTGAGTTTCCAGACTTCAGGCCTGTCCTGGGAGGTTTGGATGTGCGAGGCTCCACAATCACATGAGCCGGTTCCTTGAAATAAATCTCATCTCACACACACACACACACACACACACACACAGACTGTTGGCGCTGTTTCTCTGAAGAGCCCTGACTGATATAAGCCTTCTGTTTTATTCAGAATAAATGCCCAGGTCCTCTGAGGAGCCCCCAGGCTCTCTGCTCTCCTTGTCTCTCCCCCTGCCAAGCCCTCTCTAACTTCATCTTAGCTCCCACTCCCTGCTCATCAGGCTGCACTGCACCATGCGTTTTCTCACACAGGGCCTTTGCATGTGCCATTTCCTCTGCGGCACGCTCTTCCCCACATACCTGCATATTGCTGGCTCCTTCACCTCTCCTTACACTCTCCACTAAGACGTCACTTTTCCTGTGCACTTAAATGCTATGTGCTGCCACTCCCTACCCCTTAACTCTGTGTTCTTTTTCCAGCTTGAACTTAGTACCCTCTGATGTAACACATCTTTACCAGCACTTTAAAATATTTTCTTTCTCTTCACTAGAGAATGGAAGCAACCTGAGGCAGAACTTTTGCTTATTTTGATGACTGTTCTATCCTCAGCTTGACGGTCTGTCTGGCACACAGTAGGTGCTTGTCTCAGTCAGCTCAGGCTGCCATAACAAAATACCATACACTGGGTGGTTTAAACAACAGAAACAAGTTTCTCACCATTCTGGTGGCTGGAGGTCCAAGATCAAGGTTCCAGCAGGGTTCAGTTTCTGAGGAGGGCTCCCTTCCCAGCTTGCAGACAGCCACTTTCTTGCTGTGCCCTCACGTGGCCTTTCTTCAATGTGAGAGTTCCGACAGACTCAGAGAAAGAGAACTCTCTGGCGTCTCTTCCTATAAGAACATTAATCCTATTTGGCCTGGCATAGTGGTTCATACCTATCATCCCAGCACTTTGGGAAGTTGAGGCAGGAGGCTTGTTTGAACCCAGAAGTTTGAGACCAACCTGGGCAACATAGTGAGATTCCATTTCCAAAAAAAAAAAAAAAAGAAGAAGAAGAAGAAGGTTAGTCCTATTGAACCAGGACTCCACCCTCATGACCTTATTTAACCTTAATTATTCCCTAAAACTGCAGTCACACAGGGGTTAGGGGCTCAACACATGAATGTGAGAGGGCCACAACTCAGTCCATTGCAGCACTCAACAAATGCATACTGAATGAATGAAAGGGAAAGGTTTAGGAAGCCACGTGCTCACAATTCAGGGGACTCCAGCCACCCTTGAAAGTGCAGGAAGCTTCTAGAAGAGAGGGCTGAACCCAAAAGGTGCTTCAGTGCTAATGGTGTTTTGTTATCATTCTCTCTACTTCACACATCAAAAAGCTGAGGCTCTGTGATGTTCCACACCCAGCGCAGTGGGAAGGGAGGGCAGGAGGCCCCGCGCTGGGCTCGCAGTCACATCCAGCCAGGAGACAGAAACCACAGCGGGTAGCTGAACAGAGAGAATTTTTTTTTTTTTTTGAGATGGAGTCTTACTCTGTCACCCAGGCTGGAGTGCAGTGGCATGATCTCTGCTCACTGCAACCTCCACCTCCTCGGTTCAAGCAATCCTCCTACCTCAGCCTCCTGAGTAGCTGGGATTACAGGTAAGCCCTGATCATGCCCAGCTAATTTTTGTATTTTTAGTAGAGACGAGGTTTCACTGTGTAGGCCAGGCTGGTCTTGAACTCCGGACCTCAAGTAATCTGCCCTCCTCGGCTTCCCAAATTGCTGGGATTACAGGCGTGAACCACCGTGCCTGGCTGAACAGAGAGAATTTGACCCACAGAATGGTTAACTAGATCAAATTGTTAACTGGGTAATTGCAATGGTGAAAAGAGAAGACTAAGGTATAATCCAGGCAGCAATGGCAGAAGCAGCTACCACCTCCAGGGCTGGGGGATCAAAGGAAAGAGTCTGAGATGATTACAACTGAGAAGCTTATAGGAGAGTCCAGTGGGTCTCAGCCCCACACCTCTGAGGAGGGACACCAGCCCACCTTCCGGCTAGTGTTGGCATCCTCAAGATGGGGGAGCATAATGGGGCAGTATCTGTGAGTGCTGGAAAAACTGCTACTGGATTCAGCCGATTCTCCAGATAAGCAGCCATGCTGGGTGGTGCCTGAGGAAGAATTCCTAGCAAGGGAGGCTATGACCGTGGGTGGTTACCTTGTCTAGTCCTTTCATGGAGGCAAGTTCCAGAGATGGGGCTTGGGAAATATGAACCAAAGAGACCAAATTTAAGAGACAAGGATGGGCAGTGTCTAGTAATGCGAACACGGGCTGACCCTTTGACCACAATTCCACCACTGGGTATAGACCCAAGAGAAAATGCACATATGCCCCAAAGACATGCAGAAGAATGTTCATAGGAGCTTTATTCATGATCATCCTATACTGGAAACAGCCCAAGTATCCATTTATTTATGGATAAATAGTGGTATATATACAGGGACAGATAGTTAAATATTAATACTACACAATAATGAGATGGAGTCTTGCTCTGTCACCCAGGCTGGAGTGCAATGAAGCCATCTCGGCTCACTGCAACCTCCGCCTTTTGAGTTCAAGTGATTCTCCCTGCCTCAGCCTCCCAAGTAGCTGGGATTACAGGCACCCACCACCACACCTGGCTAATTTTTTTGTGTGTTTTTAGTAGAGACAGGATTTCGCCATGTTGGTCAGGCTGCTTTCAAATTCCTGACCTCAGATGATCCATCCACCTCGGCCTCCCAAAGTGCCGGGATTACAGGTGTGAGCCACCGCACCCGGCTGTACTACACAATAATGAAGGAGAACAAGCTAGTGATACATGCCACAATGTGGCAGCATCTCACACATATAATGATGACCAGAATAAGGTCTACGCGTTTGAACTTCCTGTACATGGAATTTGGCAATATTTACCTATTTGTGTCTATATACCATGTAATTCCATTTATAGGAAGTTAAGCCTAGGCAGAACTTGCTGATGGCAAAAGAAATCAGGGCAATGGGGTGGGGTGGAGTTATCTCGGGTGGAGTGGAGGATATTGACTGGGTAGGGGCCTGAGGGAGCCTCTGGGGGTGCTAAAAATGTTCTATATCTTGATGATGGTGGCGATAGTATGTTCGTATTTGTCAAGTTGTATACTTGAGGTTTATGTCCTTCACTATCTATAGGTTACATCTACATTGAAACTTATTTTTATTCATTGTTTTATTTTGTTTTGTAGAGATGAGGTCTCCCTCTGTTGTCTGGGCTGGTCTCAAATTCCTGCCTTCAAGTGATTCTCTTGCCTCAGCCTCACAACGTTGTGGGACTACAGGAGAGAGGTACTATGCCTGGCCTGAAACTTACTTTAAAAAACAAGTCAAGAGGAGGATCATCAAATCCAAGTGTGAACAGGGACAAAGGAGTCTTTTTTTTTTTGTCCAGGCACCAAGAATAGTTGCCTGGTACATAGAACACCTCAATAAATTATTGTTAGAGGAATGAAGGAAAGAATGGCATCAATATTACAAGAAAAAATGCACCAACTCCTTACAGGAGGGATGAAAATGGAAAGGAAATGGAAAATGAAGCCAGACGAAACATTCGGATTATTAAATAACAAATATCCATGTGTCTATCTAATTCGGGGACAGTAGCAGAGTGCTAGGCAGCCATGATTATAATGCCAGCCTCTGTTTTGATTGACAAATTAATCTGCCCAGGGTTTGGGAACTGAGGGGGCATCTGAGTATATCATCCCACAGGCCCAGCAGCCTCATCTGATTTCAGGGGAATAGATGGAGCCGCCTGATTTTCATGTAGATTGTTCGGGAGCTGAATGTAAATTGATGTAAATCAGAGAAACGGATCAGCGGCCACGGTGCCTCATTGTTCATCATAGGGCCTCTCCTGTGCACAGACTACCCAATGGCTCTCTGGGTGCCTTACCAATCTGAACCAGGCAGCCTTCTGGAGGTGGGGAGGACCCAGGAAGCCAAAGGGGCCGGGAGCCCTTGAGGAAATAGCATGTCCCCAGGAATGACATCTATGACAACCCCCAGCCGTGTATCTCTCAGTGAGTGTCTCAGACACATCGCAGGCCTAATCGACGCATTCTCAAGCCAGCAATGAGACGATGGTTATAGTTTTTATAAAGGTAATAAATGTTCATTGGAGAAGACTAGCACATTCAGATAAGCAAAAAGAAAAAAAATAACCACCCGCAACCCCACAGTTTCCACGTATTGCAGTGTGAACGCGGATACTATGTCTGTGTAAAATCTGAGTTTTCAGTTTGCCATTTTTAATTGTTTCATTCCTTCAGCTCCGTGTAATAAATTTAGAAACTGAATAGGGATAAATGAGGTTTATCCAGAGGTAGATTCTCCATGAAGTTACTGAAACAAACTCTGGATGCCTCACTAGCTTGGCCCTTTCCAAGGCTCTGTACCTAATTTGCATTCATACATTTTGTATTCTTTTCCTTAAAGAGGACTTTCCAACTGTCGAAACTCTTTGCTCCACAAAATCTGATTCCTTGCCTGAGTTTAATCAGAAACTAATGTTATGAGCTGAACAGCATCCCCCCAAAAGATGAGTCCTAACCTCTGTGCCTGTGAATATGACCTTACTTAGAAATATATTGGGCCTTTGCAGATAAAATCAAGATAAGATGAATTCATATTAGATTAGGGTGGACCCTAATCCAATGAACATTGTTCTTTTTTTTTTTTTTTTTTTTCCGAGACAGAGTTTCGCTGTTGTTACCCAGACTGGAGTGCAATGGCATGATCTCGGCTCACCTCACCACAACCTCCTCCTCCTGGGTTCAAGCAATTCTCCTGCCTCAGCCTCCCAAGTAGCTGGGATTACAGGCACGCACCACCATGCCCAGCTAATTTTTGTATTTTTAGTAGAGACGGGGTTTCACCATGTTGACCAGGATGGTCTTGATCTCTTGACCTCGTGATCCACCCACCTCGGCCTCCCAAAGTGCTGGGATTATAGGTGTGAGCCACCACGCCCGGCCTAACCATTGTTCTTATAAGATGAAGGAACTTTGGGGGCACAGACGGGAGAAGACCACAGGACGACAAAGGCAGAGATGTGAGTGGTATGTCTCCAAGTCAGAGGATGCAAAGGAAGACAACCCTTGCATGTCCAGAACTACCAGGAACCAGGAGTGGCAAGAAAGGAGTTCCCCAGGGCCTTCAGAGAGAGCATGGCCCTGGCAACAGCTTGATTCCAGACTTCTGGTCATCAGAACCGTTAGAAAATAAATTTCTGTTGTTTCGAGACACCCAGTGTTGGGTAATTAGTTACGGCAGACCTAAGAGACTAACATAGTCAGTGACCCCTAAAGCTTGCTGAGCACCAGAATTACTGGGGAGACTGAGGGACGCCACAGGAGGCTGTTAGGTAAGGGAGGACCCAGGCCAGTGGAAGGGAGCCTGTCGATGGCATGTCCCTGGCTCATAGCGGAGGCCACCTCCCCAGTCAGCAAATATTCCCACAGGCAGTGCTGGATCCAAAAGAGACAACCGTGGCTGGGCAAGGCGGCGCATGCCTGTAATCCCAGCCCTTTGGGAGGCTGAGGCGAACAGATCACCTGAGGTCAGGAGTTTGAGACCAGCCTGGCTAACATGGTGAGACCCCATTTCTACTAAAAATACAAAAAAATTAGCTGGGTGTGGTGGTGTACGTCTGTAGCACCTGTAATCTCAGCTACTTGGGAGGCGGAGGCAGGATAATTGCTTGAACCCGGGAGGCGGAGGTTGCAGTGAGCTGAGATCATGCCATTGCACTCCAGCTTGGCCAACAAGAGCAAAATCTGTTAAAAAAAAAAAAAGACACCCATTTTTGTTACATGACGTCTCTTTTTCTCCAAGGAAAGGAAGGCCTATTAATTGAGCATCTACTGAAAGTGCTAGGCCCTGTGCTGCCTTTACTGTGGTCATTTATCTGCATCTCACTGTAACTCCCTGATGTGGTTTGAATGTGCTGTGGTTTGAAAGTCCATGTGTTGGAAACTTAACCTCCAATACAACAATGTTGAAAAGTGACAACTTGAAGAGATGACTAAGAGGATTAATGTCTTTATCGCAGGAGTGAGTTCCTGATGAAAGCGTGGGTTTGGCCTCTTTTGTCTCCCTCTCTCTTGCCCTTCCACTTTTCCACCCCGGGCTGACACAGCAAGAAGGTCCTCTTCAGATGCCGCTTCTTGACCTCGGACTTCCCAGCCTCCAGAACTATAAGAAACAAATATTTGTTCTTTATAAATTACCCAGTCTTAGGTATTCTGTTATGGATGCATAAGAAAGACTAAGAAACTCCCTAAGATAGAAAAAGTATTATCCTCATTTACTGACAAGAAATTGGAAACATCACACACTGCTGCCGAGAAAGCAAAATGTGCAGGCTCTGTGGAAAACAGCTGGGTGGTCCCCCAGTGAGTTAATCATAGAGTTACCATATGATATAGCAATTCCACTCCTAGGTATAGACCCAGAAGAACTGACAACAGGTGTTCTGGAAAAAACCCTGTATGTTAACATTCATAGAAGCACTATTTAAATTGGCTTAAAGGTGGACACAACCCAAATATTGAACAACAAATGAATGGGCGAAGAAAATGTGGCTTATCCACACACAAAGACATATGATTCATCCATAAAAGGAATAGAGAATGAGATATTAATGCACACTACAACATGGGTAAATACTGAAAATACCATGCTGAGTGAAAGAAGCCAGAGAGAAAGAGCCACATATTGTATAATTTGTTTTATACAAAATATCAAAAAATACATCAATCCATAGAGACAGAACACAGATTGGTGGCTGCCAGCCCGTAAGGGAGGAATGAGGAGCGACTGCTTAAGATTCAGGGTCTCCTTTTCAGGGGTAATGACAATGTTTTAAACCTAGATAGTGATGGTGGTTGCACAACATTGTGAATACCTTTCATGCCATTGAATTATACACACTAAAATAATGATTTTTGGCCAGGCTCACGCTTATAGGTTCACGCCTGTAATCCCAGCACTTTGGGAGGCTGAGGTGGGCTGATCATGAGGTCAGGAGTTCAAGACCAGCCTGGTCAACATCATGAAATATCATCTCTACTAAAAACACAAAAATTAGCCGGGCATAGTGTCGCACACCTGTAGTCCCAGCTACTCAGGAGGCTGAGGCAGGAGAATTGCTTGAACCCGGGAGGTGGAGGTTGCCGTGAGCCAAGATTGCACCACTGCACTCCAGCCTGGGAAACAGAGTAAAACTCAGTCTCAAAGAAAAAAAAAGATTTTTATGTTACGTATATTTTATCACAATAAATATTTTTCCAAAAGAATTGTCAGTGGATTTCTCCTGCTGCCTGTTCTTTCTCCTCCCTGTCCTAGGGGAACTTCTCAGAGGAGTGTCCATACAGGCTGTCTCCTGTTGCTAGCACCCCTCAGTCCCTGCTCCCCTGCAGTCTGGCTTCAGGCACCGTGGCTTCAGCAGGTTGTCCCGTTACATGACTGTTGTACTTCACTTACCTGACCTCAGGCCTCATCACACAACATGCACTGCTCATGCAGAGAGCACACACCTTTTCCACTTAGGATAAGCTGCTCTCTCCGAAGACTGTTTTGTTCCTGGTGCAGCTCCCTTGACGTTGGAAACCTTCAGACTGACAACTCAATGCTGACCTTGAGCAAGGTTTCATTCCTCAACAGGAGAGACAAGCCCGAGCCCAGCAATTATGGGCTGATGGCCGTCAACCTAGCTCATCCAGGGGACAGAGATTCTCGCCCAGGCGGGCATCTGATGCGGAATATATATTCATGAGAGTCAAAAGGTAATTTGCACATGCCTCAAATTGCACCCTACCTTTCTCTATCAATTTTCTTCTCCTGCAGAAGGTAAAATTAAAGGCTTCAGAATATTACACATTTTAGTAGTTACCAAGTGACAGGGAATCAAGGTGTCAAAGTTATTGACAGGCTGGCAGGTTGAACTTGGGCTTGGGATATCCTTTATCACGGCTGCAATCAGAGCACTTTGTAGCCACATCTCAGAGACAATAGCAATTAATTTAGAGAAAACGCAACCAGGGTGAAAACTCCTATGAATAATTTTATTAATACCTGTGCATCTTCTGAACACTTTGAGCTCTTTGGGGTTCAAGTTCAGTGGCAATTCAAGGAAATACAGCACAGGGGTTCAGAATGCTGCCTTTTCTACCAAGACAACCTGGGCACAAGTCTCAGCTCTGACTCTTACCAGCTGCGTGGCTTTGAATCCATCCATTACCTCTCTGGGATTTTGTTTCCTCTTCTGTAAAATGAGGACAGTAATAGTTCTTATAGCATGAAGACTTTTGTGACATTGAAAGGAGCACATTTCTTCATCCGAAAAAGTTTCTAGGCACTGTGGTCAAGCCAGGCAGGTGTCTCTGCCCTTGTGCCATCTGCATTCTAGAAATACTGGTTTCCTACAGCCCTTAGCAAATGCTTATTAATATTACTGCAAATAGCACATTTTGCTTTTATATGGTATAGAACACAAAGTATACAGCTCAGTAGTTTTTTAAAAATGACTATTTTTTTAAGAGCGGGTTTAGGTTCACAGCAAAATTGAGCAAGAAATATAGAGAATTCCCATGTACCGTCTACCCCCACAAGAACATAGGATCCCCCATTATCAACATCCCCTTCCAGAGTGGCACATGTGTTACAACTGATGAATCTCATTGTCACATCATCATCACTCAAAGTCCATAGTTTATTTAAGGGCTCACTCTTAGTGCTGTACATTCTAGGGCTTTGAGCAAATGTATAATGGCACGCATCCACCATTACAGCATCATTCAGAAGAGTTTCACTGCCCTGAACATTCTCTGTGCTCTGATTCTTCATCTCTCTCCCTCCAACCCTCAGCAACTGCTGATCTTTTTGCTATTGCCATAGTTTTGTCTTTTCATACACACACACACACACACACACACACACACACACACACACACATTTTATTTGTTTGTTTGTTTTGAGATGGAGTCTCACCCTGTCGCCCAGGCTGGAGTGCAGTGGCATGATCTCCGCTCACTGCAACCTCCATGTCCCAGGTTAAAGTGATTCTCCTGCTTCAGCTTCCTGAGTAGCTGGGATTACAGGCAAGCACCACCACGCCTAGCTAATTTCTTTTGTATTTTTAGTACAGATGGGGTTTTACCTTGTTGGTCAAACTGGTCTTGAACTCCTGACCTTGTGATTCTCCCACCTCAGCCTTCCAAGTGCTGGGATTACAGCCGTGAGCCACTGTGCCCGGTACACACATATTTTATATAATAAAAATATATGTTATTTATAATAAATATATGTTTTTGAGACTCTGGTCTTGCTCTGTCACCCAGGCTAGAGTGCAATGGCAGGAACACAGCCCACTGCAGCCTCCACCTCCTGGGATTAAGGGATCCTCCAACCTCAGCCTCCCATGTGGCTGAGACTACAGGTGTATGTCACCATGCCTGGTTAATTTTTTGATACTTTTTAAAGATAGGGTCTCACTTTGTGGCCTAGGCTTGTCTCAAACTCCTGGGCTCAAGTGATTCTCCCACCTCGACCTCTCAAAGTGCTGCGATTACAGGCATGAGCCACTGCACCCAGCCTTCACCTTTTTCAGAATGTCATTATAGTTGGAGAACTCCAGCATGTAGCCTTTTCAGATTGGCTTCTTTCACTATTCAGTCATTTCGTGTTCCTCCATGTCTTTTCATGGCTTGATAGCTCATTTGTTTTAGTGCTGAATAATATTCTCTTGTCTGTAATATTCTGTTGTCTGGATATACCACGGTGTAAAGCTCCATGCATTTTTCATGTGTGCATACCCAGGGAACACCATATGGACCAAGAGACACAACATCCCCAGTCCACACCAGGCTTTTGTGTGCCCTCTCAAAACGTGACCCCGCTTCTCACCTGCATCACCAAGGAGTCCTTTTCCTATTTTAACACTTTATGTAAACGGAATCTCACAGGATTACACTTTTACATCTTGCTACATTCATCCTTATGTCTGACAGGTTCATCCATACTGTGTGGAGCAGAGTTCATTTTTTCTTTTTCTTTTTCTTTTTTGAGAGGAGTTTCGCTCTTGTTACCCAGGCTGGAGTGCAATGGTGCGATCTTGGCTCACCACAACCTCCGCCTCCTGGGTTCAGGCAATTCTCCTGCCTCAGCCTCCTGAGTAGCTGGGATTACAGGCACGCGCCACCATGCCCAACTAATTTTTTTTTTTTTTTAGTAGAGACGGGGTTTCACCATGCTGACCAGGATGGTCTCGATCTCTTGACCTCGTGATCCACCCGCCTAGGCCTCCCAAAGTGCTGGGATTACAGGCTTAAGCCACCGCGCCCGGCCCCAGAGTTCATTTTTTCATTGCTGTATGGCATAAAAAGCTGTCTATTGTGCATCATACATGAAAATATAGACATATTCTATAGATTTGACACTGTGCTAGATGCCGGAGACACAGAGATGTGCCCAGTGAAGGCCTTGTACTCAGGGAGTACACAGTTTAAAAGTTGGATGTGAAACACTCTCCAATTTTCCCAATATGAACTATCTCATAACATATATCCAAAACAGAGCGTCAATTACACTCTATGGAAACACTCTTATTATTTAAATATCTGAACTCCTACAAGGTGCCAGGCCCCATGCAAGGTGAGTATGGTGGGTAAGATATACTTCCCGATCTTGAGCAGCTTCTGGTCTGAGGGTGGGGGGAGGAGGCAAGTTGCAAAGTGAGGTGTCCTAACATCGAGGAAGAACAACAGGCTGTTCCTGTTCCTCAACTGTTCCCAGTAGTCTGGGAAGTCAGGGAAGGTACGGGAGACATTGTTGGTGGCCTGGCCTACAGAGTCTCCTTTCTCCTTCCCTCCTATCAGCCAAGTAGTCTTCCCACAACCATCTTTTACAAAATATTTCAAAAGTTGTGGCCATGTATTCCCATAAGGTTGAGCCTCAGTCCTGCTCCCGGAGATGAACCCTGATTGGTCCAAGCCAATCTGGAGTTATTTCATAGCCATCGGTTAAGCCAGGGCATGTGACACAATTCTGGCCAATTAGAAGTGAGGGGAAGTCCTTTGGAGTGGGTTGGGGGATGGGAGGTACTAGGAAACATTTCCACGCTGATTCAAAAAAAAAAAAGAAAAGAAGACCTCTTAGGGGAAAACTTATCTCATTGTCTGCCTCTGGTCTTCATCATCAGTAGCTGACACTGTCTTAGAGCCCGTTAAACTGCTAGGACCATTCACCTAGAATCGCTTCATCTGTGGCTTTTGGTTCCGTGTGATAATAAAGTTTTTGTTGTTTATATCACCTTTTGTTGGATCTTCCCTTGTCTGTAGGCAAAAACATTAAAGTTGGTAGGAAAGTCTTCTTAAAGGACATGATTTTAAAGCTGAGCCTTTAAGGATGCCCCAGAGTTAACCAGGAGGGAACTCCATGGAAGGGATGACCAGTGATTTAGCCTCCAAACCAGGTCACTGCACAAGAGAAAGTGGACATTGCTGCTGATGACTCTGGGACGAGGGACCTAAACCAGTTCTGCCCCTGGTGACATGGGACACATGGACCCCCCGCCCACAGCCAGAGCTTAGGGTGAGCAGAGACCCAAAGCTGTTTCTATTTTTAATTTTAATGTAATTGTATTTAACAAACACAGCTTGCTTGCACGGTACTAGACATCGTTCTCAGTGCTTTATATATAAACTCAGAAGGTGATCCTGAGAGTGGTGAGGATACAGGAGGACAGGGCAAGGGCTGGCTCGTAAGACCAGGAGGGCTGCATCCAGGTGGAGGTATTTAAGCAAGACCTGGAGGTGGGACGGGCACACCGCGGGGGACACAGCTGGAGGTGGGACAGGCACACCTGGGGGGACACAGCTGGAGGTGGGATAGGCACACTGGGGGGGACACAGCTGGAGGTGGGACAGGCACACCAGGCGGGGACACAGCTGGAGGTGGGACAGGCACACTAGGGGGGACACAGCTGGAGGTGGGACAGGCACACCAGGCAGGGTCACACCTGGAGGTGGGACGGGCACACCAGGGGAGGGCACAGCTGGAGGTGGGACAGGCACACCAGGCGGGGACACAGCTGGAGGTGGGACAGGCACACTAGGGGGGACATAGCTGGAGGTGGGACAGGCACACCAGGCAGGGTCACACCTGGAGGTGGGACGGGCACACCAGGCGGGGTCACACCTGGAGGAAGAGCAGGAGATGCTCAGCAATTGGCAGAGACCCCAATTCGGCCAGTTTGGGGTGTGCAGGGAGGTGGGAGACAGGACAGCCAGGCAAGGTTGCAGGAGCCAGGCATTTGTCTTAGAGACCTCTAAGGGTCTGAGCAGCAGGTGCAAATGCAGTTTTTGTTTGTTTTTTGTTTCTTTTGTTGAGGTGGAGTCTCACTCTGTAGCCAGGCTGGAGTGCAGTGGCACCATCTCGACTCACTGCAACCTCTGCCTCCCGGGTTCAAATGATTCTCCTGCTTCAGACTCCCAAGTAGCTGGGATTACAGGCACACACCATCATGCCCAGCTAATTTTTGTATTTTTAGTAGAGATGGGGTTTCACCATGTTGGCCAGGATGGCCTCCATTTCTTGATCTCATGATCTGCCGGCTTCAGCCTCCCAAAGTGCTGGGATTACAGGCGTGAGCCACTGTGCCCAACCGCAGATGCAGTTTTTGAGAGATCTGAAGCTGATATAATTTGAGGGATTCTCCTTAAGAAAAAATCATACAAAAGTATAGGTCATGGAAGGGGCCCTGAGCTTACACTTCACTAGCATGGCGGTAAATCACCTCATGAGCAGAGATGTGAGATAGTCACAAGTGGGCTTTAGAGAAGCAGTGTGGCCCCATACACACTGTACATGTGAGAGAGAAAGGTGGGGAAACCAGTGATGACGGAGGATGGGAAAGAAATTGGGGAACTACATTTTGCATCCCACTGGAAATTTTCAGTGTGTGGTCAAAAGAAGGCTCTGGCCAGTACAAGGAGATTCCAGGGAAAGGGGATGTGGCCTGACCTGGGACATGTTCCATCTGCCCACTGGATCCTACTGTCTCCCTCTGAGTGGTGAGGAGAACGGATAACATAGGGCCTCCCACTTCTGTCATTTGGTAATTTAAGGAGGTACAGAAAGCCACCTGAGGCCATCTTGGGTTCTGAGACTTTTGCACTGAAAGTGACCTTATAACATAACGTTGCTGGCAGACGGGATATCCTAGGTCGCCCAGATCAGTTTCCAAAATCCAGCTGGTTGTCAGAATTATCTGGGAGTTCAAAATGAAAACATTTTAAAAAAGAAGAAGAAGCAGCAACTGCATCCAGGTGACCTGTGGGTGGCCACAGGCTGTGATCGGTAGACCAGGGTTGGAGAGCCACTGGCCTGGGATGGGAATTTTACACTGTGCCTGAGGTACTGTGCTGATTTATTTTATTTTATTTATTATTATTGTTTTTTGAGACAGAGTCTCGCTCTGTCACACAGGCTGGCATGCAGTGGTGTGATCTCAGCTCACTGCAACCTCTCTCTCCTGGGTTCAAGTGATTCTCCTGCTCAGCCTCCAGAGTAGCTGGGACTACAGGCGTAAGCCACCATATCCAGCTAATTTTTGTATTTTGGTAGAGATGGGGTTTATCCATGTTGGCCAGGCTGGGCTCTAACTCCTGACCTCAGGTGATTCTCCCACCTTGGCCTCCCAAAGTGCTGGGATTATAGGTGTGAGCCACCGAGCCTGGCCTGTGGTAGTTAATTTTATATGGCAACTTGAGTAGTCACGGGGCACTAAGATTAAACATTGTTTCTAGGCTTGTCTATAAAGGTGTTTCTGGATGAGATTGGCATTTGAACCACCAGGCTTGCTAAAGCAGATGGTCTTCCCTAGTGTGGGTGGGCACCACATTATCCTCTGAGGGTCTCAAGAGAACAAAAGGCCAAGGAAGGAGGAATCCCCTTCTTTTTTCCTTTCTCACTGCTTCAGCTGGAACATCTCATCTCGTCTTCTCCTGCCCTTGGTCTGTGATTTCCACCACTGGCTTTCATGGTTCTCAAACCTTCAGAGATGGACTGAATTACACCATCAGTTTTTCTGAGTCTCCAGCTTGCAGGCAGTCAACTGTGGGACTTCCCAGCCTCCATAACCAGTGAGCCAACTCCTTGTAATAACTCTAGGTCTGTTTTTCTGTCTTTCTTTCTTTCTTTCTTTCTTTTTTCTTTTTGTCGGCCTGCCTGTCCATCCATCCATCCATCTATCCATCTGGTCCATCCATCCATCCATGCATCTCCTATAAGGTTCTACAATTGTTTTTTAAACCACTGCTCCCAAACTAGAGTTCTTAATGTGGAATCCAGGGAACTAGGGATCCTTGGCTGAGCTTCCAAGAGCTGGGGAAGTTTCCGGAACTGTAAGCAGAAATCTGTGTGCATTTGCATTTTAGTATTTTTCTGGGAAGAGCTCATGGCTTTCAACTATTCTGAAGGGTTCCTGGGGCTCCTCTCATAAAAGGGCAAGAACTATATTACAGCTCTTCTCAGATAAATGTGCACAGAGGATCTTGTTAAAATGCAGATTCTGGCTGGGCATGGCGGCTTATGCCTATAATGCCAGCACTCTGGGAGGCTGAAGCAGGCAGATCACCTGAGATCAGGAGTTCGAGACCAGCCTGACCAACATGGTGAAACCCTATCTACTAAAGATAGGGTATCTACTTTAGTATCTACTAAAGATACAATAATTATCTGGGTATGGTGACAGATGACTGTAGTCCCAGCTACTTGGGAGGCTGAGGCAGGAGAATTGTTTGAACTTGGGAGGCAGAGGTTGCAGTCCAGCCTGGGTGACAAAGCGAAACTCCATCTCAAAATAAATAAATAAATAAACTGCAGATTCTGATTCAGGAGGTCTTAGGTGGGCCTGAGATGCTGCATTTCTCACACATTCTCAGGTGATGCTGATGCTGCTGGTCCATGGACCACACTTGATTAACAGGACTGTAGGCTGTGCTGTCCAATAACAACAACTGGCCACATCAGCTACTGAGCTCTCAAAATGTCACATCCAACCTCAGATATACTCTAAGTGTGAAAAACATGCCAGATTTCAAAGACTTAGTACCCACAAAGGGAAAATATCTCCTTAATAATTGTTATATTGATTATATGTTACAGTGGAAACATTTTGGATGTACTGGGTTTAAAATACATTATTTAAATTCATTTCACCTGTTCCTTTTATTTTTTAAGAATGTGGCCATTAAAAATATTTAAATTACATAGATGACTTGCACTTGTGGCTCACATTCTATTTCTCTTGGTTACTGATGATTAAATGGCAGCCAGCTCAGAAATAAAGAGATGGCAAAGAGTAGTAGAAGGAGCCTTAGAATTTGGTCCCAGGGCAAATCCTAGTGGTGCAGCTGAACAGCCTAGAGACCTGGGTCAGTCAGTCGCTTTCCCATCCATACCTGAGTTAGTCCACCAGTGTAACAGAGGTTGGGGGAAGGGTCATCAAAGGATCCCCTCAGGTCTCAAGAGCCATATGGCTTCTACAGGCCCTCACCTCACGAATGCAGCATCACACAAACAGAGAGGCAGTGTAGTGGTCAAGGAATGAGGTCTGGGGCAGATTGGCTGCGTTCAAGTCCTGGCTTGCAAGTTACCGCATTTGACCTGGGGGAAGATGCTGCATCTCTCACTGCTGGGCCTTGCTTCTCCCACTTGTAAGATGCATATAATGGCAGTGTCCATCTCACAGTCTTGATGAGGGGAATACACGAGCTAATCCCTAGGAAGGCTTAGGCCATAGCCTGGCATACGCAAGCTCTTCTCTAATGGGAGCTGGTGTTTTGTACTAGTCCATTTTCATGCTGCTGATAAAGACATACCCAAGACTGGGTCATTTATAAAGGAAAGAGGTTTAATTGACTCACAGTTCAGCATGGCTGAGGAGGCCTCAGGAAACTTACAATCATGGCAGCAAAGGAAGCAAACACATCCTTCTTCACACAGTGGCATCAAGGAGAAGTGCCCAGTAAGAGTGGGGAATGTGCCTTAAAAATCCCTCAGGTCCCCTGAGAACTCATTCACCATCATGAGAACAGCAGCCTGAGGGTAACCACCCCCGTGATCACCTCCCACCTGGTCCCTCCCACAACACTTGGGGATTACGGGAACTACAATTCAAGATGAGATGTGGGTGGGGATACAGCCAAACCGTATCGTGTTGTTATTATAAACCAGGTTAAAATTTGCATTCTATCCCTTCTATAAGAGGTGAACTTGGCCTCTGACTTTGCCAACTCTCAGGTTCCTCTTCTGTAAAATACAAGTATCATTACTTACCGACAAGCGAATAAGACAGAATCTGTGAAGTGCCTCCCACTGTGCACTGCACATGGCAGGCCCCAGATAAATGGCAAATCATGGTCCTCTTCTGCTCCTTTCTGTTATTTTGGTGTCTGTTCCTGGGACCAAGAGATGCTGTGTTTGATCAAATCAGATGTCCCTTCTCCAGGGCATTGTTTCACAGAGCAGCCAAGGGTTGAGCGTAGACGCCCTCTCTCACCAGCATGGAGTCTGGTAACAGATCCAGGTAAACTTTCAGCATCAACCTTCTGGGAACCTCTTTTATGCCCCATCCAGAATTTGATCAAAAATTAAAAAGAAAAAATTATTGTTGTGAACCCACTCCCATAGCAAGAAACCTCATGGACAGTCACGGCAGGTAATAGCACTATTTTATTCATTTGCAAGGCCTGGAGACTTTAAAATTGCACTTGGAGGCTGTGTCCTTGCCCCCTCTCCTCTCTGGGTTGTGTATTTGGGTCTCAGTTGTAATCTATTTTAGGTTTGCAGCTCCACATGACATTTCTGGTTTTGCTTCGCCCGACTGATGGAGTCCAGAAGGCTAAACAGTCGCCCTGCGTGGGACATTGCATCTCTGAAGTAGAGTTGCCCAGCGGAAGGCCTGGAAAATGATTTATGTGTGGTGGGGAGTCCCCTTGCATGAAATAAAGGATGGGTTAATGGGCTGGTCCCCACTCGGGAAAGAGAGTGTTTTCATTCCAGGAAGCTGAGGACCACAACTATTTCTGTCAAGCAGGCTTGGCAGTTCATTTCTGCACGGCTTTAACAGAAGGTTGAAGGACTCATCAGCTTTTCCAGGCTTTGAAGCAAAAGGCAGCTGTGGTGCGCTGGAAAGCCTTGCCGGCATTGTAGCTGAGAAACCTGGCTTCAGGTCCCAGCTCTGCCTCTTGCTTCCTGGCCTCTGTTTCCAAATAGGTAAAATGGGGACAGCAATACATTGCTGCTGAGTGAGCATGGGGAGTCAGGGGAATAACGTGTGATGGTGTGTCCAGCATAGAATGACTGCTTCACAGACGTGTCAAATGGAAACCCATTAGGCAAGTACACAGAGTGTCGGGGAAGAGTTAGTAAGAGAAATTTTCCAAGCCCTGTGGCTGGGAGAAAAATGCCAAGATCTCTGAATTCAGAATGGCCATTTTGAGTGGCCCCAGGGAAGGGCTTCCTGCGGATTGCCTATCTTGAATCCTGCTGTGGTTGTGAGCAGGGAAGACAGGCCTCCTGGCTCAGGGCCGGCTGTGCTGGAATCTTTGGGGACTGTCCCATGTAGATGGATTAGTACATTTTCTACTGGCTCAGAAAAGACAGCTGTGTGTTCTGTGCTCAGTGGCTGCCTGTTTTCCTTACTTTGTTCAAATGGCTAACTACACCCCAATCTCCATTCTTTCCTTTTTTCCTTTGTCATTGTAAATACTACAACTGAGCCAGGCACAGTGGCTCATACCTGTGTTCCCGACTACTCAGGAGGCTGAGGAGGGAGGATTGTTTGAACCCAGGAGTTAGAAAACAGCCTGGGCAGCATAGTGAAACCCTATCTCAAATAAATAAATGGGCTGGGCACAGTGGCCCAGTCCTGTAATCCTGGCACTTTGGGAGGCCGAGGTGGGAGAATCACTTGAGTCCAGGAGTTCAAGAGCAGTCCTGGCAATATAGTGAGACCTGTCTCAATTTTTAAAAATAAATAAATAGACAAAACAAAATGAACGAATGAATGAATATGTGTATGCATATGCATCCTTACATACACGCCACAATCACACTGATCTGTCCACTCACACTCACGGTGAGCATCCTACCAGCAGAGCTCCTGCCAGCCAGCTGGACCTTCCCTATCTCAGCCTCCCTTGCAGCTGGATGTGCCTTTGGGAACATCTGGCCAGTTCTGGCTGCAGCCAAAGCAAATGGGCACATTTTGCTGAGACCAATTCTGTAATGAGGGAGTAGTTTATGTCATGTGTGGCTTCAGAGCAGCAGGATTATTTTTTCTTGGGACTAAAAATTGTTTATTGTTTTGTTATAATTATAAATGTACCACATGCTTATGGTAGAAAATTTGGAAAGTAATAATAAAATTAACTTATGATCTTATCAGTTATAGGTAATATCCATTAATCATTTGATGAACTGTTCTAGTAATTGTGTCTGAATGTTTCATTTTTATTATTTATTTATTTTTTATTTTTATTTATTTATTTTTTGAGATAGAGTTTCAACGTTGTTGCCCAGGGTGGAGTGTAGTGGCACGATCTCGGCTCACCGCAACCCCTGCCTCCCAGATTCAAGCAATTCTCCTGCCTCAGCCTCCTGAGTAGCTGGGATTACAGGCGCGTGACACCATGCCCAGCTAATTTTTTGTGTTTTTAGTAGAGATGGGATTTCATCATGTTGGCTAGGCTGGTCTTGAACTCCTGACCTTAGATGATTCACACACCTTGGCCTCCCAGAGTGCAGAGATTACAGGAGTGAGGCACCACACCCAGCCATGTCTGAATGCTTCTTCTGCAAATAACCGCCCCCAATAAGGTTTATCTTTTTTGAGAAATGTTAAGACTGTACAGATGAGTCTTGGTTTTTCTGTTTATTTGTTTTTTTTAATTCAAAACATATTTAATGACCACCTTCTATGTGCCAGGCACAATGCCAAGCACAGTGGTAGACAATAAATACACAGCCCCCTCCTCATGGAGCTTATTGCCTGGTGGTGGAGCTACATGATAGGCTATAGACAAACAAAGTAATATATAATTACCAAACTGTGGGACATACCATAAAGGACACAGACAGAGCCCTGGGAGGGTGACCAGGGTGGGTGGATCGAGTTCAGCAGAATGGGCAGGAATGCCTCTCTGAGCAGCTGGTGTTTAATCTGAGACTTGGAAGATGAGAATGTGAATGGGATGATTGGGGGAAACGTATTCTTGACAAAGGGAACAGCATGTCCCTGAGATTGAAGAGTGCTTGGAGTGTGTAATGGATGAGAAGACAGCCATGTGCTCACAAATCGGGTGACAGTGGTTATAGGTGGGCTTGGAGCAGAGGGCACCAGCAGTTTTCCTTTTCTTCCCAATCTGGGCCACAAAATGTTTATAAGTAGAGGCAAAGAGAGGAAGCAGGGCCCTCATTCCCATTTGTGAGTGGATCAGAGGAAATGGAACGGCTGAGTGGCCTGCCTGGACTATTGCAGTAGCCCAGGAGAGACAGTTGACACCAGGATGGAAAATGAAGCCAGGAAGAATTTTCATGGCATCTTGTCCAAGCCAGCCTATCAGGCATCAGGTAGCTCTGGAGGCATCAGGTAGCTCAGGCTGGCAAAGGGACTGTGGGTGCTTTCAGCTTTTTACACAGACTAAGTCAGCTGCCACCTACAAAGTGTGGTAACAGTGCCAGGCAGACCTGAGATCCTCCCTCACCTGTGAAGACCTTGAAATCCATTTGGAAAAGAGCAATCCCTCTCCACAGGAACGTGTACTATTTAAAGAGAAAACCCCAGGAGTGGCCCCATTTCAACCTGTCCTCAGTTATCGATGCCTGAGTGGGAAAGAGTTTCTGAGACCCAATCTTAGGCAAGTCACCCTCTTCCTATAGGTCTGTTTCCTCACCAATGAGCTGAGAGGGTTGGCATCTTCCCTCCTTTCTTCACTCATTCATTTAACAGCGCGCCCAGGTGCTGGGGAGGGAGATGAGTGAGATCCCATGAAGCTGAAACTCCAGCAGGCCTCTTCGGTTCTCGTTAGTCTGTAGAAATAACATCACTGGTTTCCCCATTTTGCTGAGCACCTCCCTGAGTCCTGGGGAACTTCAGAGTCCCAGGGCCCTTTTGCTTCTCCTTCCAGCTATTCTGATAGGTCTGTTTCACTGGCCTGGACTCCTCCTGTGGGCTTTTGCTCAATATCTGGACTGCAATGGAGGTTAGAAGCTCACCCCAATCTACCAGGCTGGTGTGCCCCAGAAACACAGGATGCTTACTCAGACAGATACCTGGAGTTTGTGACAGTTGCCAAGCAATGTGACATTCCTGCCTCTGGGACAATTCTCAAATCATTTCCACCTCACTTCCCCCAGCCACCTCCTCAGAACCCCGCTCTGGCTTGCAGTCTGATCTCTGTGCAGGCCAGAATCAGGTCCCAAGTGATTGTCAGAGTGAATTTCCACAGGCTGAAAACACGCAGCAGCCAGGGCTAATGCCAAAGCTTGTTATTATGGATCTAACGTGAATTCTTTCTAGAAGGGTCTTGCTCTACAGGCCAAAAACCTGTTGGCTTTCTTTTTTTTAAGAAGGGAGAAATGAAATGAGATCAAAGAACAGAAGGAAAGGGAAGACACTGAACAGACACCGGAGGCCTACTGTGCGCCAGGGGATTTTACACGCATTAACTTTCTGGTAGCCCATTTTAAAGGCGGGCCTTTTGAGCCTGGGAGAAGTTGGCTCGGGAACATACAGGCAGTAAGTTTCAAGGCTGGGAAGCAAATCAAGCTTGTTTGTCTCAAAAGTTTTCCCTATTTCCTCCCTGGCACTCAGATGAAAACAGGCCTGAGTAAAGGTGGATGGTAATTAGGACATGGTCTCCAAATCCCATATTGCCGCTGACTAGCTCTGCTTCATTCGGCCAGTACATGTGAGTCACTGCATGCCCGGCACAGGTGGCAGAAAAGGTCTGAAGATATGTGCCCTGCCCCACACAGCTTATAACTAGCAGAGAAGATACATGCAGCAGGGAAAGAAAACAGAATGCTGAGGAACCTGGTTCTAAGTAAAAGAATGGAAACAGCGGGACAAGGTGGCTCACGCCCGTAATCCCAGCACTTTGCGAGGCCGAGGCAGGAGGATCTCTTGAGCTCAGGAGTTCGAGACCAGCCTGGACAATATAGCCAGACCTTGTCTCTACTAAGGAAAAGAAAATCAGCCAGGCGTGGTGACACATTGCTGTAGCCCCAGCTACTCAGGCTGAAGTGGGAGGATCACCTAAGCCTGGGAGATCAAGGCTGCAGTGAGCCATTTTGAACCCCTGCACACTATCCTGGGCAACAGAGTGAACCCTGTCTCAAAATAAATAAATAAAAATTAAAAAGGTTAGAAACTCCCAGGGACCCAAGAGTGGTCCCTTCTGGCTACGTCACAACTCAGATTTCTTTCCTTGGGAGACTTTCTCTTTGATTGTCAGTCGGAAGCTGCCCCCTCCATCAAAGGGCGTGAACGTGCCAAAACCTGCCCTTTGGGAGAATGATATGTTTTATAGATATCTGGGAACACAGTTCTGGCTGAGGACGTGCCTCCAGGCTTGGGTGTGCTCCAGGGCGAGGCCCCTCTGGGTGGCATTTTGCCAACACACATTTTACAGAGAACACAAGGAAAATCTGTCCTGAGGTTTATTTCTGCAGAGTCTGTAATAACAGGGGAAGGCATCCATGATATGTTTTTAAAAAGAAAGGAAGGAATGGAGGCAGGAAGGAGTGGAGGGAGGAAAGTATATTCATTTTCTCTGGCTGCATAACAAGTCACCATGCATTTAGCAACTTGACATAAGTTCATTACCTCCATGTTCCTGCGGGTCAGGAGTCGAGGCCCAGACTGCTGGGTCCCTGCTAAAGGTCTCCTGAAGCTGCAGCCAGGTGCTGACCAGGGCTATGTCTCACCTGGAGCTCCTCCAAACTCATTCAGGTTGTTGGCTGCTGGATGGGAGAGGTGGGGGCCACTCTCAGCTCCCAGAGGCCACCGCACCTTGCCACATGCCACCCCCACCTTTAACTCAAAAATGGAGAGCCTCTCAGACATTGAATCCTTCCACGCAGCTCAGCCCACACACTCTGAATCTCTGCTTTCCCTGTCTCCGATCTCCTGACGTAGATTTTGTGTATGTGTATGAGACAGGGTCTTACTCTGTTGCCCAGGCTGGAGTACAGTGGTGTTATCAGAGCTCACTGCAAACTTCATCTCCAGCACTCAAGCAATCCTCTCACCTCAGTCTCCCAAGTAGCTGGGACTAAAGGCACGTGCCACCACGTCTGGCTAATTTTTTGTATTTTTGGTAGAGATGGGGTTTCGCCACATTGCCCAGGCTGGTCTTGAACTACTAGGCTTAAACCATCCACCCTCTTCAGCCTCCCACAGTGCCGGGATGTGAGCTGTCCACAGTGCTGGGTTTGAGCCACTGAGCCAGGCCTTCTGACCCAGATTTTAAGGGTTCATCTGATGCAGCCAGGCCCACCAGGATATCTCTTAATCTTAAGGCAGCTGACTTGGGACCTTAATTACATTTGCAAGATTCCTTCACAGCAACACCTAGGTTTGTGTTTGACTGAAGAACTGGGAGAAAGCCTGTGTCAGGCTTCATCTCTGCATAGGGGACCATGACCCATTCCTCCCATGGATATGTGAGTTTCAAGATGCTTCCTGTACCTCCAAGGGAGACACAAATGGCCCTGGGGAGCATGTCTGGGTGCCCTTCTGGAACAGAGCATGACTTCCCAAAAGACTATTGGGCCACAGTGGGAGTGATGAGCGCCTGATATTTTTGTATAAACCAAACACAACCACTGTAGATAGTAAGAACAGTATATACATGGCCATCTCAAGCTAAATCAGCTGTAAACAAGAGTGAGACAGCTTGCGGGCCATTGGTTTCCCCAGAATGCCAAAGGAGCCCAACTCTTAGACTCTTACCTCTGAATAAATATGTCCACCTGTCTGCTGCCACCATTCTTACTTATTTATTTATAGAGATGGAACCTGGTTATGTTGCTCAGGCTCGTCTCAAACTCCTGGCCTCAGGTGATCCTCTTGACTTGGCCTTTGGCCTTCCAAAGTGCTGGGATTACAGACATGAGCCACTGCACCCTACTCATCTGCATTCTGATGGACCGTGTCAGGCATCTTAAACTCAGTGTATGCAAAACATCCCAGCCTCACCCCAACCCCCAAACTCTCCCCAAAGGTTTTCTCTACCTCTGAGCCATCCCCAACCTCATGCACAGCCAGTCACAGATAGTCAGTCCCCAAGGCCCTCAAATTTGCTCTAAGATGCATCTCCTTCATTTTATTTTTATTTCTGTTGTCCCCCAAAATAATCAAAATAACAGTAAATGCATATATAGAGAGTGCTTCTTAAATGCTGGCAGCTGTTTTAAGCATTTTGCATTTATTTGTTTATTTATTTAACTAGATTATTGTTGTTATTATTGTCAAGCCAATCCAAGACCCAGATTTGTAAAAGGCAGAGTTGGGATTTGAACCCATGGAATCGAGTGCAGAGCCCATGGGTATGAACACCATCCTACACTGCACCCTGCATGTTCCCAGCCTAGATACCAGGGCAGGGACCCCCACAGAGCACGTAGCCAGCAGGAGGGCTTCAAGAGGTTGGGCTTCTCATGTTCCTTCTGAGGCCCAGGTGGACTCGAGGCCAGGTTTGGGGCACACATTTTGTTGAGGCTCTCGGGGGAAGTTACAGAGGACACGTGGCATCTACTTCAGAAGAATTCGCTAGCTGCACAGTTCCCAAATTAAATGCAGCCTGATGTAGACTCAGCTGGCTGGTGCACAAGATAATCTTTGTTCCCCTCCATTCCTAACATTATGATCCCATGAACAAGGGAGCATTACCTAAAAGGCTGGGAGAAGAGCCCAGAGATGCTGGTGAAGGCATCCAGCAAGCCCTGCTAGCGCCCAGCAGTTGCAGCCAGTGGTCAGGTGCTATGCTGGATGCTGTGCATGTGGATTCTCTGGAGCCAGACCATTCTTGACTACATGCTCTCAACAACCACCACCAACCTGAAGTCCTTCTCCTGCATGCTCAGGCTGTTTCCCATCTCTTTCCTGCTAAACATACCCTCCTTTTAGAGGAGCTCAGGGAAGGAAGCGGAATGGGGGAAATCTACGTCAACTCCTCCCTGCCTAGGGCTCTCTCCCAGACCATCGTACCTGAAAACCATTCAGATCATGCATCTTGCTGCATGTGCAAAAATAGGGCCCTAACTTTCACCTTGGGGCCTTAAAATAGATACAGCCCTCAGAGCAGGAGGTCACAATTTCCAAAGGACTCACAGTTGCTCGCTTGAAAGAAAATGATCGCCGGGCGCAGTGGTTCACGCCTGTAATCCCAGAACTTTGGGAGGCTGAGGCGGGTGGATCACAAGGTCAAGAGATAAGAGACCATCCTGGTCAACATGGTGAAACCCAGTCTCTACTAAAAATACAAATCTCAGCTGGGCATGGTGGTGCGTGCCTGTAATCCCAGCTACTCAGGAGGCTGAGGCAGGAGAATTGCCTGAACCCAGGAGGTGGAGGTTGCGGTGAGCCAAGATTGCACCATTGCACTCCAGCCTGGGTAACAAGAGTGAAACTCTGTCTCAAAAAAAAAAAAAAAAAAGAAAAGAAAATGATCTAACTGGGCATGGCAGTGTGCCTCTAAGTCAGCTATTTGGGAGGTGGAGGCAGAAGGATTGCTTGAGCCCAGGAATTTGAGGTTGCAGTAAGCTGTAGTCACACCACAGCACTCCAACCTGACAGAGCAAGACCATGTCTAAACAAATTTTTTTATTTAAGAAAAAAAAAAAAGAATTACCTATTTGCCATATCCCTTAAAGTGCATACCTAACATTTTGGAATAACAAGACAGAGATTAGTATTACCTGATGATAGGGCTACTGAAAACAGTTTGGACTTGTCTTCAGTTCTTAGTGGTATCAGGTTTCATTCCACTGGGGATATGCAGTCATGGCCTATCACTGTGCTTCCCTCGGGGTACTTATGCCACCAACTGGATGAATGGTCAGGCCCATTTGTTTCATTTTGCTTTCGATTTTCCAGGCTTTCCGTTTTCCTCCTATCTAGATTCACTCCTGTGCTTCAGGATCAGAGCCAGGGTCTGTTTCTCTCATTCTTCCCTGTTGTGGGACTTTGAACAAGTCACTTTAATTCCATGAGCTGAGGGTTCTCACCTCTAAGCAGAACGATCACAGGTGCAGGGCCAGGTGCAGGGGGTGGAATGGAGTGAGGGCAGGGACTGTGGTGGTAATAACACTGAAGAACTAAAATACACTAAAGTAGCTGGGTGCAGAGTCTCATACCTGTAACCCCAGCACTTTGGGAAGCCAAGGCAGGAGGATTGGTTGAGACTAGAGTTCAAGACCAGCCTGGGCAATATAGTGAGATCTTGTCTCTACAAAAAATAAAACTAAAATATCAGCTGAGGTGGTGGCAACACAGCTGTAGTCCCAGCTACTCAGGAGGCTGAGGCAGGAGGATCACTTGAGCAGAGGAGTTTGAGTCTGCAGTGAACTGAGATCACACCACTGTACCCAGCCTCAGTAACGGAATGAGACCTCATCTCAAGTGAATAAATGATAAATAAGTAAGACACACTGAAACACCAGAGGAAAGGCCTCGTTTGGTGTTCACTGGCTACAAAACACTCATTTCTTCTCCCTTTGAAGCAGCCCCCAGCTTCCCTTGCTGTGTCCGTAGGCAGAGACAGGGCTGCTGAATGAAGCTTCGGGTCCTCCATGCAGCACAGCAAGGCTCCTGGCCAGGCTTGGGGCTGCCTCAGAGGAGTCATGCCATCCATCCTGGACACTCCATTCTCCTGGGAAGCCTTCGACACGTCCCTGTTATCCTGCTTCCGAGGGCGGGGTGGTGAGCACAGGTCATGTTGAGAGCTCTCACGCCTTGCTCAAGGCCACATAACTTACCAAGGATAGAATGAACTACTCATCTGGCCCTTTGCTGGAACTTGGGCTCATGACTTTCTCTCTCTGACTCTGTGCTTTCCCACGGGTAAAATGGAGACACGTCTAGTGCCTGTGTAGAGAGGACGCAGTAGGGTACACCGTTGGTTCCCTGGGGTCACTTCCCATCTTTCCAGTTCTGGCTGAATGAATCCAGGCAAGGACAGGACACTCTCTGCCTCTGTTGCCTTATCTGTAAAATGGAGATGATCATTGTACCCACCTCGCAGAGTCGTGGCAAAAATTAAATTTGTCTATGAATGCAAGGTGCTAGCTAGCCCAGTGCTGGAATTGCTTATAAAGCAAGCATTCAGTTTTTGTTAGCTGTTATTTTATTGAAACAATTCTTGTTATTAATATCTCATGGCACTGCTATTTCTACTGTGGTTGCATTTTCCCCTTCCTTCCTTCCTTCCTTCCTTCCTTCCCTCCCTCCCTCCGTTCTTTCGTTTGTTCTTTCTTTCTTTTTCTTTCTTTCTTCTTTCTCTCTCCCTTCCTTACTCCCTCCCTCCCTCCTTTCTTTCTCTCTCTTTCTTTCTTTCTTTCTCTCTCTCTCTTTCTTTCCTTCATTCTTTCAACAGGGTCTTGCTCTGTTGCCAGGCTGGAGTGTAGTGGTGCAATCATGGCCTACTGCAGCCTCAACCTCCTGGCCTCAGGCCTTCCCCCCATTTCAGACTCTGGAGTAGTTGGCACTGTGGGCTTGTGCCACCACACCAAACTAATTTTTGTGTTTTTTGTAGAGACGTTTTGCCAGGCTGGTCTCAAACTCCCAGGTTCAAGCAAGCCACCCTCCTGAGCGTCCCAAAGTGCCGAGATTCCAGGTGTGAGCCACAGCAGCTGGCCTGTATCTTCTTTCTCTTTGTGCCTCTGGTGCCTCTGGTGTGCACTTCTCCTCCCCTCTGATCTCAGCCCCTGCTCTGTCTTCCTCCTAGATTATCGGGAGGCTCATGGCATTTAATGTGTGCAGAAGCACTACACTGACCTGAAGTGCAATAAAAACTTAACTTTTGGCCAGGCACGGTGGCTCACACCTCTAATCCCAACACTTTGGGAGGCTGAGGTGGGCAGATCACAAGGTCAGGAGTTCAAGACCAGCCTGGCCAACATAGTAAAACCCCGTCTCTACTAAAAATGCAAAAAAGTAGCTGAGCATCGTGGCAGGTGCCTGGAATCCCAGCTACTCAGGAGGCTGAGGCAGGAAAATTGCTTGAACCTGGGAGGCAGAGGTTGTAGTGAGCCCAGATCGCGCCATTGCACTCCAACGTGGTGACAGAACAAGACTCCGTCTCAAAAAAAAGAAAACCAAAATCTTAACTTTTGTGAAGAAATGATTTATTTACTCAAGACTAAGTATTATACCCCTACTTTGTGCTAGGTTTTGTGGCAGGAGATACAACAATTAACTCTGGAACAAATTTATTCTTCGGGGATCCTGAACAAAAGAAACCAGTTGGGTAGACAGTAGATTTCCACTGACTCTTCGGAACTTACTGAGATGGGGCTGTTCCAGGGCTCATCTTCATTGAGACAGTGGAGTCTTTAAGAACTGGGCCACCTGGGCTCAAATTCCATGCTTTTCGCTTACCTGCTGGGTGGCTTCAGGAAAGCTACAGAGCCTCTCTGAGCTTCAATGTCCTCACCTGTGAAAGGGGATAACTAATGCAGTGTAGCAGGAGTGTGTAGCCTGAAATGCCCTGTCTTGAGACCCAGGAAGTGGGCAGGGGGGTGGTTCTGTCCCCGGAAAATCAAAGACAGGGAGGACAGACATGTGACTGGTTAGTGCGAATGCAGTCCTGCCCTGAGCAGGGGCCTGCCCAGGTGAATTTAAAGGCAGAGGCCTCTGAACTCCTAAGAAGTTACAGATCCATGGTCCGACCCTTGAGGAGTGCCCAGGCTAGGAGAGGTGGTAAGTCGCTAACGCCGCGTGAGAAACAGTCAATGCCATGAGAGCTTCACAAAGAGGCGAGGCCATAGGTGGCAAGGATGCTCCTGAGCAAGAGGGCATGTTTGAGCATCTTGAAGGACATTTTGGATTTAGACCTTCAAGTATGTGGAGGAAGGACACCTGGCTGGCTGTGGAGCAGTCTGTACCATGAATGTACTGTCAAGAGCAGCTCCACTTCCTGGGCCTGGAGGGTGGAACCGTGGTGGGGTGAGGGTTGACACAGCTTGAATATCAAGCAACGGGCTTCGAACATTTGCTGGGCTCTGGGACTTCCAGAAGAACCAGGCTGGCCCTACCTTAACTGCTTTAAGCAGAACCAAGCACCAATTGTTTAAACCGTTGAGCTGCCCTCACTTTAGATCTGGAAAGAGCTGTCTGCAGACCCCTGTGCCTGCAGAATCAGGTTGCTGTGCGAGGGCCGGATGTTGGCATCTTACCTAGCTCATTATTTCTTTATTCTAGGTTTCTCTGAGGGATCCAAACCACTAACAGGCTGGCGTCTGTGGGTTGGCAAGAGGGAGGGTGGCCCTGGAGAAAGGGATGCCACCAACGAAAATGGGCTCCTTCACTCTGGGGAATCAGGTGATCCTCAAATGGAGGGTGCACGAGATGGCACAGCAGAGACTCCTGCTTGAATGACAGCTCCAAGAAGGATCTAGGAAGAGGTGTCAGCCTATGAGTGGGACTGTAAATCATGGTCCGCAGGAAGGTACATCTTGGCTCCGAGCCCTCCGGCGGAGACCCTCCGCTAGGATAAGAGACCAACCCTTGCCGTCTAACCGCCCCAGTCACCTCTTTCTGTCTTCCTCAATGTGCCACCCAACTCATCCTGGACATAGCTCCAGCTCTGGAAATAACGGCAGTGCTTTGCTTTCATTTCATTATTTTTTGAGATGGGCTCACTCTGTTGCCCAGACTGAAGTGCAGTGGCATGACCTTGCTTCTCTGCAACCTCCACTTCCCAGGTTCAAGTGATTCTCCTGCCTTAGCCTCCTGAATAACTGGAATTATAGGCACGTGCCACCATGCCCAGCTAATTTTGTATTTTTAGTAGAGATGGGGTTTCACCCTGTTGGCCAGGCTGGTCTCGGACTTTTGACCTCAAGTGATCCACCTGCCTGGGCCTCCCAAAGTGCTCGGATTATAGACGTGAGCCACCAGACCTGGACTGCTTTCATTTTAATTCAGCTCGAAAGTTCACTTTTAAGAACCTCCTGTGTGCCAGGCACAAGTAGAGGGCTTTCTCTAACTTATTCCTCTTGATCCTTCCCACAGACTGAAGTACTAAAAGCGGACACAGTGGCTTGGCTGGGTGCAGTGGCTCACACCTGTAATCCCAGCACTTTGGGAGGCTGAGGCAGGTGGATCACTTGAGGCCAGGAGTTCAAGACCAGCCTGGTCAACATGGCTGAAACCCGGTCTCTACAAAACATTAGCTGGGCCTGGTGGTGTGCGCCTATAGTCCCACTACTCCAGACGCTGAGGCAGGAGGATGGCTTGAGCTCAGGAGTTCGAGGTTGCAGTGAGCCAAGATCAAACCACTACACCCCAGCCTAGGCGACAGAGTGCAACTCTGTCTCAAAACAAAAAAAAGAAGAAATAAGAGCACCTTTTTTTTTTCCAGATGAGAAAAGTGAGTGTCAGAGAAGGAAGAGATGTTGCTGAGTAAACAGCAAAACCAGATTTTGACTCTTCAAAGTCCATACGGATTCTTCTTCTTGTCTCAGCCTTGCTCACTTGAGTGCCTATGAGGGAGTTAAAAACAGTCTCTGCACTGCCTGGCTCTGTGACATTGGACAAGTCATTACTTCCGCTATGCTTCGGTTTTTGCATCTAGAAAATGGGGATAATACTATTAAACTATCCTACAGGTTGGGCAAGGTGACTCATGCCTGTAATCATAGCACTTAGGGAGGCTGAGGTGGGTGGATCACCTGAGATCAGGAGTTCAAGACCAGCCTGGCCAACATGGAGAAACCTTGTCTCTACTAAAAACACAAAAATTAGCCGGGCATGGTGGTGGACACCTGTAATCCCAGATCCTTGGGAGGCTGAGACAGGAGAATCACTTGAACCCGGGAGGCGGAGGTTGCAGTGAGCCAAGACATTGCCACTGCACTCCAGCCTGGGCAACACAGAGCAAAACTCTGTCAAAAGAAAACAAAAATACCCCACTATCTCATAAGGCTGTTTTGAGAATCAAAGAATAATTACATATAATGGTCTCCAAGCAGCACCTGATATTTTGACTGCACTTCAAAATGTGCAGTGCTGGCTCTGCCACTTATGTACCATGTAACTTTTGGGAGAGTTGCCTCAGTTTCCCCATACAGCAAATGGGGATGAACTAGATCAGTGATTCTGAACCCTAGGAGTCCTATGAGCCTCTGAGAATCTGAAGGAAGCAGTGAATACCATCCAGAAAAATTCTTCACGGTGCTTTGAGCATTTTGCCGGCCCCCTGAAGCCTGCCCACAAGCCTCCCAGGACTTATGGACTCCCCTAGTGTCCACCCAGCTCTGGGAAGAAGAGGAGGGCTGTGGGTTGCATTGGACAGCTCCGGTGTCTCTCTTCCCTGCGTTTTGTCTTTTTCCTTCCTCCCTTTCTTTATTTTCTGCTTCTTAAACCTTCTTAGAACTTCGGAGGTAGGAAATGGAGGCTCAGGTGGGAGGATCACTTGAAGCTGGGAGACAGAGGTTGCAGTGAGCTATGATTACAATATTGCACTCCAGCCTGGGTGGCAGAGTGAGACCCTGTCTCAAAAAAAAAAAAAAAGGAAAGAAAAGAAAAGCTAAATTCCAGTGAGACCCTGTCTCAAAAAAAAAAAAAAGGAAAGAAAAGTCCAAATTCCAGGGCAGAGCGGGTACCTAGGCTGGACCTTCCCCCCACACACCCATCCTCATTTATGCTTGAGATTTTTTTGTCTCCTCCGTGGCTTAGGAAAAACCTTCCTCGGTGGTTGGGATGGAGGGTAGGGCATGTTTATGAGAAAGGCAGTGTAATCCACACCAAGGGAAGAGGCAACGGCAGAAACGCAACCTGCCGGGAAGGCTCCTGCTGGCTCTGCGGGGCGGTGGCCAGCTGCCTGTGCAGCTGACCATCTCATGCACCGCGCGGTGGCAATCAGCGGGGATTTAGGGGAGGCCATCCCGGCAGGAAAGCAAAAACCAACCCCACCAACAGAAAAGAATGCATCCAAAGCTGGGCCTGCGTCACCGAGGTGTCACCACCCCATAAAGGAGGCCAGTGAGACGCCTGGGGGGCCCCGAGTCACGTGGTCCGTCGGTCGGCGGTAGGGCCAAGGGTGGAGCTGTAAAGGCCTCTGGGCGCTCTCCGTGTCCTCCCGCTTCCCGCCCGTAAATGGTCGCGCCACTTGGCAGTCTGCTCTCGCCATTTTTATTTGGGGTCGTCCCCAAAGGCCACGTGGTGGGGAAACAGGGCCGGGGACACAATGGTGGCACAGTGACCAGCCGCCTGGGCCCTGGCTAATCACTAGAAACACCTGGAGGAACTCGTTGAAGGAAACAAGAAACAAAATCCCTGCGATTAGTGCTGCAGGCTTCTGGTGGTCCCGGCTAATCTCTTTCAGGTGGAGGGCCCGGTGGGGGGGCCGAGCCGCCTCCCCAGTCCGGGAGCCAGGGGCCTGGGGCCAGTGGCTGGAGCGTGTCGAGCCCCGTGAGGTTTGTGAGGCTGATGTGAAGGTCTGTGGCGGCAGGTGCCCTGCAAATGCCAGGGGCCATGGAGAAAGCGGAGGTGTGTGTGGGAACCCCATAAAAGAGATCAAGCTATTTAACAGCCACCCTGGTCTCCATAGGGAGTGACCCCCCCACCATCCACTCTCAAAGCAGGTCAGGAGAGAGAACAGCGGAATGTCAAAGCTGAGATGAATAAATCCCTCCGTGCTCAACTTCTCAAATAGCAAGCAAACACGGATCCATTTTGCCTGTTTCAAGAGCACTACACGTTTACGGTGGAAAATTAAGATAATATGTAGATAAGGAAAAAATAAGAAGTGCATAGACCCGCCACCCAGAAATAGTCATGTTTACTATTTGAGGATTCTCTTTTATTGCCATATACCTAGAGTGGAAGTTTATAAATGTTATATAAATGTTTTCTTCCTGAATAGATTTTAATATATATGTATATATATACACACACACGCACACACACACACATATAGATCTATATATGTATAGATTCTATCGATAGAATCTATACATATATAGATCTATACATATATAGAATTATATATATACACACACACACACACACATATATATATATATATATATACATACATGTATATTTGGAGACAAAGTTTCACTCTTGTTGACCAGGCTGGAGTGCAATGGCGTGATCTCAGCTCACTGCAACCTCCATCTCCCGGATTCAAGCAATTCTCCTGCCTCGGCCTCCCGAGTGGCTGGGATTACAGGCACCCACCATCAGGCCTGGCTAGTTTTTTGTGTTTTTAGTAGAGATGGGGTTTCATCAGCCAGGCTGGTCTCGAACTCCTGACCTCAAGTGATCCACGTGCCTCAGCCTCCCAAAGTGCTGGGAATACAGGTGTGAGCCACCGCGCCCGGCCTCATCCATAGATCTTTAATGCATTTCTGTACCAGCCTTCGTTCCCTTATGCCATTTACAGCCACTCCATAACCTTGCATTGTGTGGAAACCTGGGTTTCTTTTTGTTAGGTGTTTTATTGTTTTAATTTATTTTTATTTTCTGTTTCCTCATCCTCTGACTCTCAGAAACCTAGTTTTCTTTGGCTAATCCAAAGTTTCCACACTCATATTCATGATTACTTTGATCACTTTGATCCGTTTTTAATCTTGAACACATCATGAACTCCTACATGGGGCATCGTTGGGGAAAAAAAATGTAAAAAGCTTTGATTAACTGAATGAGAATTTCACCTGACTTGGTATACTGATGAATAGGGCATTTACAAGGAGGGATACTTTGCAGGAGGAGTTCACTCCCGCCAAGCCCCCCAGTTTGCACATGAGAAATCCAAGCCTTGAAGAGAGAAATTGTGGGTATAATCACAGGGCCCGAGGCGGGACCTGAACCTAGGCCACTGCGTGCGTGCAGAAGAATCCAGGCAGAGCTTTGCTTTGGCTGCAGGTGAACGTTAAGGAGAATGTCTGCAGAGCATGCATCTTTCCATTATTTTTTCTTTACATAGTAAAGTGTTGTGTTTTTCAAATAACAGAGTGTTCAAGCTGCCTCTTGTCTTTTGCCTTTTGGTTCTGGAATGACTCCGTCTACCCCAGAGGAGAGGAGGCAAAAGGGAGTGTTGCCCTGGTGAAAATAGATGCCTGCCCCTGGAAGGCGCACCAAGGGGCCTCCCTGAGAACGGTCTCCTGGGCAGGCTGGCTTTGCGGGAATGTGACTTGGGCAGCACGCTGGGCCCACGCTCCGCTTCCTGCTCTGCTGCTGCCGTGTTGAAAATCTTAATAATTTTTTAACAAGGAGCCTTGCATTTTTACTCTCCCAGGGCCCTGAAAATTATGTGGCTCATCCTGTCCACAGGGTTTGCACTTTTTTTCTAAGACGGAGTCTCACTTTGTCGTCCAGGCTGGAGTGCAACGCACGATCGCCTCCCACTGCAAATCCTGCCTCCTGGGTTCAAGTGAGGTCCTGTCTCAGCCTCCCCAGTAGCCAGGATTACAGGCTTGTGCCACCACACCCAGCTTATTTTATCTTTTTAATAGATGTGGTTTCACATGTTGGCCAGGCTGGTCTCAAACTCCTGACCTCAGGTGATCCACCTGCCTCGGCCTCCCAAAATGCTGGGATTACAGGCATGAGCCATCAAGCCCGGCCTAGGGTTTGCACACTTCTGTTTTCCTCTTAGCTTAATCTCACGAGTCATTGGGAAAGGTCTGTTTATCCAAGCCTCCATGGTACAAGGAAGTTAGTTTGGGCCCTCAGTGGGAAATGACTCACTCAGGGTCACACGACCATTTGTCACAGAGCGGCGGATTTCTAGATGTGCTACAGATCAACAGTCTGATATCAGACCTCCCTTGGACACAACCATCTCATCAGTAGGGAGGTCGTCTTTCACATCTGGAGGGAAGCCCCCATGGGAGGGGGTTTGAAGGTGCTAGCAAGGATTTCTGCCATCAGGCACTACTCCTGTGGGCCTGAAGTTCATCATTCGAGATAATTTGCACTTAAGGCCCTGTTCCCCCATATCTTTGGAAACCTCTATGGATTTACAAGCAGTTACTTACAGGTTCTCTAGTACCTTAGGGTGAGCTATAACCCAAATAATCCCAGCTGCTGTTTGTTCAGCACTGCGGAGATGCCGCAGAAAAGGACAGAGCCAGGCCCTGCCTGCAGGAAGCTGTCATTCTTAAGGCCACACAACTTCTCAGACAGCCTCACGGCTCAGGCTTCCCGGCTGAGGCTTTGCAGTCCTCTGTGAACTTGGGTACATCACTGCCTCACTCTGCCTCAGCGTCCTCTTCAAGGGAAGTGGTGATAACACCCACATTTCAGGGTCATTATGAAGCTAGGTGAAATATGGACCGCAGAGCATCCCTACCAATGAGGAGCAGGGGACCCGGAGTGGGCAGGCACAGGAGGAAGAAGGAAATGCTCTCCACTTTCCCTGGCTCTGGTTTTATTATACAGTCTGGTATCTTGGAACTCAAGGGACTTTGGAAATGACTCCTTCCACAGTTTTCTACCTGAGGCCCAGGTTGCTGGGCAGATGCAGACCCTCATCCTCAGGGTAAGAAAGCCTGCCTGCAGCAAAGGTCCCACAGCACCCTCTCCCAGCTCTGACACCATCGTCACCACCATCACCCCATGGTGCACACCTGCCTGCTTATGCCCCACACACATATTTACACGTGCACACACTCCTACTCAAATACACACACTAACACAGTTACCCATGCACGCACACACACACTGACGAACAACACTACTTGCATGCAAACACAGGGTCGCATGAGCACACACCTCCCCCTTCCACACAGACCCATGCACACATACTCTCTCTCACACACCCCCCCCACACACCTACACACTCCCACATGCCTACCCACATGCAAACACACTCATGCATGCACACACACACACCCGCCTGTGCACACACATACGCTCTAAGATACACTTACCTGTGAGCCGACTTGCACACGTACCCACATACTCAGCCATGTGTGAACACACACAAATGCAAACCTGTGTAGAAAGAACACAGGTGCTTTGTACACTGAATTGATTGTGAGAATTAAAAGGCAATGGTTAGATGCTGAGAGTTTTTGCTCTGTCACTTACTCGCTGGGAAGTCTTGGGCAAGTCACTTCCATGCTTTCTGCCTCAGTTTCTGCATCTGTGAAATGGAACTATTAGTAGCATCTCCCTCAAAGATTGTTGTTGCAGATCACTTGGCACGGGGCATGGTACACAGCAAGTGCTCAATAAATGTCAGCTCTTAGTGGTGCCATGTGTCAGCCAAATCTTAGCCTCTGGAAGCTTTCTTTTCAAATTTGACATGACTGCATTTCCTCAAAAATCTGTGTGGTGTGTGTTTCATGTTTATGGGGCAAACTATGGCAATGATTTCGCACCTGCGGGGGGAACAGAAAACTCAAGTGACTGCTGGGACAGAGTTCCTCCGGAGAGGTGATCCGGCACGCCTTCCCCATCCTCCACGTCACTCCCTGCCCTGCAGGGCACGCCGCAGGGCGTGCCTGCTCGGTGATCTCACCCTTTGTCAACTCAAGAACAGTCATCCATTGTTTCACCCTCAGCCGAACTCGGCTCCCTTTACATTTTCACCGCTAAATTGAATCTACCGCCAGTAATCTAATTTACATTTGAAGGCACACACAATGCCAACATGACCAAATGCCAATAAAATTTCTAGTAAAACCCGTAAGTGGCTTGGTGCTTGTGTTTATGGAAATCTTAGCCTCCTCCTGCCTTAAGAACCCCTCAGCCCAGAGTCCCAAATCACTCCCATATGACTGCAAGACCCTCTGGACACCCCTGGCAATGGCGGATGAAGCCTTCCTCCTTCCTCCAGGACCTCAGAGGTGCTGCCCTGGCCAGTGGAAGTGGGCAGGAGAGGGCTGGCTTTGAGTCAGGTGCACACACCTGCTGAAGTCAGGGCAGCACGCCCTGCCTCGCCCCATTTTGCCCCATCAGCCTGCCTCTGGTCACGCAGTCTGGGCCACTTGCAGAAGCAGTGACCACCTCATTCGGGTTTCTGGAATGACAAATGAGAGAAAGTGACTTTACTTAGTAATTTGCTCTCTCCTGCTGAGTCACCCTGTCCCATCTGTTGAGCACGTTACAAGCATCCCATAGACTCATCAAAGCATAGATACTCAGTTTTGAAAGAAACTCCAGGAGAACCTAGTCTTTCATTCAATAATGGGTTGAATAATGATAAAAATCAAAGCAAGCACCCATTGAGGATTTAGACTGTGTCAGGCACCGCTCTGAGCACTTTACATACACAGCTCAGTGAAACCTCACAGCAGCACTGCAGGGCTTCTGTTATTTTCACGAAACTGATGACGAGAGAGAGAGGCACTGTCACTAGCAGCAAATATGGCGTTTGCACTCTGGTTGTTTGGCTCCAGAATCCACATGCTTGGCCACCATGCTGCTCTGCCTGCCATCTCCACTCATCTCCATGGAAGAAGCAACTGCTCTTGGCCAGACTAGGGACCAAGTCCTTTACCTGTCTTACCACTGAGCTCTGCAGCAGGTCCGTGGTACAGCACTGCAGGTCCCAGAGAGGGGAATCACGCTGAGCGCAAGATGAGCTACATAATGTTTAGGGCCCAAGGAGAATAAAAATTCAAGGCCCCTTGTTGAAGCTTGTTGAAGAATTATTAGGAATTTCCACATAGCAGCAGCAGAGCAAGAAGCCAAGTATGGGCACTGTGCACGGCCCAAGGACATCCACCTTGTGGATGTGCTGGCCCGGCTTCTGATTGTTTCAGGACCTGAGGTACAGAGGGCAGAGTTAACCCACTCCCCAGTTCGTGGCCAAGGGTCCCCATTGGTCCATGCTAGGTTCCTGTCTGAATTGATGCATTGGTCAATGTAATCCCTTTATACACCATTTCCCACTTCTATCCCTCTCATTTTTGTAAAACATGTTTCATTAGTTTTATATGCAGGTCACGTTACTGCACATAACTACGATCGTGCTATAGATACAGTGCTGGTTCTTGTTCTCCGTCCAATCCACGTGTTCATGCACTATGTTCCATGTAGCTACGTGTCTACCTCTAATGCTCATGGTATTCCATGGTGTGTGCATCTGCCATGCTTTCTTCATCCATTCCCCAGTGATGCACACGAAAGTTGCCTCCAATGCCCTTAGACCAAATCAGTGATGGGATGAACATCCTCTTAAATGCTCCCTTCCGGATGTGTGTTTGAATTTCTCGAGATCAGCACTGAGGAGTGGGATTGCTGGGTCGTAGGCGATAGACAGAACTAATCTGATTGAGTCCTGCTGGGTGACTTTCCAGTATGATACTCCAAGGCCAAGCAGGAAGGCTCCGACGTCCCCCCACCATGCCAGTGCTTCGCTTTTTCCTGACTTCTCATTCTTGCTAATCTGGTGAATGGAAAGTGATATCACATTGCATATCAATCTCCAATCATTGAGCTGCCATTGAGAGCATCTCTCCACATGCCTGTTAGTCTCTGGGGCTTCTCTGGTTGTGTTAACTGGTTCGTGTTCTTTGCCTACCTTTCTATTGGGATTCTCACAGATCTGGTTGCAGATTTATGATGGTTCATTATATATTCTGGGATATCAATTCATTTGTATTTATTTAATTTTTTGAGGCAGAGTCTCACTCTGTCGACCGCACGGGAGTGCGGTGGTGCAATCTTGACTTGCTGCAACCTCCCCCTCCCAGGTTCAAGTGATTCTCGTGCCTCAGTGGCCTCAGTAGTGGGATTACAGGTGTAAGCCACCACACCCAGCTAATTTTCATATTTTTGGCAGAGAAGGGATTTCACCATGTTGGCCAGGCTGGTCTCAAACTCCTGACCTCATGTGATCCTCCCACCTCAGCCTCCCAAAGTGCTGGGATTACGGGCGTGAGCCCCTGCACCTGGCCTCAGTCCATCTTTAATATGAGACATGACATACATTTCTCCGTTTGTGTCATTTATCTATTAACTTTGTTCATTGAACAAAACTTCTTAATTTTGATGTACTCAAACCGATCAGTTATTTTTCCATATGGTTTGTATTACAGGGGTACACTTTGGAAATTCCTTCTTCGTTCTAGGTCACTAAAATATTCTCCCATAATTTTATTTATTATACTTTTGATTTGTCTTTCACACTTTGGCTTTTTTTCATTTTACGGTTCAACTTTGCTTACACCATTAGTTAGGGATCTAATTCTATTTTTCTCTATGCAGTGAACCAGTTTTTCAGATGCCGTCTCCTAAATAGTTCGTCCTCTTCCACTGAAATGTCACGCCCTCTTTAGTGTCTGTGAAGGTCCTATCTACACATGTGTCTGTCTCTGAACTCCCTCCTTGCTTCATTGTTCTATCACCCAGCACCTGTTTCACTGGTGACATGACTTCGTTGTATACAAACCTCCGACCATGTGAGATGCCCCTCGCCGCTCCTCCTACACTGCACTGATTCAGCTACGCGCAAACCTTTGTTCTCCAAAATATGTTTTGCAATAAGTTTGTTGAGTTACTCAAAATACTCAACTGAAATTTACATTGGGATTGAGTTGGATATTTGGATTAATTTGGAGAAAGTTGACATCTTCTAAAAAGTGTTTTAAGAGTAAAACTTTTTAAAAGAGATAATGTGCTTTCTTTTTAGTTTACTTCCTCAACACTTTAAGGCCTTATTGCTCTTAGGAGCCGTTAAATGGGCTAGGGGAGGGATAGCATTAGGAGAAATACGCAGTATAGATGATGGGTTGATGGCCACAGCAAACCACCATGGCACAGGCATACGTATGTAACAAGCCTGCATGTTCCACGCATGTACCACAGAACTTGAAGGATAATCTAAAAAAAAAAGGAGCAATTAAATCATATTATTTATTTATTTATTTATTTATGTGGTACTCTGTTGCCCAGGCTGGAGTGCAGTGGCACCATCTTGGCTCACTGCAGCCTCTGCCTCCAAGAATCAAGTGATTCTCCTGCCTCAGCCTCCCAAGTAGCTAGAACCACAGGTGTGCACCTCTACACCCAGCTAATATTTGTATTTCTTGTAGAGACAGGGTTTTGCCATGTTGCTCAAACCAGTTTTGAACTCCTGAGCTCAGGTGATCCGCCTGCCTCAATTTCCCAAAGTGTTGGGATTATAGGAGTGAGCCACTGCCTATTAGTTATTTTCGATAACATAAGTACCTGTCAATCACCACCCAAGACACAGAAGACCTTAACGCCCACCACTTAAGAATACGATGCTTCCTACAACCCTACCCCCAATCTGGCATTAAACTGACCCCTCCTGTTCTGCTGAGGTTGCTCCGAAGGAGCTCTTTCCATGGGCATTTGACCTTTGTCCTCCTGTGCCCCTGACCTCACCATCTGAGGAGACAGCTTCATCTATTCTCGGATAACTTTACTGCTAGAAAGTTCTTCTTTAGATTGACTCTAAAATGACTTGGCAGCATTTCTAGCAACTTTTGGCTACCCTGATGATGTTGTACCCAGGTCAACCTTCCCAGGACTGGTCTTCGACTATTTTAAAGACATTACTTTTGGGATTTCTTTTCTTTTTACCGTCAAGTTTTCTCTTCTTGAGGTTAACATTCCCACATATTCCTCCAACTGCCCTCGTGTGATTCAGTCCCTGGGACCCTCCTTTCTGCACTTTTCCAGGCTGCCAGCACTTCTCTTAAACAGCAGAGCTCAGACTTGAAGACAATTCTCCAAGAATAATAACAGCAGGGTTGAGTGAGAGAAGACAACCTCCTTCATTTCAAATGTTATACCTCCATTTATGCAACCTGAGCAGGAATTAGCTCCCTTAGCTGATACCTTACAGCAGGGCTCACCTTGAATTCAGTGCTGGCACATAAGTTATTGTGAATTTCGAACTCCATTGCCTTGTCTTTGAGGTTGAGATAACTGGCTTCTTCCTTTCAGCTGGGAGACTTTCTCTCCAGCTGTAATCCCAGACACTGGGGATTCTATGGTAAATGATGCAATTTGGGTGATTCACAGGTCCGTAAATATTTATTAAGTAATTACTATGTAGCAGACCTCAGAGTTGTAGGAGAGGACACAGCCCATTGCAGCCTACTCTCCAGGGCAAGGATTCATGAATTTTGCTTCCAGAAAATTAAACGAACCTGAATCCATTCATTAATTCATCCACTTTACAAGCATATATTGAACCCCTCTTGAGGCCAGTTACTTCCTCCCCTCCCTTTTGCCCACCTCCATGGGTGAAGAGTAATAAAGGAGAGGGAGTGGGGAGCAGAACCCAGGCTTCTGGTGAGAACCACATTCACTGACCAGAACCCAGAGCCAGCCCCCCAACCTGAGAGTCTCCCAGTGAGACGCCTTCCCCTCTGGCCCCAAGGATGTGACACCAGACCCACGCTGGCCCTTCCACCACTTCAAGGGGCACTGCCGAACCCTGGGAGAGCAGGGAAGGCCTTGTCAGTGTCTCTGAGAGAGAAGTTGTGCTGAAGTCTGAGACTTCCATTTCGGCATGGCTGCCACCCAGCACAGGAGGGTGGGGCTGCCAGGCCAACGTCCCATTGGGCAAACATGGAAAGGGAGGTGTGTAAACACCATGCAGTGAGGCTGGGGCAGAGGGCCTCTGCTCCCCTTATCCCCCAAGTCAAAGCTTCCTGAATGGAGCGTGGGTCTGGTGTCACATTTTTGGGGCCAGAGGGGAAGGTGTCTCACTGGGAGACTCTGAGGTTGGGGGGCTGGCTCAGGTTGTGGAAGGGCCAGGGATGGGACAGGGATGTGGGCCTCCTTGGTCTGAACATCGACAGCAGCCCTGAAGAGCCAGAGTGGTCCAGGGAAGTGAGGGGTTCCCGCAGGGGATGGTGATCTCTGGGCATGGGAGAAGATCACACAGAAGCGGGAGAAGCCAGTAACAGGAAGCTGCTGCATTGGGACAGAGACTGGAATCTTCAAGCCTGGGCTCCGGGACACACTGGGGAGTACTGGGCAGGCGGCCAGGCAGGTGAGAGAGTGACGTGTTGGAAGAGACACAGTCGCTTCTTGTCTAGGAAAAGTTCTGCTTGGACTCGCTCTATTCTGCTCCCCTATGCAGCCACCTGTGGTCAGCTCTCTCACCGCTGTCACTCTTTGCAGGAGGCAGCCTAGCACCTTGCTGCAAAAGGGCAGCACACAGGTCAGCAAAACTCCCTGGTAGCTTGTAAGAAATGCAGAACCTCAGGCCTCACACTGGACCTACCAAATCAGAATTTGCAGTTTTTGTCTTGTTTTGTTTTGTTTTGTTCTGAGAAAGAGTCTCACTCTGTCACCCAGGCTGGAGTGCAGTGGCACGATCTCAGCTCACTGCAGCCTCTGCCTCCTGGCAATTCTCTTGCCTCAGACTCCCGAGTAGCTGGGACTACAGGCACATGCTACCACATTCAGCTAATTTTTGTATTTTTAGTAAAGATGGGTTTTCACCATGTTGGTCAGGATGGTCTCGATCTCCTGACCTTGTGATCCACCCACCTCTGCCTCCCAAAGTGCTGGGATTACAGGTGTGAGTCACTGTGCACAGCCTTGTTTTGTTTTGTTTTTTATTTTGTTTTTCTAAGACAGAGTCTAGCTCTGTCATCCAGGAGTGCAGTGGCATTATCTCGGCTCATTACAACCGCCACCTCTCGGGTTCAAGTGATTCTCAGCCTCTTGAGTAGCTGGGACCACAGGTGTGCGCCACCATGCCTGGCTAATTTTTATATTTTTAGTAGAGACCGGGTTTTACTATGTTGGCCAGGTTGATCTCGCAGTCCTGACCTCAGGTGATCCTCCTGCCTGGGCCTCCCAGAGTGCTAGGATTACAGGCACAAGCCACAGCTCCCGGCCAGAATTTGCATTTTAACAAGATCTTAGGTATGCATTGAAGTCTGAAAAACTCTGCACCGGAATGTCAATTCAGCAAGGGTTGGGAGTGGGTCTGTCTCGTACACATCATGTGTGTCAGCATTGGAGAGGTACGGGGCTAGCAGCAACTGTACCTGTGTGACTTGGGAATGGCGCTCCGACCCTCTGTGCCTCCATGACGTCATCTGTAAAATAGGAGTGATGACGATAGTTCATGCCTCAATGGAGTTGTTGGGATGATTAAATGAGTTGATATATAGGAAGAACTGACTCGTGGTAATCATTATGTAAGTGCTAACCTATTGTCAGTACCTCCAGCCCACCCTGTGGCATTCCACTCTGCCACCAGAGTCCCCAGCAGAATCCAAAACACACGCTTTTAAAGGCCGTCTTCCCTTCTCAGCCTCCGTTTCCCACTTCCCTACTAGTGTTCCCTGGGATCACCTCCCAGATAAATGACAGGGTCTGCTTCTAAGGCCACACATGCTAAGCTGGCTCCCTCAGAGACAGCTGTGAGGGTTGAACGGGGGATGTCTGCAGCGGTGCTCCCGTTGCTTTTATTCTGAGGGACAAAGAGGAACACCGAACAGCCTTTCCCAAGGTGTTATTCTCTCTCTCTCTCTCTCCCCCTCCCCGCCTCAGCTGCCAAAATCCCAAACTCTCTAATCAGGCCGTGGTGTGCAGGTCAAGGCTTATTACTCATTTTACTGGTATGAAAGATGTATAGCACACACTTTAGAAATATTAAAACATACAATACTCTATTGTAAATTCCACACAGCCAGTTGATTGTCATAGAATGCTCCCATTGATTTTTGTTGGACTCCTGTATCTATGGCCAGTCTATGGTTGCAATTGACGCGTGAGCAAACTTCCGTCCGGAATGCTGGGTGATGTTTTTATTTATGCTAACAAGGAAGACAAAAGTAAAACAACGAAGGCTTCACTAGTTCATTGATTAATGATATGAACAGCTTCTTTGCTGACTTAGGTAAGGTTTCAAGGCTGAGAGATTTCTTGGATCTGGGGGCTATTCACAATGTAATCGCTGTAGCCACGACACACGTGAGTTTGTTCTGCTTCACTTTCTCATGTCTAGACAATCAACACAACAATATAAATTAAGCCCTGATTTGTGGCGTTTACTCCATTATGGAGTAAATATTCCCATGGTGGCTAATTTCAGGTTATCCACGTGATATCACTTGAACACAGAGTTGGGCAGAGAAGCACTGTAGCACATCCTTATATATTTCCACCACAAAGACACAATAAGTCATTGTCTCTATAGCTTAGGTACTAGTAAAAGCTTGGGATTCATAAAATAATTAGAAAATGATGAGTTCTGAGTATCTATTACCTCTGGGGTTTCTTTTAAATCACTAAATATTTTTAAGGAAAGTTTTAGGTTCACAGCAAAATTACACAGAAAGTACAGAGATTTCCCAAATACCTGCCCTCCCCACACAGGTATAGCCTCCCCCACTTCCAGGTCAGAGTAGCATTTGTTACCATTCATGACCTGCCACTGATACATCATAATCACCCAAATTCCATCATTTATCACAGCGTTCACTCTTGCTTTACATTTTATGGGTTTTGGCAAATATTTGCTGACATGTATCCACCATTGTGGTATCATAGAAGAGTTCCCGTTACCTTTGTTTCCAGTATAAGTTGTTTAATTGTACATGTACATCATTTAATTTTTAATGTTGACTCTGTTTAACAACTTACCTGCAAAGTTCCTGAAATTTTAACAGCTGCTTCTCAGAGGCCAGTGAGTGCTGGCTTCAGCACATCCCTGCCATCGGGTCTCCTTGGAGAACCTGAGGTCCCCAGGCTCACCTGTAAGGCAATATCATCCCTTCCAGGCAAAGCTGGAGCTGCTCTAGGTAACTCTGAACTCAGAAGGCCCACCTCGTAACTGGGTGGGACTAGGTCTCACCTCTTCCATTTGCATCCCTCCCCATGGCAGGCTGGACTCTCTACCTGCCTCTTTCCAACAGAGCTGCAAGCCGCGAGGATCCTGTTAAGAGTGTCTAGTTAGGTACTGGCACAAGACCTGGGACCCCACCTGGGCAGCTGCACACCCGGGATTGCCACAAGGGCGGCTTCTCCAGGCTTTTATCCTGCAGGCTGTGGCTGTTCGAGTAACTGCTATCATGCCTTTGGATGGGAGGCCCAGAGAAGTTTACAATAAAAATCAAAGGCAATTTCCCAGTGAGGAGGAATCATTTTCACTGGAGATCCATCGCCTAAAGTTTCTTAGTCCGTGGGCTTAACTAGCACAGTTATTATTTACTGCCCTCCAGAGAGATTTGCCCAAAGTGTGCTGCCTTAACGAGACAGCCAGCCGGGTGCAGTGGCTCATGCCTGTAATCCCAACACTTTGGGAGGCCAAGGCAGGCAGATCACTTGAGGTCAGGAGTTCAAGACCAGCCTGGGCAACATGGCAAAACTCTGCTTCTACTGAAAACACAAAAATTAGCGGTCCATGGTGGTGGGCATCTGTAATCCCAGCTAATCAGGAGGCTCAGGCACGAGAATCGCTTGAACTTGGGAGGCGGAGGTTGCAGTGAGCCGAGATCACACTACCGCACTCCAGCCTGGGTGACAGAGTGAAACTCTATATCAAAAACAACAACAACAACAAACAAGCAAACAAAAAAGAGACAGTCACACTGAGCTTAACTTGGCTGGACCCATAAGAGAACCTCCCGAATGCTCTCATGTCCCAGGCCCCACAGGGCTGGAGACTGAGAATTCAAAGACAGCAGATCTCATAGCCTTTGGGGATGGGCAATTCCAGAACAGGGAGATTTGCCCCACCACAGCGGGAAGCACAGACGAGACACCGACCCAGACCAATCCTGAAATAAGAAAACTGTCCTGGAGAGAGAAACCTATTTACTTATTTAACAGGCAATCAGGTAGCACCTGCAACGTGTTATGTACTATTCTAAATAGTTTACAAATATTGACACATCCAAACCTCATACATAGGTGCTATTAAATCTGTTTTATAAATGAGTAACTGAAGCCTCAGAAGGGTATGTAACAGGATTTGAATCAGGCAGTCTGGATCCAGGGTCAGGGCTCCAAACTACGATGCTATCCTATCCATGAAGGCAGCAAAGAACACAGGGATTGACTTTCGGCTGGCATAGCAGCTGTGGGTGTAGGGAGATAGGCGGGAGTGATGAGAATTCAGACTGGAGTGGCCGGTGGGGGCCAGATTTTACACACACACACACACACACACCTGTGCACAATACATACACACCTGTGCACAGGACACACATGAACATGCACACACACACCTGTGCACAATACACACACACAACTGTGCACAGTACACACACATGGACATGCACACACACGTGCACAATACACACACATGAACATGCACACACACACCTGTGCACAATACACACGCATGAACATGCACACACACCTGTGCACAATACACACGCATGAACATGCACACACACCTGTGCACAATACACACGCATGAACATGCACACATGCACACACATACACATGCGCACAATCATGCATGTACATGCAAACACACAACTGTCCGTATGTATATACACATGAACACACACATACATGCGACATGAAACACATATCACGAGGTTTCTGCTTTAGAATACTCACTCTAGCGGTTCTTGGGGGAACGTGGGGAAGTTGCTTCTCTTTGGATCTCAGCTTCCCCATCTGAAAAATGGGGGACCTGATTTTACCGTAACGAATGGGAAAATTCTTTATAAACTGTGAAGCTAAAAGCATGAAAGCCGTGTTTTCCAAAGCCCACTTCTTGTCAAAAGAGTAAAATATGAAAATATGCAGCGCCCTATGTCAGCACAGAGTGTTGCTGGCAAACTGTGTGTGTGCATCTGTGTGTAGCAAATGAAGAAACTGGGTCCCAAAAAAGAATAAGAAGAATGTCTAGGAGCATCCAGTAAGTGTGTGTCTGATCTGGGATTTAAATCTGGGTCTTTTTTTTTTTTTTGAGACAGAATCTCACTCTGTCACCTAGGCTGGAGTGCAGTGGCACAATCTCCACTCACTGTAGCCTCCACCTCCTGGGTTTAAGCCATTCTCCTAACTCCGGCTCCCAAGTAGCTGGGATTACAGGTGCGTGCCACCACGCCTGACTAATTCTTGTATTTTTAGTAGAGACGGGGTTTCAACATGTTGACCAGGATGGTCTCGATCTCCTGACCTCATGATCCACCTGCCTTGGCCTTCCAAAGTGCTGGGATTACAGGCATGAGCCACCGCACCTGGCCTAAATCTGGGTCTTTTTGACAGAAGCCTTCATAGGGTACCTCCCTGATATCTCCAGTGTTTTTAAGCAAGAGCCAAGGTTAAAACAATTTTTCCCAGGCCACTTGTCTCCAGTGACCATGTGACCTACCCACTCCCAGGGCAGAGCTAGTAAACGCTTCCAGCAGGTCTCACAAGACAACAATCTGCAATCCATTAGCCACCGGCACCCTTTGCCCACTTCAAAATAAAGGGATGCGCGTTGTCCATAGCTTGACAAATGGTAAAATGCCCTTGGCCCTTTCCTTCTTCCTGCAGCCCTGCTTGTCTTTTCTGTTCCTACTTGCAGGAGAGCTTTTCCCCAGAGTGAGCATATTGACATCAGAACACGGGAGGCAGCTCAGCAGAGGCTTGGATACTGGGCCGTGGGTCTGGGTTCCATTCCTAGCTCCAACACTTCTAAGATATTAAATGGGCACAAACTAATTGTCTTTTAATAACCTATGAAAAACACCCAGCCCAGTGCCGGGGAAGAGGAAGCTCAATATGTGATGATCAGTGAAAAGTGTGGGGGGCAGGCGTGGAGCCACGGCCCTCTGTGGGGGGCCTCAGTGAGGGGAAACATCCCACCACCAGCAACGACTGTGGCAACTGCTATTAAGTGAGTATCTACTCTGTGCCCTGCTTTTCCGTGGAGCCCGCAGCCCTCGTAATGGCTCAGTGTGATTATCTCCATTTCCTGGAAGAGGAAACTGATGCTCAGAGAGGGGCTCTGTGAGTTTGGTGAGGTTGCAGAGCTGTGCAAAGGGGCAATGAAATTATCTTCACTCAACTTCCAAGAAACGGCTGCTGCGGGAGACAGAGCCAAAGAGGTGTCCTTGCAGTCCACAGGTCCCAATGCTTGGATGGTGACAAAATAGGACAGAACAGGGTCCATGAGTTTGGAAAGGTTAGTGGAGCCAGAAAGACCTGGGCTGGAGTCCTAGCTCTGCAACCTGACCAAATTCACAGAGCCTCTCTCTGAGCATCAGTTTCTTCTTCCAGGAAACGGAGATAATCACATTGACTTCTGAGCCGTTACGAGGGTTGCAGCCTCCATGGAAAGGCAGGGCCCAGAATAGGTGCTCAATTAATAACAGTTGCTACAGTCGTTGCTGTTGGTGGGACGTTTCCCCTCACAGAAGCAGGGAACCCACCCAGCCAGACCCCAGGAAAACTCCAGACTGCCTGCAGGGAAGAAAAGCTTCCAGCACCTCCCCTCCAGTCGGCCCTTGAGGCTTCGCTTACCTTTCTGAAAATTAAATTAAAATTCAACAGTAGCCCCATTGTGGCTTATGCATCGCTGGGCTTGCCAGCGAATAGTCTTTAATATCCACCGCTGACAGGAGGGAATTAGCTGCATTTTTTTGTTTGGGTTTTTATTTCTTGCTCCAACTTTCATTCTCCCCCACAGGGTGTAAGAGGGTGTTTAATCCCATCCCCAGAGCACTGGGCCATTCTTAAGTAGGATGGGCGGGCAGGCAGCCTTGGCCCCCAGGCAGAGCAAGGTGAGGGCCGGGTGGATGTGGGCGGAGGGCACCTTCTGTTGATCTTCCCCCGCCATCCAAGTTGGCCAACACAGGTTCCGCAGGCACAAGAGAATCAGTGCAGAATTATCACTAAGCCTCCGGATCATCATCCTCATTAGAGGTAACCGGAGCCCGGCTGGCCCGAACGCAGCTCTAAACCCCACTAAGACGGGACGAGCTCGGGAAGAATATGCTGAATGTAATTTAATAATCCTGGAAACAAGTCTGCATTCTTTTTTGTCTTTGGCCCAAAGGAGAGGTAATTCCCGATGCAGCCAGAGAAGTGGAACCATGCCGACTCAGAGAAAGGCCTGGATTGGGTGGATAAGAAGGGTTTGGTAGGATTTGGAGGCTCTGCTCAGCTTCTTCTGGATGAAATAACCTCCCATTCACCCACACCCAAATCAAGGCCTCTGCCAGCTCCTCAGAACCTTCCAGAACTTTCAAATGCACTAGAGAAAGGAGCCCTTTTCTCCAAGTTGCCAAAGCCTGCACTCGCATGGCACAGCAAGTGGAGAGGAGGCTGATTCCAACCCTACATCACCTTCGTCAGGGCAGCCTGAGGTAGAAGGCTCCCTGCCTCCCCTCCCTTGTAGCAGCCACCTCTGCAGATTGCCTCATTCTTCCCCACTGAAGCCTCACTCAGCAGATGGTTTCCTGAGCTCTGACCCTCTGCCATCCCCCATCTGCAAGCCTGCCTTGTCAGCTCACCACTCACCCAACCTCACCTGTATGCTCTCTCTGCTCCAGCCCCACCAGCTATCCCCACCTCCACCCACACACCAGGTGGTCCCAGCACAGGGATAACCTTAGATCCCATGCAAATGGTGCTTTGCAGCTTAGAAAACACTTCTGCATCCTTCACCGCTCTGGATTCTCCTGCAGCCCCATGAGAGAAGCAGGGTGGAATTATGATGCCTGTTTCTCAGATGGAAAAATGGAGACTCAGAGATGGGAAATGGCTTTACTCAAACCATATGGCCGCTCAGGACTAGGGCTGGACTGGGAACCCCGACCTTCTGGCTCTGAGTCCAGGCACCCGTCCTGCTTCCACCAAGGCTTTGGAGGCTGAATCGTGTCCCCCAGTCACACTCCCACCCCCTAAACTCATCTTCTGAAGTCCTAACCCCCAGGACTATATTTGGAGACAGTGTCTTTCAAGAGGTGTGTGTTTGTCCATTTTCATGCTGCTAATAGAGACATACCCGAGACTGGGTAATTTATAAAAAGAAGAGGTTTAATGGACTCACAGTTCCATGTGGCTGGGAAGACCTCACAATCATGGTGGAAGATGAAAGGCATGTCTTACATGGCGACAGGCAAGAGAAAGAATGAAAGCCAAGTGAAAGGGGAAACCCCTTATAAAACCGTCAGATCTCATGAGACTTATTCGCTAACCTAGAAAAGTATGGGAGAAATCAATCCCATGATTCAATTATCTCCCACAACACATGGGGATTACAGGAGTTACAATTCCAGATGAGATTTGGGTGGGGACACAGCTAAACCATAGCAAGGTGATTAAGCTAAAATGAAGTCATTCGAGTGGGCTTTAATCCAATCTGACTGTTGTCCTTATAAGAGGAGGAGATTAGGACAGGCAGACACACACACACACACACACACACACACACACACACACACCCCACCCCACATGAGGACACAGGGAGAAGGCGGCCACCTACAAGCCAAGGAGAGAGGCCTGAGAAGAAACCAGCCCTGCCGACACCTTGATTCTGACTTCCAGCCTCCGCAACTGTGAGCAAATGCATTTCTGCTGTTAAGTCTCCCCACTTCCACCCTGGGGCTGAGGTACTTTGTTAGGGAAGCTTTGGCAGACTAACGGAAAGGCCCTGCCCACTCAACCCCTAGCCCTCTGTGCAGCCTGCACTGTTCCCCCCACCCCCACCACCCTTGCCCGCTCTCAGCATCCCCTTGTTGCCCACCCAGTGGGACTGAGACCCAAGACTGTGGTGAGGCGTGTGTGTGAGAGCACTTTGGGATTCCTTGAGCCAACTTTTAGGATCTTTAGGATCTTCCTTCTCATGAACTTGTCTTGTCATCATACCTGATGCTATGATATCAGCTTTGTGTATTTCAGGAATACCAGAAATCCTTGCAACTGGGGAACTGGCTTTCGGAAGAATATTTTGTATATTTCTTACATAGCTTATTTGCACAAATGTACATGTGGACATACTTCATAAATCATTATAAAACCTAAGCACATCTATTGAAAATTAAATATATATGCCAACATGCATGTAACTGTATTTTCACCCTATTTATCAGCTAGCTTTTTTTTGAGACAGAGTCTCAGGCTGGAGTGCAGTGGTGAGATCTCAGTTCACTGCAGCCTCGAGCTCCTGGGATCCTTCCACCTAAGCCTCCGGAGTAGCTGGGACTGTAAGTGCATGCCACCATGTCCAAATACTGTTTGTACTTGTTGTGGAGACGGGGGTCTTGCTATGTTACCCAGGATGATCTTGAACTGCTGGGCTCAAGTAATCTACCCAGCTTGGCCTCCCAAAGTGCTGGGATTACAGGCATGTGTCTGTGCCCGGCCTTAAAATAGCTTTTTAGTCACCTGTATTTATCAGCAGAATGTGAACATACCAAAGAAAGGCATTTCCTCCTAATTTTCTTTTCCAGAAACCTGTAGAGATGCCACCCAAGGAGGGTAAACAACTATAACGTTGATCACATTCTGACCTTGATATTTGCAACATCTACCTTTAACATGTTTTGAGGCCTGCATGCTGCACCCTAATATTAGGCAGAAATCTTCAAAACCAGCTAGCCCACTTCCAGCAGCCCCTTTTCTCGAATCGTCCCTCTCATGTGGGTGTGTCCCCATGGCCCTGAGCACCCGGGGAAGAGTAAACAGCAGGTGCTTCATAAAGACTGATGCTGTTCCCTAGGCCTGTGTCTGGCCTGCCAGGTCACTTGAGCAACCCTGGGGATCGCCACTGGTGCCTCCAAGCAACAGCCCAAGGTGGAAGAGATGCCCTGGCTTCACCTGCCGCTTGCTCTTCCCTGCAGCATGCGAGCAAGCAGATGTCCTGGCCGGGCATGTGCATGCTGAGGTTGGCAGAGCAGAGGCCTCTGCAGACAGCAGTTGGGGGGTGGACAGGTCCAGCCTGCAGCCACAGCAGCTCTCAAAGGGCTTACCTGACTCGTATCCAGGTCAGAGGGGGCATCCCAGGCCGGCTGGGGCCACTCCTGGCCTCCGGACTGTAGGGGCTCAAGTAGAATCCTACCCAAGAGAAGTCAACAGAGCCACCTGGGCATTTAGATCTGGGCTGGCTGGCAGGGCTGCTGGGGAGAGCGACATAGTGGGAAGGGGCTCGCTCAGCTTGAGGAGCAGGACAGGCTTGGCAATGGAGCCATGTCTTCAAAGAAACCCTGAGGGTAATCGAGAGCCCCCCGTACACAGGCGTGAGCCATGTACTTGGTGCTATCTGAGCAGCAGCCTCGCCTCTGGGCTCCTGAAGCCCTGGGATTGGGGCCGGGGCCTGGCTCCCTGCAGACGAGCTGTGACAGTGCCAGAGCCCCTCCTCTCCAGGCCCCCAGGAGAGGCAGGGAAACAGAACCAGTGCCCCGCCCTCTACCTGGGCTTGTGATCCCAGCAACCCGAGTGGATTGGTGAGGTCTGTGGGAGGCTGTGGAGGGCAGTCACTCAGGGAACAGCAGGACAGCCACCCTCCTGAGGGCGGACACAAGAAACCTCCTCTGAAGGAAGCTGGTTTCTCTGTAGCTACCCCAGCTGTTCAGAAAGCTCATTGGACCTGGTTTTGAAAATAAAACACAGTTAAAACCCTGGGAGGACTTACTGTGCACTGTGGATTACTCAGGCTCTGGTACCAAAGCATGAGAATCAGCCACCTGCCATGTCGGAAAGAACAGGATGGGGAATGGGGTGAAAAGCCCAAAGGCATTGGCGGCTCAAAGGCCCCCGGCCCGCGCTTTGGACCAGTCTTCACAGAGGTTGAGAAAGCCGAGACAGAGCACTCTCCCAAACCCTTCGGTGTTGGAGATAAATTTTTCCTACTCTGCAGAGACTCCTTGCTTACCCCAAGTTGAGCCGCTTATGTGCTAATGAAGAGATGAGGAGATGGTCACTGCCGACTCAATTCCTCTGAGCAGTGACAGTTCTGCAGTGGTGGCTGGCATGACTATTTTGATGAGCACTTTGAGTTTTGAACCATCTTTATTTCCTGAACCTCAGGGTCTCAGCAATAGCTGTGCTCGCTTAGAATTTAGGACCAAGCAGCGGACCAAGAACGTGCTGCCGGTGAGGGACCCCGAGCCCTGGCAGCGCCCGGGCCCTGGCGAACCGGCTCTCTCTAACAGCGGCATCTGTCCTGCAGACCCGCGTGCCCTTCCTTCACACACAACCTGTGGCCATACCTGAGCCAGATATACAAAACTGAGCCACAGACTATTGAATTAAGCCGCCCTGGTGTGGCTGTCTTGGCAGTGAGTTCCTCCGTGATCCTAATCAGCTATAATCAAATCTGGAGAGTGGCTGGAATGCTGATACCTTCCTCCCCCTGTGTCCTCCTGGGCCGACGCAGGTGAGCACTTCCCCCACTTGTCAGGTCCCTGCAGCTCCAGTCCATAGCAGCCTTGTGTTTCAGCAAGGGGGTCCCCCAAATGCAGTCAGTCAAGCAATACCCTTTTGTGTGTAGACGGAAGAGACCGTCCTAACCAAGAGTGAGGCTTCGTGTCTGGTGGGATGAGGGCAAGGGGGCAGGATAGACTGGATTCTGCCCAGCCCTGCGAGGAAGGTGCTCCAGGTGGTCTCCAAATGAGACCTGTTTGTACCCCCAACAGAATGTGTTCATTTGCTTCTTCACTAAATAAATGGGGCTTGCACACCTACCATGGGTGCAGCAGGAATAAGATGAGGCCCTGGATCTCCAAGGGCCCATAGTCCAGGGGTGGCAGCTCTCCAGCTCCCAGTTGCAGGTACATTACAGCATGTGTGTTATAAATGTGCTGCGGAAGCAGTCAGGACACCCAAACCAGCCTGGGTGAGGTGGTGGCTGGGAGGACTTCCTGGAAGAAGCTACATGCCAGATGACTCAGAAGCAAGGAAGTGAGGGGTGAGTTTTTGTTTTAAGAGCGCCAACTCAAGGGCCTACAAGGAGTCCTAGTAGGAGGATTTGAATTGGAACCAGATGCTTGAGAATCAGAAGTCACACTCTTGGGCATAGGTGGAAGGAAGAAGGAAGGAAGGGAGGGAGGAAGGGAGGGAGGGACAGAGGGAGGGAGGGAGGGAGGAATTCACAGCTCCACTTCCAGATCTCACAAGGAGAGTGGCTCCCTCCTTGTCAGAAATGGGGACACAAGGAGTATGAGGAGGTGGCGTGGAGGGAAAAGCTCAGTCAGACTCCAGCTGTGTGAGTGGGTTCCCAGACACAGCCAGAAACGGTACAGGTCTTCATGTGCTCTGCATGACGCTGAGCTCCCTGTGGTGGTGCTGGTGGCAGAGGCTGGGCTGGCTCATGCTTCACACTTGACAGTGGCCTGGAGAGCTCCCTAGGCGTGACACAAGCTGTGTCCCAGAGCTTCAGCCATGAAGCCACACATTGCCTTCAGAGAACATAACACCAGGAGCTCATCCTGTAGAGGGAGGAGGCAGGCGAGAAACAGGGAAACACAAAACCTAACAGGCAAACAAGATAAACTCGGAGTTTGAAGTGCTCCAAACGTAATAAAGCAAGATGGAATGAAGAACGTGAATAGGGAGGCCACAGAGGCTGAATAAATGGATGGATGGATGGATGGATGGATGGATGGACATTACTAATTGAATCGAAGTATGAGCCATACATTTCCTGGCACCTGCTAACTCTGATTGAGGCCATGCAGTGGAGCGGTTGGAAGACCAGACTCGGGGTTCACCATTGTGCCTTGTTCTGACCCTGCCACTAACGCTCTGGGTTCCACAGGACAAGGCTTCACATCCTTGTGCCTCGGTTTTCTCATCTGTGAAATGGAGGTGGTCATAGCACCTACCTCACAAGGTCAGTCCCTGTGTATGCTCACTATATAAATAGCTTAGAGGAGCCTGGCTGTGCAGAGTGACACGAAGGTGCTGTGCTGTGCCTGCTGATGGTGCCCTGGGTTGAGAAGGATTCTGAGGCTACAGTGGGCCCCATGCGCAGGGGCCAGGGGAGCGGGAACGTGCTCTCTGAATCCTCATCTGGGTCCAGTCCACCTCCACGGACTCCGCTCTGAGCTTCCGGAGGTGGGAAGCTCTGGAGTCACCTGGTCCTGGCTGTGCCACTGCCGACCTCCCGGCTTTCCTCTCGGTCTCTTTCATTCATTCTTTCCTTGGACCACAGTGAGCAGCAGTGGGAGGTCTGGGCAAAGGCAGTGGCTATGGGTCAGAGGGGAGGGATGGGAGAGCTGCCGGCCGAGGCTGCCCTTTCACATCTGCAAGGGGCGTGAGAGAAAGGCCAGTCACAGGACGCTGGCTTGGGAGTCACAGCCCGTCCATCCCCAACCCCTGGGGCCCCTCTGAGGACTTCTAAGGCAGAGGCGAACTGTCCTGAAACCATCAGGGGAGGGGCCTTCTGAGGATCTCCATCCACAGCAGTCTGGAATTGGGGGTCTGAGATTTCTGAGGGGAAGGCCGATTCTTGCCCTGACTGAGGAAGCTCTGAGGGCAGAGGTGGGCAGTCAGGGAGGGGTGGTGGTCAGGGATAAAGAGTGGCTCAGCGCTGTTGAGGGAGAGTGACCCAAAGCCACCTTGCACTTCAAACCCAGAACCGCCACCCACTTGCTGCAATGCCAGGCTGGCATGTGTCTTGAAGCCTCCGCCTCCCTGACTCCAAGAGGGAGCGGTGACCACGGGGGCTGTTGGTGCTGGTCAGGCAGGGCAGGCAGAATTAGGGGCTAGAGGATCAGTGGGAGCTGGGGGAGGGCAGGCTGTCCCTGCTCCCATAGACGCTGATGGGGCCTGGAGGCCTGGTGAGCACCTCAGAAGGACCCCCATGCACCCCAGGTTGAGCTCTCTGGAGGCCCCATGAGTCCCCAGTTCCCTCGGCCTGTAACACCCTCTCTAACTCCTGTCCCTTCCTTCCCCTGGTGACACCAGGCCTCTCCCTCTCCTGGAGCACACCTTCTCTGCCTTCCACCCAGAGTGCCAGACCCTCTCCACCCTTCTCTGCCCCACTCAAGCCTCGTTTCTTCCCGGCAGGCTTCTAACCACCCAACCACCTTCCTGCCCCCCACCCCCGTGAATGTGCCCATCACCCTCCCTTCCCCACCTTCCTTATGTAGTCAACTCCCCTCCTCCTTTAAAGGACAAGTTCCAAGGTCACAGTGGAGCCACGGGTCCCTTAGCTTGGGCATCTGGACCCCATTGTTGGCATTGCAGTCCCGCAGCACCTGCCGCTACACTGCTCTGTCACCAGCATTAGAGTTCAGCGCTGGCTCTTCTGCCGCCAAGCCCATGTGACCTCTGAGCCTGACCTGTACGACGGGCATGGGAATGCCAGCACCTCCCTCCTATGAGGATTCACTGTGATAAACGACCCAGCCCTGTGGCCGACCTGTGGTAAGTGCTTGTTGATGACCTCACGGGTTACTAGATTGCAGTATTTATCACTTACTCACATACTGGTGGCCTGTGCCTAGCGCAGTACCACAGGATCCCCGGAGGACCGCCGCAGCACCCACGCTCTCATGGGTCTCATGCAGGGAACTTGGAACTGCTTTCTCCTGTGCTAGAGTAAATCCTGAAAGGTCATTTTGGATCCTCTCCCCTCTCTCTGAGACAAGCAGACCGGGGAGTGTTTATTCCCATTTTACAAAAAACACAAAATGCAGGCTCAGCGAGCTCAGGTCGCTTGCCCAAGGTCATAGAGCTCCAATCAGCAGAGCCAGGGCTCACATGCAGGCTCCCCGAGGCTCCCAAGCCTGGGGCCTTTTCCTCCATGCTCTCGCAGCCTTACATTTCACCTGAAAAGGCCTCGGCAGTCAAAATACAGGGCGGACGCTGACAAGCCCGGTGCTGATTGCAGTGCCTGTAGTGGGAAGAGAGCCTCTCTCCATTTCAGAGTAACCCAGCCTATTCTGCAAGTGAGGAAGGCACATCCAGGGAGGCTGTGCCATCCTCGATGGAGTCCTGGCCAGGAGCTTCTGCAAAACCCGCATCTGTCCCTTGTTTTAAGACCATCATCACACCCAGGTCTTAAAACCCACCAACCGCAAAGCAAGGCTCAGCAAAGGGTAGCAGGGGCGTGTGTGGGGGCGGGGTCTATGTGTAGATGTGGGTGTGATATGTGTGGCGTGTGTTTGTTGTGTATGTGAGTGGCATAGGTGTGGTGTTTATTTACTGAGACAGAGTTTCACTCTTGCTGCCCAGGCTCCTGCCTTAGCCTCCCTAGTAGCTGGGACTACAAGTGCCCACCACTACATCTGATTAATTATTATTATTTTTTTTTTAGGAGAGATGCGGTTTCGCCATGTTGGCCAGGCAGATCTTGAACTCCTGACCTCAGGGGATCCACCCTCCTCAGCCTCCCAGGTGTGGTGTTTGAAAGTTGTGCATGCACATGATGTGTGGGTGTGGTGTGTGTGATGTGTGTGATTTGTGTGGTGTGTGGGTATCTACGTTTGTGTTGTGTGTACATATATGTGAGTGTGTGATGTGTGTATGGTGTGTATATGTGTGTGTGATGTGTGTATGTATATATGTGGTGTGTGTAGATGTGTACGTGGGTGTGTGGTGTGTGGGGGTGTGTATGTGTGTGATGTTTGTAGTGTGTGTGGTTTGTGTGGGTGTGTATGTGTGTGATGTGCGTGTGTATGAGGGTGCATGTCTGTGTAGGTGTGTGGCATGTATAATGTGTGCATATGTGTATGGAATGTATATGGGGGTGTCTGCATGTGTGTGGCATGTGGGGGTGTGTTTGTGGTGTGTGGATGTGTATGTGTTTGTGTTGTGTGGAGGAGTGATGTGTATGGCAAGTGTGGGTGTGAATGTGTGTGTACATGTGTGTGGTATGTGGTGTGTGGGGGTGATGTGTGTGGTATGTATATGTGTGTGGTGTGACGTGTTTGATGTGTGTAGGTGTGCATGTATGTGTATGTGGTGTGCGTGTATGTACACACATGTGGAGTGTGGGTGTGTACTGTGTATGTATTGAGTATAGGTGTGTATGTGTGTGGGTGTGTGCATGTGTGTGTGGTGTGAGTGGATGTGTATGTGTTTGTTGTGTGTGTACTATGTACATGTGTGTGGTGGGTGGGGTGGGGGTGTACATGTGTGGTGTGTGTGTAGTGCGTATGTGTGTGTATGTTTGGGGGTGTGTATGTGTGTGGTGTGGGTGTGTAGTGTGTGTATATGTGTGTGTGGTGTGTGAGTGTATGTGTATGTTGCATGTGGGTGTGTATGTGTGTGATGTGTGTGGTGTGGGTGTGTACATTTGTCATGGCATGTGTAGGTGTGTACGTCTGTGGTGTGTGGGTGTGTATGTGTGTGGTGTGTGTGTATGTGTGTGTGGTGCATGGGAGTGTGCACATATGTGCGTGGTGTCTTGTATAGTGCGTTGGTATGTGGGTGTGTATGTGTGTGCATGAGATGTGTGATAGATGTGTGATGTGTACACATATGTGATATGTATGGTATGTGTGAGTGTGTATATGTGTTTGTGGTGTGTGTGAGGTTGTATGTGTGTGGTGTGTATGTGTGGTATGTGTGGCATGTACAGTGTGTTTGTGGTGTGTGACAGTGTGTGTGGTGTGTGCGTTTGTGATATGTGGTGTGTGGTGCATGGGGGTGTGTACATGTGTGTGGTGTGGGGTGGTATGCACATGTGTGTGTGTTGTGTGCAGTTCCTGTGTGTAGTATGGTGTGTGGGTGTGTACATGTGTGAGATGTGTGGTGTGTACATGTGTGTGGTGTGTACATTTATGTGATGTGTATGGTACGTGGTGTGTGCGGATGTGTATATGTGTGTGTGGTCTGTGTTTGTGGTATGTGGTGTGTGAGGGTGTGTATGTGTATATGTATGAGGTGTGTTTGTGGTGTGTGATGTGCGTGGTGTGTGGAGATGTGTATGTGTATGACTTGTATGCATGTTGGCCTGTGTATGTGTGTTGTGTGTGTGGGTGTGTACGTGTGTGGTATAGTCGTGCGTGTGGGTGTGTATGTGTGTGGTGTGTGTGGATGTGTAGTGTGTGTGGTGTGTGTACACATTCATGCAAGCATACATCTCCACGCCTGTCGCTCAGTGCTTTTCTGCTAACGGTGACAGGGTCAGGGAGGAATTTTCTGTGACTAATTAGGTTTTAACTTGCCAGAGAGAAAGTGGACATTGGCAGCCTATTGTATAAGAGTGAAACAAAGTTTGAACTAGAGTGAACTTAATTTCCTTTGCACTGAAAGGAAAGAAAGATTAATGAAATATCCCCAAATCCATCCTGTTAGTTTTTATTAAATCAGCAAATGAAATTTAACCTCCAATTCTGTTATAACGTCCTTTCCTGCAGATTGGGTTTCAGCGAGCCTAAGTGAAATAGACACACTCCCTCTAGAACAACATTTCGGTATGAAAATTGCATTATTGCCATCAACATCAGGTTACCTGAGGAACAAGCCACTTAGAAAACAATTAATTCCACAAAAGGCAGAATGACACATACATTGCCTCGAATTTGCAGGAGCCACAGCGTTCTGATCACAATATTTGTGAAGATCACTTCTTAGCTCTTTGCTAATGCCAATAAAAACCCAGGTGAATTCTGTCATAGCAGTGGAAATACTTTTATCTTCAAACAGGGGTGAGAAAAGGGAGGGAAGAGAAGGATTATCTGCCATGCACCTACTTACTATGCGCCAGGCGCTGGCTCTCTCCCGTGTGTTGTTCTCATAATGCCTAAAGTTATCAATACTTACATGTCACAAGGATGAAGAAACAGAGGCTTAGGAAAGCAAAGTGCATGCTAAGGTCAAAGAGCTGCTATTCAAGCCCATTCACTAACATGCAGCCATTTCCTGGCTTTCTAGCAAGGAGATGTGTGTGGTGCTTTATTCGTTCAATGGACAAACGCTGGCCAGCAGAGCGTCGCTCTGGGCTGGGTACTCTGATGGTCTTGGGAACCCCAAGCCTCCACGTTCATTCCTCATTTCATTTGACCCTTGCTGCAGCCCCATGAGAGGGGGTGCTAATACCGTTTAAAGAGTTTCAGAGGAGGGTGGGGTGGTGACTGGTCCAGGGTCACAGAGAGTTAGTGAGGGGGATGGAGCTGACAGCCAGGGCTTCGGCCTGTGAGTCCAGGGTATCCAGGGCCACTCAATGTCCCCATGCTCATATGTTCTGCAGGCACCGTGGTAAGGAGGGGTGCAGAACACTCAGGTCAGCCTCGATAGTGGTTTTCAAGTGAGTTACAGAAAATCTGTCTTTGTCTCTGTTTTCTGGGGATTTGGGCTGAGGAGCCGTCACTGGGCAGGGGTGGGAGCCTCGCTTCCTCTGGGCCTGGGAGAACCTACCAGATTCAGATCTCAGCTCAGAAAAGGGTTGCATCAGTCAGAGCTGCCTTAGGGAGAGAAGAGTTTCTTGTCCCTGGGGGAAATGAAATGGAGACAAAGGTACCACTTGTCGGGGAGGCAGTGATGGGGACGCAGCTCATGTTCCTGACATTCGACGACTCTGTACCTTAGGCTACTTCATGTCCACAACTTCTCTGGAGGTCGCTTCCGTGAGCCTGAGGGTGCTGGCACAGTGCAGTCTGGAGTTCATTCAGGAGACTCTGCAACTGAGAAAGAATGCTTCTCACTTGCCTTCCACCGGGGATGGAGAGGAGGCTGGGCTGGAGTATGAACCCTGCCCTCCCACCTACTCCCTGGGAGCCTTGGCCATCTCATCTGGGAACTGGGGACAAGGTTTGGTCCATCCTTCCTCACTGGGCTTTGTCAGGCTTAAATGAGAGGGTGAGTGTAAGCACTTAGCACAGTCTCACAGTAGTTGCTCAATAAATGTGAACTGTGATTATTGGCCAGTCGTTAAGATTTTCTTCAAAGCATGAAAATTCATGCAAACTCCTGAGCTGGAATCTAGGATGTGAATTCCTTGCTGGAAGGACTCCAGAGGGTCTAGGAACGCCCATCAGAGTGGAAATTCACATGGGACCCTGCAGGTTTCCAAGTGCCCACATTTTGGGCCCCATTGAAACCCTATTAGCTACATAAAATATTCAAAGCAATAGCCAAGAGGGAGGCCCCTTTGCGAAGGTTCCCCAAGCTTGTCCTCTGGAATTGATTACTTGAATCCTTTCAGAAAAGCAGAAATAAAACGATGCCAGGGCGGATGGACAGGCTGTGGATCGGCTCATGTTTCTAATCCAGTGCCCCCTTTCCCCCTCCCACCCTGGAACAAAGTCTTCTCCAGTTTTTAGTAAACTTAACTTGACAATCATCAAAGGGAATCAAACAGTGCAGAAACCAAGCCTCTAAAAGATGTCAGAAGAAGTCAGAATCGGTAGAAATCTACTATGCGTCCCACCCACCCCCTCCCCTGAATTAGTATTTAAATCTTTTAGGAACAGGCTGGAGGGGCTGGGTGGTTTAACTTGCTGGCGAGAATGCATTTAAGAAGGACAGTCCTGTTTATTTTGGGTATTACCTTCTCACCTCTTTAGTGTAATCCCCCCAAGACTTAATCCGAGGGTTATTGGGAAGACACCAATTAGCAGCCACGGCTCCTCATCCCAAATCCTCCAATCCGAGGGAGAAACCCCTGGAAGGGAGATAATTAGCTGAAGATGCTGCCCTCGAATCTGCAGGCTGAGGAGTGGGAGCTGGCCCCCAGACCACCAACAGACTGAGGGACTCTTAACAGCCTGCCCCAGCATGTGTCCCCAAACATACTCTTGCTTTATCAGAAGGGCCTCTGCCAGCTAAGTAGATTTTCCCCACCTCCCCTGCTCCTAAATAACCCCAGCTGCGGACTTCTCTCTGCACAATGCCTCTTTACAGCACAAAGACATAACACAGACTCGGTGGAGGTGCATCTGCAACGTCCGGGCACAGCTGGCTTGCTGAGGCCACACCGCGCTAAGGGCTTCACCTCCTCTGGTCACGTACAGTACAGTGGGACCAGGTTCTTGGGTCCAGGTCCTACTGAGGATGGGGGGCCGGGAGGCACAATTCATCGTCATTGATTGTCTCTCACATGGCAAGCCCTGAGCTGGGCAATGTATAAACGTAATGAAATTTCATGTGAAGACCCCCTCTCACACCTCTGCAGCTGCAGCTGACCGCCTCCCTCTATTTGGATGCCCTCAGAGGGACGGGGCAATGCAGCGTGGTCACTCACAGCGGGAGAGCACCCAGCTCAGCCGGGACAGGGAAACTGGTGCATAAAGGTGGGGCATTTGCACACGTCCTGGCTTGCACACCTCCTGCCTGCCTGTGCCTCTCCAAGCTGGAGATTCCTCATGGCCAAATAGCAGTGGATGGATGGGTGCACTGGGACTCCCAGGAGTGCAGAGGCTGTCCCTTCCTGGGCTCCATTGCCATGCCTAGAAGGGACTCTTTGGAGACAGCAACTCTGCTGCTGTTTTCTTTTCTTTTTTATTTTATTTTCTCTTCTCTTTCTTTTCCTTCCTTTCCTCTTTTCTTCTCTTCCTTTCTTTTGTTTTTTTCTTTTTTGAGATAAAGTCTTGCTTGCTCTGTTGCACCCAGGCTGGAGGGCAGTGGCACAATCTTGCAATCTTGGCTCACTGCAACTTCTGCCTCCCGGGTTCAAGCTATTCTTCCACCTCATTCTCCCAAGTAGCTGGGATTACAGGCACCCACCACTACTCCTGGTTAATCTTTTTGTATTTTTAGTAGAGACGGGGTTTTACCATATTGGCCAGACTGGTCTCAAACTCCTGATCTCAGGTGATCCATCCATCTTGGCCTCCCAAAGTGCTGGGGTTACAGGCGTGAGCCACCGCACCTAGCCTACTGCGATTTTCTTTGTGCAACAAAACAGAATGTCCCCAGCCTGCTTTGGGTTGAGCAATCTTCTCTCTGGCCATGATCCTGAGGGACTGGTCTGCTGGAAACCACATGGCCAGCTGAAACGGATGCAGGTCAGAGCTGGGCCCCAAAATGTTGTCTTTGCCAGACATGGCCAGGTGAGGGAGATAGGTCACCTAACATCTCTGACCACTGTTCCCCCATCTGTCAAGCTGAATGATAACCTGGCTGGTACATGAGTGGGACTCAGTGAAGGAGTTTTTTTCACTCTTCTGTGAGTCAAGGTCAATACATGTTCTGGAAAGGTTTTAACAGAAAGGTCTGGGGTGACAGTTTCTTGGTCTGATGGAGAAACAGTCCACCCACCTTCCGAACCGCTTTCTGATCTTGGAAAAAGTGATCGGCCCCACATTACACACACATACTGGGTTCTGGAAAGGGGGCCTTGAAATGTTTCAAAGCTAAATGTCCCCTGGAGGCTAAACCTGAGTCTGGGACCTGCCTCAAGGCTGCTTGCCCTGTGACCTTAGGTGAGGCACTGACCTTCTCTTCTCTGATTCGCAGGAGGCAGCCCTGGGCTAATGCCCCACACTTCCAGTGGGCCCAGAGGAGCAGGTCCACACACACGGTGAGACCATGAGGCCGTTATCAGCAACAGCGGCTTCATACAGCAGGGTGAGGTCAATGGGGCAGAGACAGAAGCTTACTGGTGTGTGCAAAGGTTCAGTACTGCACATGGGACAAGGCCAGGGCCACACGGCCCGAGCAGTAGATGCTGTGACCTCAGCCATGTCACACTCTCCAGGCCTTCATCCTCTCAAGTTTCCATGAGGGCATTCAATGGGACAGTCCCACTCTGGAATCTGTTTTGCAGGTGGTGGGACTGTGTCCTGCCAGTGTCTGGGGTTGTCATGTAAGGACAGGCATCCTTGAGTTGGAAGATTGATTCTGCAGGTTTTAAGTGGGCCTCTCTCTCAAACAGGTAGAGCTTGGGCTTCACTCATTCATGGAATTTCTACTGAGGATGTATGTCAAGAACAAACTTATAAGGGAATTGTTCTAGAAAGCAGACTGGCCATGGCTTCTGGGCCAGCAACCAGGGCGAGATGAGCTCTCAGGAGCTGCCTCGAGCAGCTCATCCCATGATACAACCTTAACTGTGTGGCCGATTATCTGCTCTCCTGCAGGAAGCTTTCTTGTATTTCACGGGACATGCCTGGGCCCACTCTGTGGGAAGGTGGCATGGAGCTGCAGAGAGAGGCAGGACTTCACAGCCTGGCAGCCCGGGGCAGATCCCAGCTGCACCCCTTGCCCATTGTGCCTGAACTTGGGCCAGACCCTTAGCCTCTCTGAGCCTCAGTTTTCTCCCTGCACCCTGGGGATCATGACCTCCACCTCTCAGGTTGTTTGGAAGACTGGAGGGCAGAAGATGCAAAGTAAGAGCACCTGCAGAAAGGAGAAGAAGGGGCCCCATCGCTAACTTTCCCTTCCAACCCGCCACCGAGGCATCGGCTCTCCTGTTCTCCTCCATCTTCTCAGGAGAACTGAGCAGGTTTGACCTTGGGCGTAGCAGAGACAAGCACTAAGCTGTCCCTTTAGTCACTGCCTCTTGTATTCATTGAGTGGCTATTACTGACCCACTGACTGTCTAGTGCCAGGTCCTGGGGATAGAGAAACAGAGAAGCCCCACGCCTTGCTTTCAAACGCTTACTCTCTAGAGAGGACAGGGACGTCGGCAGCCACAGAGTGTGCAGGTGATGGGGGATACCCATAATCAGAGCCCACAGCAGCACAGGGAGGGGCATCCACGCTCGCCCTTCTATAAGTGGTGGGCTTGGGTGTCAGGATCTGAGGAACCTCTCCACCTGCTGAATGGAGAGCAGTAGCCAAGAGGAATTCCCCTGAGTATGTGCTTGGGGATCTTTGCCTAAGTTAATGCTGCATGCAGATGGAAGGGTCCTCGACACCTCACCCTGCCACTCTCTTACAGATAGCCTCAACCTCCCGCATGGGTATTCCCAAGCCATGACCCCACACTCTAGGACACACCGTAAGCCCCAGCAATGCACAAACTGTGCACCTCATATGAAGGCTATCCTCCTCTGCCCCCTGGCTAGTGTTTGGTGGGAGCCCAGAGAAGACCCCAAGATGTTCCACCAGAACCCTCAACATATGTACCCCCAAGAAAGGCACTTCTAAAGGCAGATACCACTTCATAATCCCCCTCAAACCTCCCCTCTCCTGCTGCCTTCCAGCTTTCCTCCTTCCGCCTGCACGGGTGTGCGTGCACACACACACACACAGACACACACATAGAGATGCAGAGACACACACAGACACATACACGCAGAGACACACAAACACAGAGACACAGACACATACACATAGAGATACATGCACAGAGATGCAGACACACAGACACATACAGAGACACACAAACATACACACAGAGTCACACATACGAACAGATACACACAGACACATTCACACAGAGACACACACACATGCAGAGACACACATACAGACACACACAGATACACACATACAGAGACTCAGAGGTACACACAGACATATACACACAGAGACATACAAACATACACACAGAAACACACATATGCACAGAGACACAGAGACACACACAGGCACACAGACACAAACATACACACAGAACCACACAGACACATACGTAGACACACACAAACACTGTCTCACACACACGCACACGCCTCCCCTTTCAGCAGTCTGTCGTTCACGATTGAGTGTTCTTTCACAGAAAAAGGGAATTTTAGAAGAAAGGGCTGAGATTGCCTATGGATGGCTGGGTAACTCCTGGTGAGTCACCAAACCTCAGAAAGACAGCGCATGAAGCTGTCTGCCAAGGAGGTGGAGAACCGGCCCCCAGAGGCTCATCCGATCCTTTCCCTCTCTCCTCTGCAAAGAAATATCAGGGAAAGGGCAGTGGGGTGAATTATGTGAATAGATGTGGTATTTTATGAAATACAAGAAGAAAAATGCTCTAAAACCCATAATCATAAACACAGCATATGGAAAAAGGAAAGCACTAGTTTTGAGTAAGAAGCGACTTTTATCTGCTCCCACTCCCTCCCCTTTCTGGTCAATATTAGATACATAATCAGGGAAATGCTTAAATTTCACCAAAGGTTTGCTTGAGTTGGAAGCTTGATTTTTTTTTTTTAGAAGAAATTCCCCACCATCCATTCTACTGCAAGAAGGATTTTCTTTCTCAAGTGCTTTCACCTGTCAAAAGCCCTCTGTCCAGAAACTTACCAGATCCTCCACTCTCTCACTCTGCAAGGCAGAGGGGAGAGAAGGCTGCACTGAGTGAGTGTCTACCACGAACTGGGCCCAGACACAGACATCTGGCATCTCCTGCCAGCCTCTTGGAGGGGCTGTGAGGATGGCAGGCTGCCCATGGGCTCTCTGGTCCAGAGAGGCAGTGAGCCTGGCTGAGGGGCACCAGCTAGGAAATAGCAAAGCCAGATTCTGTACATCCCCAAAGCCCAAGACCCCTCCCTACCTGTCCAGGGTTCTCCATCCGAGTATGTGTGCACCCTGTCGAAAGCAGAGAAATGGGATACGGGATGTTTTCCCCACAACAAAGCCAGGTTCCTGCTCTCATGCCCTCGTGCTTCTCTATTTGTTATTCTGCTCCTGCATGCAGCCACGAGAAAACACTACTTGGTCACATTTTTCTATTTGACATATTCCCTCCCTCTCTTTCTCCCTCTCTCCCTTCCTTCTTTCTTCCTTTTCTTTACTCCTCCCTCCCTTCTTCTCTCCCGTTCCCTCCCTCTCTTCCTCCCCTTTTCCCTCATTTCACTCGGGTATATGCTAAGAGCAGAATTGCTAGGTCATGATGTATAGGACGCTTTTATTGATTACTGTTATTTTTATTTCAGTAGTGATAGACATTATTATAAAAAGTTAAATAAAGACAGATTAGGTTGGGCGCAGTGACTCAGGTCTGTAATCCTAGCACTTTGGGGAAGCTGAGGCAGGTGGATCACCTGAAGTCAGGAGTTTGAGACCAGCCTGGCCAACATGGCGAAACCCCGTCTCTACTAAAAATGCAATAATTAGGTGTGGTGGCATGCATCTGTGATCCCAGCTACTCGGGAGGCTGAGGCACGAGAATCACTTGAACACAGGACGTGCGGCTGCAATGAGCTGAGTTCACACCATTGCACTCCAGCCTGGATGACGCAGCAAGACTCTGTCTCAAAAGGAAAAAAATAAAAATTAAGCCCCACCTCCCCTAGACCCATCCTCCCTGGATATAATCTAATATGCTTCTCTGCATGTTTATACAACATGCATGTACACATGTACAACACATAGGGTGTTTTTGCATTTCTTTCTTTTTCTTTTTCAAAAACAAAATAAAATCACTCTCAATCACTACTTGGTGACTTGCCTTTTTTTGCTTAAACTTTGCATATGTTGGCCATTACCAGACTGATCGACACACGTCCACTCATTCTGTTCAATAGCTGTATAACGTCCCAGACTGTGGACACACAATTATTTCTTCAATCAGCATCCTCCTTTGATGGAGGTAATTTCCAGGTTTTTCATCTTGACACACAGTTGTATGATGAAAATATTGAGACAGATGTCATTTAGTACTGCTGGGGCTTTTTCTTGTGAAGCAGATCACCAGCATTGTCATTTCTGGACCAAAGGGTATGTGTGTTTTAAAATGTAATCAGTCCAGGCCAGACACAAAGGACAAATCCTGTATGAGCAGCTAGCCTAGCCCAGTTGATAGAGACAGAAAGTAGAAAAGTGTTTGGCAGGGGCTGGGAGCAGACAGGAATGGGGAGTTGGTGTTTAATGGGCACAGAGCGGGCCGGGTATGGTGGCTCAAGCCTGTAATCCCAGCACTTTGGGAGGCCGAGGCCGGTGGATCTCGAGGTCAAGAGATCGAGACCATCCTGATCAACATGGTGAAACCCCGTCCCTACTAAAAATACAAAAAATTAGCTGGGCATAGTGGTGCGTGCCTGTAATCCCAGCTACTCGGGAGGCTGAGGCAGGAGAATTGCCTGAACCCAGGAGGCGGAGGTTGCAGTGAGCCGAGATCACGCCATTGCACTCCAGCCTGGGTAACAAGGGTGAAACTCCATCTCAAAGAAAAAAAAAAGGGCACAGAGCTTCTATTTGGGAAGATGAGAACGTTCTGGAGATGGACAGGCTGCGTAGCAGTGTGAACACACTTCATGCTGCCGAATCATACACTTAAAAATGGTTACAACTGTAAATTTTGTCTTGTGTATATTTTACCACAATACAAAATTTAATAAAAAAAATAAACATTTAACATATTCAGCGATGACTTTCTTTTTTTAATTATTTTCATTTATGAGATGGAGTCTCACTCTGTTGCCCAGGCTGGAGTGCAGTAATGTGATTTTGGCTCACTGCAACCACCGCCTCCTGGGTTCAAGCAATTCTCATACCTCAGCGTCCCAAGTAGCTGGGATTACAGGTACATGCCACCATGCAGGGCTAATTTTCTGTGTTTTTTTGTAGAGACAAGATTTCACCATGTTGGCCAGGCTGGTCTCGAACTCCTGACCTCGAGTGATCCACCCGCCATGGTTTCCCAAAATGTTAGGATTACAGGTGTGAGTGACCACATCCAGCCCCAGCAATGACTTTCTAAAACCATTTCTTTACTGAATTTAGCAGATGCTGTGGTGTCCCAGCCCCGTCTCTCAGCACCACACCTTCCACTATATTCCAGCAGCATCCTAGTGCAAGCACCCGAGACTCTCCACCTGCGGGCTTCCTCGTGGTCTACCTGCTGGAGCGGACAGGACTCTTGGGGAAAGGACGTTCCTCGGAGCAGCCCTCTACCCAAAAGGGGAGAGAAGTAGAAGGAAGCACCCCACTTACTTGCACTCTCCTGGGGTCCCCAGTGGGCTTGAGCTTCAGAAGCTGCGATGGTAACTACTCAGTCATGAACTTTCTGCTGCCTGTCTTGCCTTCTCTCTCTTGCCTCCCCACCCACTGCCTGAGCTGTACTTCCGGGGATCGTCTCCGAGATCAACTGCAATGCTCACAATCTAGTCTCAGGGTCAGCCTCTGGGAGACACAACCCAAGACACCAGCTATTGATGAACAGCTGCCACAGTTCCAACGCTGTGCTGTGCTTTGTGGAGAAGACATGGGTGAGTCAGCTCACTGTCCGCCAGGTGCAGAAACAAGATGCCCACGGCTTGCCAGGATGTCGCCCACCCCCTGTATCAGTTAGCAAGTTCAGGCTGAAAGCGTCCAGAGAAGAGAAGAACCTCAGAGGTGGCCACATCTTGGATGTCCTGGAAGAGACGTGTGCAGGGCAGTAGCTATGGTGGGAAGAGAGTGGGGAGGGAGAGAGGGTGACCCTGTCAGGATGTCTGGCACATGCAAAGGGCTGGGGGGACGGGAACTTGCAAGGTCTATGCAGTGTAAGGGATATCCTGGATTCAGCTTGTGACCCACTCTGCCTTGCAGAAGCTGAAAGAGTGAGGGCAAATCACTCAGACGCTTGGAGCCTGTATGCTCTTCTCTACAAAACAGAGGCAAAATGGTGCCCACTGCTAGAGTTTCTGGGAAGATCTAGGAAGCTGGCGGGCATGGACGTGATTTGCAAAGTGTGGTGCAAACGGTAGTCATTTGGGTACGTGCTTCTCTGAGAGGGTGGACATCTGTGCCTAGAGGCTTAAAAGGCTGCCGTAAGCCCCCCCACTCCAACCCCCCACCCCACTGTACACACACACACACACACACACACACACACACACACACACACACACACAGCGCAGAGCCATTTGGAGCAGTGGGATTGTTGAAATGGGAGGGGTGAGTGATCTCTGTGCTAGAATGGATAGTTAGGTCGCATTTTTAATGACCTTACTGACATAATCAGGATGCTTCTGAGCAACGCAGAAAAAGGATTTCACACCGATTTCATCCCCCCCGATCTATGAACTGCCTGCAAAGTGCCTGGCACCGTGCTTGTGCTTCAGGAGACATGGAGATCAAGGAACCACACACAAGCCATGAGCAGCTCATGTTCTGCCTGGAGATGCAGACTGGCAGCAGCTGGGTGACTCTGAGTAAGCCATCTCGCTGCGATGAGCCTCAGCTTTCTCATCTGCGAAACGGGGAGAACTCCATGAGCCTCACACAGCTGCTCAAGAGATTGAATCAAGGTGATGGATGTGAAAGAACCAATCAGGCCTTTGCCTGGGAGCCTAGGAAACAGGAATTGTGATAGCCCACTCCGTGTTCACAGTCACAGAAGCACGTGACACACACTGAACCCAGATCAGGCTTTTGTGTCCAGCACTGACAGAGTATCTTCCAGGCCTTACCCTTGCCAGTGCTTTGCAGACATTATGGTTTGAAACACTCAAGATAACAAGCTGTGGCCTAGTCATTTCTATGTTATTGATAAGAAAGCTGGGGCCCAGAAGGGTGGAGTGACTTGCCCAAAGCCACACAGCTCACAGGTTGCCGGAGCCACGATTCCAGCCCATGCCGGTCCAATTGCAAGGCCCATGCCTGCCCACGAACTGCTATTGAAGTCTCCTGTGAGCAGTGGCAAAGTCCTGACATGGTCTCTCCAGAGGAAGGTCACTGCTGAGCCCTCCCTTCTCTCATCACTCTGGGTTGACAACTGGAGGCTCAGAAAGCATCAAATTCCAGAATGCTGGAGTTAGGAGGCCCTAGGAGTGTCAGATAAACCAGCCCAACCCTTTTTAAGATCGACCACATGCTGGGAGCTCTTCCACACACACACCATGGCAGTAACAGCCGCCATCGGGCTCCTTCCCCACCCTAAAGCGGCCCACAAGGATCTTGGACCAAGCAAGCGGATCAGAGCTTCGAGAGTCACCAAGACATTTTGCAAAAAGAAAGAAGGGAAGAGGAGGAGGGGATCCACCCTGCCTGGGGGCTGGGGCTGGGGGCTGGGGGCTGGGGGCTGGCTTTTTGCAGGAGCTGGTTTAGCAAGTCACTGTGGGGTGGACAGGCAGGACCTCAGCAGGCTTTGGGGACACTGGGCAGTGCAGGAAGAGGGGCTGGTGTGAGCAGGACACAGAAGAGGGCTGTGAGGCTGTTTTCCCCTGTGGTGGGACTGGGAAGGAGGACAGGTGGAAGAGAGGGAAAGAAGAGTCTAGAACAAGAGAAGAGCGTCAGATTTGCTATGGAGTTTGGACTACATTCTGTTGAGTTGAAGGGAGCTTCTGCAGCTGAGAACTGAGGCAGGACAGAGACAGCTGGCCTCAGGGACAGAGAGGTCAGCTACAACATTTCTCCCCCTCCCCTTGCCCAACCTACTCTCTAAGGAAGATGGGATGGAGCAGGCAGAGAAGGGGAGGAGGTGGAAGTGGTTAGCAGCAGGAGCGAAGTGTAAAATATTTAGCAGCCAGAATGCTGCAGACACTGAGCAAGCAGGTGGACCTCAGCTTTCACCAGCCAATGTAGAGATGTTGGTCTGAGCTGGCTGGATACTAGCCTGATTGGCTCTGGAGGCTGGCATTGACTTATGGTACCAAAATGGCTCCCCAGGACCTTAACACTCTTGCCCTTGATGCAATTAATCTAGAGTCCAGCTGTCTTAGAAATGTCCACTCTGTCCCAAGTGAACAAGGCCTTCTTTATAACATCTGTTGAAGGGCTCTCTGACCTGGTACTGCCAGAGAAGATGCCTGAAGGCTGGGGGCGGGGGACCCCCTGTTCACACCTGCAATCGCATCCTCTTAAGGAGCTTGGAGCAAACTACCAGGGGCCACCCGATGACAAATATGAAACATGTTGGTGACTCGTCTTTGTTAGTATTTGAAAATCCGTCAAGGGTTTTTAATTAAAGCTAAGAGGACCTTTGAGGAGCCTGGGCCTCCCCAGTCTGTGTGAACGTGGGATTAGTTCTGGGTGGTGGGTGGTGGGTATGAGGTCTTATTTAGGAGACTGTCTTTGAGAACCCAGCACATTGACTTTTGCTGGGCTCAGTTTCTGCGAGGATTGCTAACCCCCTCAGTGGGCTTAATCTTTGCTATTTACTTTACTGTGAATACCAAAAGTCACCCGTTTCAGTGCTTTTAATTTTTCTCTTAGAACTCAGGTCTCCCAACCTCTAGTCAAAAAGGCTTTCTGTTACCCCCTAAGGTTTCCTCTTGTTTTTAAAGAAAACGTCCAACAATCCTTGGAATGGCTGACATTTGTCTAACATTTGCTTACATTTTTAACATAGTTTTACTCTGTCCTGACTTCCTAGTTCCAAAAGGCATCTGAATTCCTGTGGTTCTATCAGACTGGCCTGGCAGCAGCACCTGATTTAATAGATAGGCCCAGCCTTAGAAAACCCAGCACAGTGAAATGGAGACACTGGAATTTAGAAAACAGAATCTTTCATTGAAACAAGACTTGCATTGTAAAGGATTTTCTCCTTCCATCAAGCTTTCTTCTGGATTAGCAGGCCCACTTTGCTACATGAAGGGTCTGGCCAACTGAAGCACATCCTTTGCACCTACTATGTGTCAAGCACGGAATGAGGCTTTAGGAAGAGCTACAAGATGACGCTATAATATGAAACAAGCTATCCTAGGAGCAAGGACATGGGAGAGCAGGGAACAGAACAGTTAACCAACTACTGCTTCAGAACACCTGATTCTCAACTAATCTCCGTCTTCCTTCCATAAGCTCCATATTCAGATAGCACAGACCTTACCACTGCTACCTTGAATGAGAATTGATTAGTAGAGGTATCGCAAGATCAGTAGTAAACGTTTCTCTCTGATCCCTTAATCCTTAGCCCAGTGACCAGCACATAGTAGGTGCTCAATACATGTTTAGCGAATCAGTAAATCAACAAGCAAGTGATAAGATGAGCGCAGATGGCCCGGTGCGGTGGCTCACGCCTGTAATCCCAGCACTTTGGGAGGCCGAGGCGGGTGGATCACGAGGTCAAGAGATCGAGACCATCCTGGTCGAAATGGTGAAACCCCGTCTCTACTAAAGATACAAAAAATTAGCTGGGCACGGTGGCGCATGCCTGTAATCCCAGCTACTCGGGAGGCTGAGGCAGGAGAATTGCCTGAACCCAGGAGGCGGAGGTTGCAGTGAGCCGAGATCGCGCCATTGCACTCCAGCCTGGGTAACAAGAGCGAAACTCCGTCTCAAAAAAAAAAAAAGATGAGCGCAGATGGTGGCACCGGAATCTAAGACCTCTGCCAACTGGGTTCCAGAGAGACTGCTACAGCACGAGCCAGTTAGAAAACAAATCAACTTCTTAAAAATTCAAATTTCATGGAACATTTTCAGGCCCTGGGTGTTCCAAAATTGGAAAGATTGGTGTTAGATGGAGGGGGAAACTGCGATGATCGGTCCTGGTGTGGTTTGAAGACAGGGAAGTAAGAGGAAAGGCCACTTAGAGAATGATTGAGCGGTTGGCTAATTCAACCAGGAGTTTGTTGGAAGAGCTCTGGAATTTTCCCACTGGAGAATGCAGGCTAAATAGAAGGGGGTTCAGCAGCAATTGAAGGTGGCATCGGAAACCCCATTTGGGTTTTGCTTTTACTCTGAGGTTTGCAAACCGTTAGCATGTGCTCCCTGGTTTCCAGGGCTCTCCCAGTGCAGCGCCCCAAATTCCATGCTGTTCCAGAACAACAGAGCATTCAGGCTGGAAGGATGTTCAGTAGGGTGGCCAACCATCCCGGTTTGCCCAAGACTGTCCTGGTCTTAGCATGGAAAGTCTCATGTCCTGGACAAACTGAGACGGTCACTTTAGTTTCAGAGAACATTGATGGACCCAGACAGACCAAGATTCAGATGTCAAGACTCCCGCCTCCTGGCAATGTGACTTCAGGTAAAATGCTTTGTCCTCCTAAGCTTTGGCTTCTTCATCTTTGAAACAGGGAGTGTAACAGAGCCTTCCTAGGCACTGCATGTATGTCACTTGGCACAGAGCCTGGCCCCTATTAAGCCATCAATAAATGATAGTTGATATTACTGTTGTAGTAATTATTATCATTATCCTCATCATTGCTGTATTCCAAATGCCTCTTCTAGCAGATGAAGCCCAGAAACAAAATTGGCTGGTAAAGGTCTCCCAGTGGGGCAGAGCAGAAAAGCCGGGACTCAAAGCAATACCTTTGACCCCTAATCCAGTGCTCTTCCTTAAACCAGACCAATGGAGTCATGGGCTCCAACTGAGCAGCCTTCAGGCCAATACCAGCCACTCTCCAGGACATACACTTGTTCTGTGTTCGAGGACAAAAGCCATTGCAGCAGCTGGACCTCTTTGCTCATAAGCAACAAAAACAGGTTCTTGCAAACCAAGGAGAAAGAGAGTTTATGGGAAGAACACAGGGTCTCCTGGGACCATATGGCAAGCCGAGGAGCCAGTTTGGAACAGATGGGTCAAGCAGGGCAGGAGGGTGCTGCTGGCAGCAGGGGCGCACAATAGTTGCACCAAGGTGCTGCCGTGAGAATGTGTGAACTCCAAAGTTTCTCCACCTTTGAGATGACCTGAGAGTCCAAGGTCCAGGAGAGAAAGCCCAGCTGGCTGAACTGCTTGGCAGGGCTGGGCAGGGAAAGAGAACGGGACAGAAGGGGCCTCAGGGTCTCCTCTGCTTCTGCAATGGGAGGGCAGGCACCAGGACTTGGTCCCCATCAAGACTGCATTCTACGGAGATGCCTCAAAAGGAAATCAGAGTGCAATGAGGGAGGGAAAATGAGTGTTGGGTGGGGGGTGGCCAATGAATAAACAACCATCTACTCCAGCCATGAACTTGGTGAAGGCTGCCCTGGACTCCGCCCAGGGCAATTAGACACTGGCCTGAACTCAGCCCCGTTTCAAGAAGGGACCTGCCCAAGGGATGGGATGTATTCATGTCCAGTAATCCCCCGCCCTGTTTTATTTCTCTTGCTACCACTTTCCCTCTCCAGTGGGACACATTTTCTCCCAAGGGCCACTTCCTTTGCTCTCTCAGCCGGATTTGACTTCCTCAAATGGGGACCCCTTTGCCAAGGAAACCCATTTTTAGCTGGACTAAGATCACAGCTGGCTGCAACCTTTGAATTCCATGAAACCCAAGTCAAGCTCTCTCTTTGGAACAAAGTTGCTGCAATTTGGTGAAACCACTGCAATGAAACGGTAGTAAACATCCAAGAAACTCTCGGTGTGAACAGGGACCAGAAGCCTGTTTTCCTCCAAATGGCCCATTTCTCACTTTCTATTTTTTCAAACGTTCATAGTAATTACTTGCTGAAAACCTGGACTACACCATATTGTTCTGAAGTCCAGGCTGTCTTCAATTTTTTTTTTTATTTTCCCCCTCTGACTTAACTTGCTGGACGCCTCTGCAGTCTGGTATTAATAATAAATATTATTGCCGTGCATCCTTATTTTTCCCTTAATTTAATTAGAGAAAATGTAATAGCCCTTATGAAAACAATATATGAGTTTTCAAACCTAATTAACATGATACAAAGTGCGCAGGTCACGAAAATTGTTGTTTTCTCTGGAAAGCTTCCATGCAAATAGATAAAAACAAAACTGCATTTAATTCCACAGCCTCGGCTAACAAGCAAATCAGAGATGACGGGCTCTCGCCCCAGGGCTCTGTCTGCCTGGTAATAAATACTTTCCTTTTGTCACGATTCAAGGCAGAGCCAAAGTGATAGGCGAACCCTATCAAATATTCCGAGGTGGAGTCAAGTCAGCCATAACCGGGGTTCAGCCGTCCCGCCTTTAGGATGTTGAAGCCCCGAGGCAGCCTGGCTGGAAGGGAGCCTGGCCCCCTGCACCGCCCGCGGGGCTTTGGGTACCGCACTCCCCACTTTGCTCAGATCAAGGCTGGTCTGTCCCCGGGGCTGGGCCATACTCCATCCTCCTCCAGCGGGTTTCTGTGCGCATGGGGCGCTGGCCCAACCCCAGGCAGAGCGAGGCTGGACCCCAGGCTCTATCCTCTGCAACTTCCCCAACTTGGACCGGGCTCCTCTGGGTGTTCTCCAAGGCTGAGCAGGAGGCCCTGCCAGGAAAAGATCTCCCCCTAAGTTTGCAGCGTGGGGTCTGCCAGAGTCCTCCCCAGCCGCCCCACCACGGGCACTTAACCCCACTCACTTCTCAGAAGACGCTTCTCCTTCCTTCCTTTCAGCAGCGTGCCCCACGCCCCACGCCCCAGAAACTTACTCCACTTTTCTTTCCCGGGTGAGACCCCGGCCCCCTTTCTCGGAGACTTGGGCGGGTCTCCCCGCTCCCGGGGGCTGGTGTGGAAAATGGAGGTAGTGAGAGTATCCACCCATATTCTAAAAAGAAGGGGGAGGGTTAACATGCAGTAAGCGCTCTGTAAATGTCACTTCTGTGCTTTTCTCTGGATCTGACGACTTCCACTCATTTCATGCAAAGTCTGAATGTGACCTGGGACAAGCCCCCACCACCTTCCTTTCTTCACTATCACACAGCAGCCCCTAGGGTCCCTTCCTCACAAAGGCTTTTGAAGCAGCCTCTGGACCTTCACGTTCCCCTGGCGTCTAGATCAGGGACCTGGAGGTCTGGAGGGGGAGCCCAGGACAGAGGCTTCAGGACCCAGGGAAGAACAGCGCTGGTGGCACACATGGGGAGGGGGCGGGTAGGAGACCCAGAACACCAGACCCAAGCAGGACAGAGCGCAGGCCAGGCTGGGGGAACCATCAAGACACCACGCTTGCAAGTGACTAAGAAGAGGGTCTCTCCCAAGCCCGCTGGCTCCAGCGTGGGGCTCCCCCCTTGTTCATTGTCCTTAGACACATGACTGATCTGGTCATGAGACACTGCATCAGAAACGAGTTTCGTTGACAGCCAAACGTGACTATGTTGTCATGATATTTATTACCATTCTTTAAACGGTGGTTATTACATTTAATGATTAATAACAGCAATTAATAACAATGCATGCATGCATGACAATTGCATGTAAATAACGTTAAGTAAACTGTAAATAAATAAAATAGATTTTTTAATAAAATGTAAATAAATAAAATACATTTTTGATAAAAATATATGACCTTGTAAATGTATCACAAATGCTTTAACACGTGATGAAGACAAGTTGGGTCACTTTAAGCAAGTTTGAAGCTTCCCTTCACTGAATGGGGTGTGTGTGTGTGTGTGTGTGTGTGTGGTTGTATGTGGTACAGAGAAAACAACACTCATGAATTGAAGAAAAAAGGTGATCCATGAACTGGCTTTTAATAAACATACAAGATTAAATACACATGTTGTCTCCCTGTCTTTCTCCCTCAAACACCTGAAATGACAGTCAAAGGAATAACAAGGACATGGACTCACAAAAAGTAAGAAAACTACACAGATGGGGGAAAGTAGGTCCCAGAGTTGACCAAAAATAATTGCATGAGGGCCGGGCTCAGTGGCTTACGCCTGTAATCCCAGCACTTTGGGAGGCCGAGGTGGGTGGATCACAAGGTCAAGAGATCGAGACCATCCTGGTCAACATGGTGAAACCCCGTCTCTACTAAAAATACAAAAAATTAGCTGGGCATGGTGGCGCGTGCCTGTAATCCCAGCTACTCGGGAGGCTGAGGCAGGAGAATTGCCTGAACCCAGGAGGTGGAGGTTGCGGTGAGCCAAGATCGCGCCATTGCACTCCAGCCTGGGTAACAAGAGCGAAACTCCGTCTCAAAAATAAAATAAATAATAATTGCATGAGCAATACTGACTGGTTTGGCAGAGCAGGGCTGCCAGGGTGTGCAGGTGGAGGAGGCCGACTTTAACAATCAAGCGGATGCAGAAACCAGGCTCCAAAGCCTCAGATGTTGAAGGTTGCAAGCACCTCAGGAGCTGAGGGCAAGGCGTGTTTTGAAACAAGAAGCTTGGTCCAAAAGCCTGAGCGAGAGCAGCTGGAACCCTGGGTGTCCGTCAATGTGCTCCACCAGGCGGCTCCTGCCACACACGCAGGAGGGTTCTGAAGCCTGCCCTGGCAGAAAAGTAAGGGTTAATCACAAAGAAACAGTCAGAGAGGGAAGAGACCCAACACCACCAGGGACAGCCAAGGGCAGGGTGGGCGTCATATTGAAAACGTGGGATTGAGACCCGGTGCGGTGGCTCACACCTGTAATCCCAGCACTTCAGGAGGCTGAGGAGCGCAAATCACTTGAGGCAAGAAGTTGGAAATCAGCCTGGCCAACATGGTGAAACCACATTTCTACTAAAAAATACGAAAATTAGCCAGGCATGGTGGCATGCACCTGTAGTTTCAATTACTCAGGAGGCTGAGGCTGGAGAATCACTTGAACCCAGGAGGCAGAGGTTGCAGGGAGCTCAGATCATGCCATGCACTGGGTGACAGAGCAGGACCCAGCCAAGAAAAAAAGGAAGGAAGAAAGGAAAAAAAGAAGGGAGGAAGGGAGGAAGGGAGGAAGGAAGGAAGGGAGGAAGGGAGGGAGGGAGGGAGGGAGGGAGGGAAGAGGGAGAGAAGGAAGAAAATGTGGAATTGAATAAGAATTAGTGTCCTAAATGGTGGGACTCCCATCCCCCTTCCCTTCAGGCTCCCAGAATTCTGCAAGCCAGGTTTTTTTTGTTTGTTTGGTTGGTTGGTTGGTTTTTTGAGATGGAGTGTCGCTCTTGTTACCCAGGCTGGAGTGCAATGGCGCGATCTCGGCTCACTGCAACCTCTGCCTCCCGGGTTCAGGCAATTCTCCTGCCTCAGCCTCCCGAGTAGCTGGGATTACAGGCACGCACCGCCATGCCCAGCTAATTTTTTGTATTTTTAGTAGAGACGGGGTTTCACCTTGTTGATCAGGATGGTCTCGATCTCTTGACCTTGTGATCCACCCGCCTCGGCCTCCCAAAGTGTGGGATTACAGGCTTGAGCCACCGCGCCCAGCCAAGCCAGGTTTATCCTCTACAAGTGTGAGCTTGAATGAGACTCCTCCAGGAAACTAACTAGTCTGAGAAAAAATAATGGTAGCTACTCACACTCAAGGGTCCCTCAGTGAAACAGCCATAAGTCTAAAGAAGCCTTCCAGTCAACAAGCCCCAGCCCTGCGTACCCAGCTTCCAGTCACCTTGCTAGTGCTTAGTCCTTACGTAGGAACAAGCAGCCAAGGATCACCAGACATTTGAGTAAAGCACTAGAAACAGCCAACAAGCCAGTGAACAGGACAAAGGGATGCATAGGAAATAGAGATTTCAATAACAGATTCATATCCTTGAGACGTAAGAGGAGATTCTGCATCCAAGCACAGGGTATCATTTACAGAGTTCTTGGAAAGTAAAACCTACTTCAGATAAAAATTCAGTAAAGTGTTGGAAGATATAATTGAGATAATCTGGGAAATATCACAGAAAGACAAAGACCTGGAAAATAGAAATGCCAAAGAAATTAGAGCATTAATGCAGGAAGTCCAATATCAAAGTATTAGGATTTCCACAATGTAAGATAATTGAAAAAAGAGAAATAAAAAAATTAAATAGTGTGATTAAGTTTTGCAGAATATAACCAAATGATCTTCTGGATTAAAATGGCCCACTGGAGATAAAAGATCCTCACCAAGTCACATCATAAAGAAATTTGAGAAAATCAGTGAAAAAGAGATCTTATGTGTTCCCAGAGGAAAGGTGGGGGAAGGTCATTACAAAGAATCACAAGTCACAATGGCACTGAATTTCTCGATAATTGGAGGTAAAAGATGATAAAACAATGCCTTCAACATTCCAAGAAAAATTACTTCCAACCAAAAATCATATATCCAGATAAGTTATCAACTGAGTATGAGCATAGACTAAAGACATTTTAGATATGGACAATGTCAAAAATGTACTTTCATTAATCATGTCTGAGGAACCTAGTGAAGGCTGTGCTCTACCAAAACGTGGGAGTGAATTATGAAAGAGGAAGGCATGTGTCTTGATGTGCTCAGGCTGCCATGTTAAAATAACTATGCACCAGATAGTTAAAACAATAACTCTATTTCCCACAGTTTTGGAGGCTGGAAAATCCAAGATCAAGGCATCTGCTAATTTGGTGTCTGGTGAGTAGGGCTTTCTTCCTGAATGGCAGGCAGACAGCATCTCACTGTGTCCTCACGTGATGATTCTCTGATATGTGCACATGGAAAAGGGGAGAGAGAGGAAGAGGGAGAGAGAGAGACAGAGAGGAGAGAAGAGAGAGATCTCACTCTTCTTATAAGGCCACCCATCCTTAGGATTAGAACCTCAACCTTCTGACCTCATTTAATCTTCTAAAAGCCCCATCTCCAAATATAGTCACATTCATGATAGGGCTTCAACATATGAATTTGGGAGGAACACAATTCAGTCCAAGCATCATGGAATCCATGAAATAGGCAATTTAACACAGGAGAGATAAGCACATTTCCAGGATAACAGCTGAATAATATGTCTAGAGAGAGACCAGCCCAAGGGCAGAGGATGAAGGGCTTCTGGAATTAATAAGAAAACTGACCAATGACCCAATGTATTTGATTGTATTAAGAGAAAGTTCAAACTTCTGGCAAAAGTGTGGGATATATAGAAAAACACATTACAAAATAAAGTAGTAATTTGCTACTCAATAAACCAATAATTGGTATTAGGAAGGAAATTCAAGTATAGCATGCTGTGTGGCTTAGCAGTGAACACAATTTATATATATATTTTCACCTGTGATCATAACACGTCAGAGCATTAGCTTTGCTCCACGTGAAGCATCACCCCTTTACTCCCGGAAAAGTGTACTCTTTTTCTGTGCTCCTACCTCACTGTACATCCATCTCTCCCAGCTCCAAACATATGACGGTGTTCCTGTCTACACGTCAGCCCCCAGCTCCCCTCCTTACCAAGCCTGACCCTGTAGATCGCACATTGGGTGATGGGGACACAGATTAGACACAGTGAAGGAAAATGTTGTCTCATTTTTGAAGTTGTGAGAGCTGTGAGAAAAAGAACTCTCAGGATTGGGTGAGGGGAGGCTTGGGCGTGGGAAGGGGGATCCGTCTGCAGTATCAATCAGGGTGGTCAGAAAAGCTATCTGAGAAAGTGATCATAATGGTTCATTTTGTGTGTCAACTTGTCTGGGCTATGGCGTGCCCAGATTAAACATTGCTTCTGTGAGTGTCTATGAGGGTGTCTCTGGATGAGATCAGCATCTGAATCAGTGGGCTCGGTCAGGTAGATTGCCTTCCCCAGTGTGTGTGAGTATCATCCAATCCACTGAGGACTCAAGGAAAGAGCAGGCAGGGCAGAGAAGGGAGGCATTCCCCATCACCTTTTGTCTTTTTTCCTGCCTGTTTGAGCTGGGGCATCTCACCACATCTTCTCTGGCTCTCAGGGTGGGACTTATAACAATGGCTCCCCTATATCTCAGGCCTTCAGACTCCAGCTAAATTACACTATCAGTTTTTCTGGGTCTCCAACTTGCAGACTGTGGGACTTCTCAGCCTCATAATTGCGAGAGCCAATTCCTATAATAAATCTCTTCATATATATTTTCAATTGGTCTGTCTCCCTGGAGAGCCCTGAATAATACAGTGAGCTTTGCACAAAGACTCAAGCCAAGCTGCTTTCTGAGGGAAAAGAGAGGCCAGCAGAGGGAAGGGCTAGGAGCAAAGCCCTAAGCGGTGGGAAAGAAGAAGGAATGAGGATAGAGAAATAATAAGGTCAAGGTCATGAAGGGACCTTGATAAGAACTTTGACTTCAACTCAGAGCCATTGAAAATCTCTGAGCAGAGGAAGGACCTGATCTGATTTATGACTGCAGAGGAACCAATTAGATGCTGTTGCAGCAATCCAGATAAGAGATGATGGGGGTTGACCGAGATGGCCACAGTGAGGTGGAAAAAATTGTTGGATTCTGGATGTATTTTGAAAGAAGGAATTAATGGACAGAGCTAGTTAGTATGAGATTCTATTTGACATTAGATTTCTTCAGAAGTCTGGAGATAAATAACTTCAGTTTTCTTTCTTTTCTTTCTTTTTTTTTTTTTTTTAGACAGGGTCCCACACTGTCATGCAGGCTGGAGTGCAGAGGCACAATCATAGCTCACTGCAGCCTTGACCTCCCAAGCCCAGCAATCCTCCCACCTCAGTCTCCTGAATAGCTGGGACCACAGGCTCATGTCACCATGCCCAGCTAATTTTTTCTGCTTTTTGTAGAGATGGGGTCTCACTATGTTGCCCAGGCTGGTCTCAAACTACTGTGCTCAAGCCATTCTCCTGCCTCAGCCTCCCAAAAGGCTACAATTACAGATGTGAGCCACTGGGCCAGACTTGACCCAGTTGACACCCATGTTCTGTTTCTGCAGACCTCAGAATCTGAGAGTCTCTTCAGTCCACTCAACCTGGTCCATCTGGTCCATCATCTTCTTGAGGAACCAACACCCAGAAGGGGAGAGGACTTGTTCCAGGACCCCCTAGCTAAGCGTGAATCTGGGACCTCCACACTTCCGCTGCTGCCTCTCATAAACGTCTCCCGAGGGTGCCAGGCATAATTCTGAAGCCAGAGTCCTCCCAGGCCCTCCCCAGAGCCCAGTGATGGAATAAGGACTGGGCAGCAGCCCTTGGGCCTGGCAAGGTGTGGCATTTGATTGGCTTTAGTCCTAGGTCTGACAACATACAGAAGAACAGGTGAAATAGAGATGAACTGCCACTCCCAGAGGGCCTGGCTGTGTGCTGGGCTCCAGACCACACGCCTGCCCCTCTGTCTCCTTCAATACGTGCAGCCACCCTCCTTTCCAGATGAAGAAACCCAGGCTGATAGAGACCAGGCAATGGCCTAAGGTGATCCACAAGTAGAAAGGGTCGGAGCTGGAATGAAACCCAGGTCCACTGATTACAAAGCTCTTGTGCTTAGGGGAGGCCTGCCTTTGGGTGAGGCCCCCGCAACCCTGGGGTTCACCCCCACCTGACACGGAGGCTGCTGGACTATCAGGGATCTAACGTGAAACAGCCTTGGCTGGCATGGTTTAGGGAAAACCGAATGATAGGCAAGAATCACCATGTGATTCCCAAGAGCCGTCTGTCACTTAGACTTGCCAGTTTATTTCCCGGAGGTGTCAAAACTGGGAGTCCTGTGAACGGGGACATTCCGAGTCCCTGGGAGGGAGGGATGCCGTTCCAGCTTTGCTTCCCTACATGCTCCTCTCCTTTCAAACTCCCCAGCTTCACAGCCCCCCGTGCCTCTGCAGCAGCACGTAGGCAGCGCACACCCATACATTCACTTACAGCTCCCACAGACAGTCATATGGGCTGCAGCTGGGACTCACAAGTCCCTCTGTGCAGTCTGAAAAGCAGCAGGAATCAGCCATGCCCTGCTTCTCCCACTGACTTTAAATTAGTAATGGAGGGGAAATAGCAGATCCAAGTCAAATTTCTTTTTCTTTTTTTATTTTTTTGACCAAGAATTCATTTTTTAGTTGTTGGGTAGATGTTAGTGTAGTCATAATATAATTACTGCAAAATACACATTTGGGCAATAATAATAGTATTTCAAATCAGTAAATAGTGTGATACAGTAATAGTGCATTTTTCTCCTATCTCTCAAGTACATACCAAATATACACAGAATATACCTGATATATTTCTTCAGTGAATGGGAGAACCATTTTCTGGGAAGTGGTTATGATTCTTGAAATAGAGAATTATATGACATTTAAAAATATCATTAATAACAGATTTACTGAAATGCATACAATATGTCAATTTTTCTGAAAAAAGTAAATGTAATACCATTTCACCAACAGCCATGATATAATG